>JANPWX010000328.1:2366626-2441596 GCA_024734555.1 Trochalopteron elliotii | reverse complement strand
CCGGGTCGCAGGAGAAGCTCCTGATGCGCCTTGGCAGCTCTGTCTCTGCCTGTTTATCCCAATGCAACAGCTGGTTTTTTTTTCCCAACGTGGACAAGTTTTTCCGCCTGCAGTTTCGTACGGCCCGGAACTTCTCCTGCAGAACTACAGCCACGTGCTGCCGGTCCAGTGTTTGGGGCGGATGGTTTAAATGCCCCTGGCAAGTCTATCATCTTCCTCAGGGGCCTTTGAACCATACCTTCTCCGCCGTTTAGTCGGCATCGTTTTGAATTCCTCGCTTTGCCTTCTCCGACAGCTGTATCTCTCCCAGCTCTGCGTTGTTAGCAGTTTTAACAACTATCCTGAATGTACTTAGCAATTTTCCATAAAGAAAGTCATAATCGGGGCCAAACTAGGCGAGACCTCTGGGGACACCAAGCCCAAGTATTCGTGTTCATAAAGCTCTGCCATTGAGTAAGAGTTGTCTGGCCTGGGCTATGTTAAAAGCCAAACAATGTTTTTTTTTCTGTTTTAAAGCACTTTTTGGGTTAACCAGCCTTCTTAAAAAATACTCTAAAATCTAAATACGCACGTGATTATTAACTTTAAGACATTTAAGTAACGAGTATTTTACAGTTTTCTCATTGTATTTGTTTCCTTTTTGTTTACTGGGCAAAATAGTTTTACTGTATGTTTTTCATATTCTGCAGTGGGGTATTCTGCAGTTGCGCTTAATCATGTGATCGATTTTAAAGAAAAGAAACAGGTAATTTTTTGGGGGGTTATTTGTTCTTACTGTGTTTTCTTTAGTAAACCTGCTGCCTTATTGCATGTTTCCAGATAGCTTTAATTGCAGAATGCACATCTAGACATGAGTACAAATCTCTCTATTTGCAACAAAACTCCCATTTTATATTTCAGTAGAACTGCTCTGGGATTAATTTTTAATATGGTTCGTGTACTGTCCCACAAAAATAGTTTTCTTAGCGTGGTAAATTTCTTCTTAAGATTGGAACGCAGTTTTTGTTTACATGTAAACCTAACCCATGACATTTTTAATAACTTTGTTCTGTTCTCTTTCAAGGAAATTGTCAAGCCAGTATCCCCTTCAGAGTTGTTTCCATCTTTACCTATTGTACAGGTATGTCTAGTTACATTATATGTATATGTGTGTGTATATATATATATATATATATATAGTTATTCTGAGTTACCTTTTTTACCTTTGTGTGTTTGTATGTGTGATTTTTTGTATGAGGTGTTAATCAAAAAAGAGAAATTTGTCCATTATTTCATGGTTAAAACACCAAGCATTGGAAGAATGGTACACTCACATCTGGGTAGGCTCTATTCATTATTTTAGAAATTATTAAAGAAATTGCTTTGTGTGAATTTTGAGTCTGCTTGTAGTTGAATAATTACAGTACAGTTCTTGAAAGTGAAGTTTTGGAAATAACTCCATAGTTTTGATGGAGCAAAATTTGGATATGAAGAAATACAAGACTGTGTTTCAGGTCACTGACATTGATTAATTCAAGAACTGCTTTTCCTTGCTGTTGTGGCCTGCCTGGGGGATCCTAGCAGTAGTAAAACATACTCAATTTTTCTGCATGATTGTTTTTCTTAATTTGTTTTTTAGTTTCTATTCTTCCCTCCCCAGAAAAACAAAATGAGTAATTCTTTGTAAGGACAGGTATAATATCAGATAATGTAAATTAGAAAAGTGTAACTATAGACTTCAGAAAATTAGTATAGCAAGACTATAAGCATGACACCGTTTTCTTTTTATAGCAGACTGGGTGTGAGTTACTACAAATTTTTGCTTTGGGTTTTAAAATCTTTTTTTATATTATTTTTTTTTTCTATAGGGGTCATCTAAAAGAATTAAAGTCTTGACCCGGCTAACACTTACTGTTTCTGATCCTTCCCACTGTAATCTCTTGGTAAGTATACTCACCAATCAATTTTGCAACTTTTATTTCCTTTTCTCAATGAATGAATGAATGAAACTTTGGAAATTCTATGGGGACAACTTCCTGGAATTTATAGGGCACTCAGCAGAGATTTCTCAGATTGCATCTTTAACAAATGATGTGATCATGAGGAGATGCAGACTTACAAGACTGGATATGGCTTCTGTTGATCATTTGTCAGTATGGAACAACAGTTCTGTTCCTCGGTTTCTGGACTTCTGTGCATAAATTAGAAGACCATGAACAAGCCTTGTGTCTGGTTATGTTTTCATGCTACAAGATCAAAGCAAAAAGTGTAAGGGTCTTAGTAAGATGGGTGGGACAATCATCAAACTGAGAATGAGTTACTTCACTATAGAAACCTGCTGTGTTATTGGCTTTGTTTTAGTATTTGACAGGGAGAAAGGACTTTTCTTCTCATTGTTTTGGTTGTAACCATTGTGCACAGCTTTGACATCTGTCAGAATTCAAGGTAGTAATTGTTTGCTCCTTTTTTAGAGATCGACATCTGCAAATATAAGGTTATATGACATCATAGCAGTATTTCCAAAAACTGAGAAACTGTTCCATGTAAGTACAATCATCTCATCAGTAATGCTCATTCAGTAACCTTTAGGGCCTTATGCTAATTTAAGTACATGCTTTGTTTTGATTTTATTTCCCATTTCATAAAGGCCTCATGGAGTTAATCAAACATTATAGGCTGCCTGGTCAGTTGATAGGCCAAGGGTTTTGGGAGGATTCACAGGAGGATGCAAGACCCTGAGGTGACAGGTTGAAATCTGAAACATCTACCTGATGAATGGACTTATATGCCCCTGCACTGTGGTTCCCTCTGTGTGCCTTGTACTCTAGTGAGGAGAGAAAACATCCTTTTTTCCCCCCTGATATATGTGTACTAACATCATGTAGAAAACTTCCGTCTTGAGCTTTAACTTCTCACACTCTTGACAACTTCCCTAAAATATGCTTGTGATCTTCTGTTAGAACTAATTATTCCTGGTCTCTAAAATGCTAGGGAGGATTTTAAAGTGGAACTAATGTGGTTCTGTGAGTTATATGATAGCTGTTCACCTCCGTTTCCTTCATATTTTTATTTCAATTGTTCTCAAATACTTGATGACAGCTGATGTCAATGTTCTGATCAGGTGGAGCACGTTGAAGCAAGAATTTTTTTTTGTCAGAATTTTTCGTACAAAACCCAAAATTGTGATGTCTGACCTGTTGTAAGCTCATAAACAACAATATTAAGTCTGAATTGGGTGAGTAGGTGGAAGTGTTCCATCTCTGTTAGCTTTGGCAGGCAGGCATGCAGTTTAAAGCAGTGTGAAGGAGGGACAGGGACAGCAAAAAAGAAAAGTGAGTTCCTTTGAAGAATTTACTTTCAAAGGGAGCTTCTCAGTTCAAAACTGAGTCTGGTGGTTGTTTTTTTAAAATAAGTTAAAGCCACTTTCTAGTACTGCTGAGTACCTGTTTTGCCACATTAAAATTGTATTCTTCTGTTTTGTTTTTTTACATTATTTCCCCTCCTATTTCAAGATTCGTCCTAGTAAAGTACAAAGCAAGAGGCTGTCGAAGAACATGAACTTCAAAGAATTTTTCAGCAGAATTCAAGAATTAATTATGAGAGTTACAGCTAAATGAAACTAATTTCTGAATTTTATTTCCATTGCAAGATTTTAGGATTCTTGAGGGTGTGACAGAGGCAAATGGTTTAAAATATTTTTGAGGGCCGCTCTCCACCTCTTTCTTTTGATCTCTGGCAATAGTGTAAAATCTCATTTCTCAAGTAAGCTCAATCAATTTATCATCTGTTTAAACAAACACATGAAACTAGATAGTCAGCAGAGGTGTGCTGTGTTGGTTTTTTTGGGAAAAGGGTGTTCTCTCACTTAAGGATTATTATTGCTTATTTTCAGCCATATCACGACTCCTGCTGCAGCTGGATGTGCAGCAGTGGTAGTGTTTAAACTGGCCTAAACGACCACTCATTTCTGCAAGTCCCTGTCCTTTGCTGCTGAGGCTGCTTGCTTGCTCAGCTGCATAGCAGTTTGCTTTGAGGAGCCGTCTTTTGGCTGAGCAGTAACCAGAGTTTTTGCCAAGTTATTTTTCAGGCAGATCCACTTTCCCAGTGTGATTCAGCAGCCAGCCACACGCAGAGTGGTGCCAGCGCAGAGCGGGTGGCTGTGCTCTGGCAGGCCAGTGCACACAGTGCCTGGTTAAGCTGACACTCTGGCAGGTGATGGACAGGGCGTGAGGAGAGAAGCAGGATTGTCAGTGAGATTATCTTCGTTGCTTCCATGCTGGCAGCACTTTGAGCTGGGGGTGGAACCCGGGCGTGTTTCTTGCAAACTGCGTGAGGGGAAAGGCTTCATCCTTACATTTTCACATTCAGGGCAGGTTTGTGTGGTTGTCTGTTTAGAGATTTTGGAATGTTTCACTCTGTGGAGAGCTGGTTCAGTTTCACAGAGGTATCACACAGAGAGTCTGGTGGGGGGTTTCAGCACATACAGTTTGGCTCTTACAACTCATGGATACTTCATTATTAAGAATAAAGCCTTCAACAGTGGGTCTTGCATTACAGATGAACTTCCTGTTGGCTTTTGGTAACTCAACATTACCTCAAGAGCATCATCTTTCTCACCAACAATTTGACACTTGTATGTTCTCCACAGAACAAGGTTTTTCATGTTTTTGTGAAAACATTACATGATCTTTGGAGATGTACTCCAGTTTTAGCATGGCCCCAAACTAGCCTGTGCCATTTTGTCACAAGCCAGGGAAACTCTTTTGTGACTGAGTGTGGCAGTGATATGTACTAAAATATGTGCTCAAATTCTTCAAATAATTTATATCCTTAAGGTGATGAGGAAGCCATGTTTGCCAACTGTAGAATGGGCTACTTCTTTAAGTCTCCCAAAAAAATAATCTTGGCCTGCAGCAGGAATGCCCACTCCATGCAGGTAATAGGGTCTGTACTTGCTGCTTTTCGAAAATTTTGCTTTCTGAGATTTCTGACTGTTTTAATGATATTAGTTAGCTCTGTCTGCTGTTCATAAGCGCTTAGCACATCACCAGTATCTAAAAAAACATATGTGTAAGTCTGAAGATATAGTGCAAAGTCAAATTTCAATGTTTATTCCTAAAACATTTGCCAAAGCTTGCTTCAGACTATCCAGACAGTGGCAGATGTATTTATTAATGGCTGGCTGGAGTTTCCCAGCAGATGGGGCTCTTGCCCACGGTGCTGCCAGGCAGCTGCTGGGCTGTGCAACTTGCTGCACGTCACTTTCTGGATGAAGCTGTTGCACTTCAGATCTTTTCAGCAGGCAGGGTAACCTTAATTTGCCTCATATCTGACTTGTCTAGGAGCCAAAGCTAGGCTGAACATTAGAGTTCTTGGAGAAATCTCCTCTCCAGTTTTTCATACAGTGAGGGAATTCCTCATGGGGAAATATGACTCACAGTTTGGTTTTCCTTGGTGGTATTTTCTGAAATGTTCATGTCACTGGAATCCTGTATATATCCTGCCTTTTGAGTCACTCCCTCTCCCACTGTGCTTAATTTGCAAAATGGTGAAAAGTTTTCCAGTGTTTCTGGAGCTGATTAGGTTTGATTTCCCATCACATGGGGCAACTTACATGTGTCTGATGTCTATTCTTTCTTTCCTTAATTTTTAGCATTATCTCTTCCTTAATTTTTTTTTACCTCACTGACATATCTTCTAGGGCATGATTTGGAGCTAGTTGTTCTGTGCATGTTCCTAAATGAATCACCTCTGTGTAGTAGTTTGTACCTCATGCAAGAAAAGGGGGGAAACTGACTGTAGTAGGGCTGAACTTCCTCATGCAAGTCTAATTCTGTGCCATAGATTCCATAGGCAGCCCATGTCTTGCCTAATGGAGGATAAGATAAAGGTAGGGCATGAAGAAAAAGTTTAGTCTGAATGTCCTGGCAGACACATTTCAACTTCAAAAACCTTGTGGTTTGCCTGCATGTGTGCTGTGGCTGTCTTGTCTAGGAGAGAGTACTATCAACGGCTACGAAACATTCCTAAAGCCTCTGCTCTCATCTCCATCCAAATTCCATGTGAACTAACTGGTGGAATACCAGTTTGCCAAGCAGTAGTGTGCCTTGTGTTAGAGCAGCCCTTATCCCTGGAGCTCCTCACAGCCCCCACTGCTTTTGTGCCAATGGGAGGAGGGATGAATGGTTGGCACCTGGCCCAGGTGTGTCTGGTGCAGTTGCTGGCAGGTTTCTGGGTGCAGAGAGTTCCCCTATCCACAGAAAATTCCTTTTCAACTTCTTCAGCCTATCTTACCTTCTTTGTTGCAACACTGCTTACAGACATTAGTCTGGCCCTGTGTAATCATCCTTACAGAGTGGGCATATATAATTCCTACCTTAGGTGCACAAGATTAATTTAAATCAAGGACTCCCTTTTAGGTGCCCTTACTTTTTTTTCCCTGTATCCTAGTGTGAGGAGCCTCTGCCCCTTGGTCATTCCCTCCCTCTCTTAATACAACTTGTAAATCGTGGTGTGAATTCAAAGCTAAACTCTCAACCTGTAGCCTTCAGTGCTGTCTCCAGAGTCTGCCAGAGACGTGGCTGTCAGGAGGAGCTGCACCTTCTCCACCCAGCCAGGAAAGGGAGGCTCTGAGGATTGGTCTCCAGTATTGGGCATGCAACACCACCAGTCACAGTTACATTCTGCTTCTTTTTCATTCTTTTCTCTATTGCTTCTGGTAAAAGTAATTAACCCTGAAAACAAACAGATGCTGCACTGGAAGCAGAGCATGATGGGACAAGGGGCAGTTCCTGGGCTCTTCCCTTTGTAAACTGGGGTTGGCCTTTATTACCTGTGAGTTCTTTAATCAAAAGCCAGCATTGCTTCTG
Organism: Trochalopteron elliotii; assembly: GCA_024734555.1. Lineage (NCBI taxonomy): Eukaryota > Metazoa > Chordata > Aves > Passeriformes > Leiothrichidae > Trochalopteron > Trochalopteron elliotii. The sequence goes on along the minus strand of JANPWX010000328.1, from coordinate 2,434,748 downwards.
AATGTCCTCTGCCAGATAAAAACAAAGAAGTAAGTATTGCATTGGGTTTGACCATTGTTTTATTGGAAAATTATTTCTGTAAGAAAGGGAAGACTTGGGTTTTAAGTCTCTAATGCTGCTGTTCTATTGGCATACCTGCAAGGCATAGTACTATAATATAATTTTAAAACTGAACTCACCCTGGAGAGACATGTGTTGCATTAAGAAATGAAGGAGAGTATTAGTGCACTTTAAGTTGGTTATGCATTTTTTGGCATATCTAATAATCTGTTCCTATCTATTTGCTGTAGATTGCTTGCACAACACTAGATGTGGATCTGGTCTGCATAAATGTCACAGAAAAGCTGCCATTCTACTTCAGAAGGCCCCCTGTGAATATGGTAAATTTACATCTAAATTGTTTTCTTGCTGTTAGACTGACATTAAATACAGAATTTGAGTTGAATTCCCTACTGCTTTCCTCCCACCATTCCTATCCAAGTGGTTCTTTTATTTTCTTGCATAATGTATAGTGTTGTTTCAAATGTCCTTCACTTCAGGGCCTCCACTGCAGCATTTAATACACAGTGATGTATGTGTTTTCTCTTTCTCCTCCTGTCCCTCACTTAAGAAGGCAGAAGTGGTGTTCCCAAGGAGTGGAAACAGAGCCTTAAGGCCACTGTGCTGCTAAGCAGGGAGATATGGTGTGATTGCTGACTAAGCTGCTTCCCAAACCAGAAATGGTACAGCTGTGTCAAGATAGGTAAACAGCCCTTTGATTTAAAAGACAGGAAATGTGAATGGCAGTGTTAATTTGGGAGAAGGATGTTGTGCTGTTTGCTTGAAAGACAACTGTATTGAATTCATACTTGGACAAAAGAATGCCTTGGTAAATGAATCAAGAGTAGCATTGCTAAATATGTGCTGTGAGACCCAAGATGGCTATCAGTGTGGATCAAATATAGCTCTGCCTGCTGTTGGTAGTTTGCCAGAAAACTTAATCTGAACATGCTCTTAGGGGAACTTGTTTTCTCCTCTGAATATATGTAAAGGTTCATTCCACATGGGCATTCTTGGCTGATGTAGAACTTAGTACTCAAAAATTTAAATTTAGAATTAGTTAGTAATCTTACTTCCTTTTCTTAGAAAGTTTGACTTAGAATAAGAATTCATAATTAACTAGAATTAATTCTCAGACAGAATAAAAATAATACATTGGAGTTCATTATAAACTGAGGATTTCAACATTCCATTTGGAATAACAATTTTGTTTGGAACGCTGTATGAAAGTACCCTAGCTGCCTAAAACTCCAGCAGCTGGCCCAGGTAAGGAGCTGTGTGGCTCTTAGAGCACTGTGTTGGGAGACATTTTCCTTGCAAGCTACTTCTCATTTTCCACACTCCCAGCTTCAAGGCCGTCTGTCTGTTGGACTGGTCTGTGCATTCTGGGGCAGTAAGTTTTGGTCATTAGGATGCCAGACAGATTGGCAGGCAGCTGAAGTGGTAGGGATGGGGTTAAAAATCACTTTGACTGGAAATTGGGGTATTGCCATCACCTGTTTGGTTTTGATAAATTCAGGCTTCTCTTGTTTGCAGCTATCGGGCCAGTCCTGTGTTAAACATTTGGTACACATATAGCTTCTGTTGTGCTTGCATACAGAAGTTTTGCATGGGTGGGAGCTGGATTAATTCCAGCTGTATTCAATTACTGGACTCTCTTACAGTATTACCATTGCAGCATATTTTAATAATATTTGTGTAAATGTAGAGTATAATTTCAGGCAAATGTAGGATTGCCATGGCACAAAGGACTCCTGGCTTCACATTGTGTCTTTATCGCTAGCATAAAGTTGCTGTCAAGTTGCTTATCCATTTGTGTTTGCAAAAACAAGAATACTAGGCTTTTGGTGAGGCACTTTGACAGATAGCAAAGGATGTCAAAGCAGCTGAAAATATAATCAGTATTACTATTTGAAACCTCTTCTGTGACTCACTGTTATTTAACACTGTCGCAAACACCAGAGTATGCTGTGAGACTGGAGAAGGCGGCTCCTCATTGCTGCTTTTGTGCAAGGAGGAATTCTTCATCTGCAATACATGGGTACTGAGGGAAGTGGTGATCTTTCTTACAGCAGGGTGTGGAACTAGAGGAGTAGGGTCCTCAAAGTTTTAAGACAGCAGATAACCACCAATGGTTGGTTATCTGTCTCCTTGACTCCGTTATAATGTGTATATATTAGTGATAGCCAATTACAACAAAGAAGTGGTTGGTATTTTTTTGTTAAACTTCACTTGTCTGTCGTTCAAGATTTATACACATGTGTCTGGTGTACAGTGAAACCTTCCCCCATTCTCATTTCATGCTATGCTGTACTCTTACTGGACCAATTCTGCCTAAATTTTTTCATATGTGACACAGTTAAACTGAGAATAAGCTACATCAATAATAGACAGCAGTTGTTAGATTGTTAGGCTTCTCTCCTTTTGATTTTTGATCACTCTCTTTCATGTGAAGGCAATAGATCGAGGCATTTACTTTGAACTGCTTTACACGCCTGCCATCAAAGACTCTACAATGAGAAGATACACAATTTCAAATGCCATCAGCCTGATGCAGATCTGCAAAGGGAAGGTAAGCTCTCAACATGAAAACAAGGTAATTAAATCAGTTCAAATTCTTCTGGAGTTGCACAGACTGAGCCATTTTAAATGAGTTTGATGCTGGGACATCTGAAGCTGTGACTAAATCTTGGCCTACTAACACAAGAACACCATCACTAGCTCCAAATATCTCAAGTCTTGCACCACTGCATGCTTTCCTCTTAAGCTGTCAAACCATTAGATTCTTTTTCCAGAGCAACCCATGTGTTGTTATGGTATGCAATTCCCAAAACAAAGGTGGGAGGGGATAGAGAGAGATTAAAGTGCCAGACATCTAAGGTTTGCACCAAAACTGAAATTCCTGTATTTCTTTAAAATTCTCCATTTCATATTTCTCATTGACCAAAAGCTCTTTTGACTGTCTGCTTTGAATATGGGGGTTAGAAAACAATAGGAAAAAAAGTAGAAACCTTGTTTTGTTAAAAGGTTAGTAAATTCTCTGTGTCCAAAATAGACCCAACAGCTAGCTGGCTGTCAGCCAAGGATTTGCTGCAATCAGATGAACTGCATTCTTCCATGCTACTGAAACCCAAGGAAGAAGTAACTCTGAGATGCCTGTAACTCATTGCTTTCATAACTTACCTACTCCCAGGCTTCCAGGTTAGGCTGTCTGTTATGCTGCGTCCTCTCAGGCCATGCTTTTTAACAGGGGGTCATATCATAATACATATCAAAGTTAACAGAAATTGCAGCTCCTCTTTCTGTATTGTAAATGGCCTCTGCCACATGTAGCTAGTCCAGAGAAGCTGGGTTTGGCATCTGAATGGCAGCTGGATTTGGAAAATCTGAAGTGGAATGTAGAGCTTGGAAGGTAAATTAAAATAGATCCATCATTACCTCAGTTCTCCTCAAACATGGCATCTTTTATAGAACAGCAGGGTGGGTCAAACAGATTAGTTTCCTTGGTGCTGCAGGACAAGTATTTGCACAGCCTCTCCTGAGAAGCCCAGCTCTGGCAGTTAATGACATGAAGTACTGACTTGGACATGATTTCTGTACACACCAGACCCCTTTCTTTTGGAATTCCCTTTTTGATGTTGGTCTTCTTTCCTCCGTGCAGTTCAGGATGTGCTTTTCACATGGTTGTTGATGGACTGGAGTGCACCACTTGAGTTGATGTCATGGACAGGGCAGTTGAGATGTTCAGACAGTCTGTGCACGGTGCCCTTTCATTCTGCATCTGTCAGTCTGTTGTTTCATCTGTGCTTGGAAGGTAAATCAGCTGGAGCTGCACATGACAAGTTGTCGTTGAGCACTGGAAGAGGACTGCTAGCTTGTCTTTGTTCTTTTCCTCCAGACTCAATAGGTTGTGGACCAGCAGAGATGGTTTTTAGCCCTTACTGAGGGTTTGCCTCTGTGAGTGAGGTAAAGGCCCTCGTTTAAATGAGATGTGGGATGGCTGGTCCACAGGCTGCTTCCATTGGCACCTGGCAATGCAACTCTCATTTTCTGTAACATGTAGTTGCTGAACCTGTAGTAGCTTTTGGATCCTTTTATTCCTCTTCTATTATAGCAGGGCAGAGAAACCTTCAGAAATTTACTTGTGTTCTCAGAGCTGGCATTGAGCAATGTCTTTAAAACGTTAAAATGTTCAGGGAATGAAGGAGAAATTCCCCTGCCTTGCCAGACAGAAGGTGTGTATAGCCACAGTCCCTCGCCTCTCATGTTTTGGTAACTGAGTTGGAGGCTGCCTGGAGCAGTGTACTGAACAGCTGCTGTCTGCTTTACCTGGGGAGATAGTGTTTTGCCTTTTAGATTTCCCTTTAGCTCTTGCCTTGAATTTGCCTTTGCCTGCCTCTCCTTCACTTGCCTGCAGTGTTTTCTTGTCTGCTCTTGTCTCCTTCCTCCATCTTACCCATCCCCTGGTGGAAGCCAGGTGCCTTTGGACTAGCCAGAGTGTATCTCCGATGCACAGCAGTGATCCACAATCCTGTGCTGGTTTGGGATGTCTCATACAGCTGCTCTGGGAGCTTCCCTGAGCCTGGGTGACAGGCATTAGTTGCTACAGTTTGGACTTGAATATTCCCAGCAAACTCTTGCAGTCAGCACCACTTAGGCTCAAAAGCAGCTTTGGGATCCATAGCGTAGTTTTAAAGGTGAACTGTTCAGAAAGGGAATGTCCTAGGCTCCATCAGGAAGTGTGCTGTCAGGTCACTTTGATGTATATATTGCTTCTGCTTCAGGCTTTCCTTATGGTGAGGCAGAGTCATCTGTCCCACCCTCTCCTCCTCAGCACACGAGGAAACCTTGGGCACAGTGTGAACAGGCAGTCATTTTTATGTAAGTCTTTCAGCTGTTGAGTTTCAGCTGCACACAGGGCGCTTTCTTCCAGTGCCTGCCCAGGGGAGGCAAAGCAGTGTGGGGAAGGGATCTAAAGCTCCACCTTGAAACCAGAGGTGGCATGATGTGTTGGTGGTACTTACGTCAGAGAGGGAAAAGTCTGTCTCTGCCTCAGCACAATTCTAATTCTCACCCACTCAAGCAGGAATTCCCAAAGCCTTTTATTCAGTACAATAAAAGGTGCAAGGAGATTTTGCTGCTGCAGTTACCCCCTGAGCTAAACAGGCTCCCCCAAGGTGAGCATCCTTGGAGCTTAGCATCAGAAGAGCTCTGACAGCTGAGCTGTGGGATCTCTCAGCTCCTGTGTAGTCACATACCTGTTCTGCAGAAACCTTTTGGGAGAGAAGGGAGAAGGATTTCTCTGCCTGGTGATTTTCATAGGGGTGCCAGTGTTGAGGGAAATGAGTGTGTGGCACAAAGTGACAGCCACTGCCTAAATGTAGGTACATTCCTGAACCAGTGTGAGTATGGTCAAGGCTAACATGAATGCTTAGCATTGAGTTGTACTGCAACAGTATAAGCTGAAAATTTGGGAGCACCAAACTGTCTCAAGGCACTATCTGTAAGTTCCTTCTGGGGAATCCTGGACTCCTAAACCCATTTCTGATACAGCTCAGGGTGAGTTGTTTGTGTAGGGCCTTTTTCAGCTGGTGTGAGTAAAGGGGACACTTCTTAACACAGTGCCTGCAGCTCTGTCATTTCTTCTTTACCCTTAAGGGCACTTTGAAGTCCACGATGAGAGATACAAAAATGCCTTAATGCCATCACTCTGGATACTTACTCTGCTTAGCCTATCCCTCTAAAATGTGATGTTACTTACACATCTCCTATCTGGCCATGAGAGGTTTGTAATTGCAAGGGAGGGCTTGTGCCTGTGCCCCTGTCTGTGTAGGGGACAGGGCAATAACTAATATGTCCCCAAATTAAGAATCCCACCCTGATCCATTTCATCTGAGGAGTTCATTTCATCTGAGGGCATCAGATACTCTGCTGTTTAATTGAGCTTTGAGCCTGAACTTAGCTAGTGCTCATAAAGTTTTTGCATCTTGCTGATTTATCTTTTTCGTTTCTTGGTGCTGTCTTACAGATGAATGTTTGTTCTCTTTTGTTTTCCAGAACATAGTTATATCTAGTGCAGCTGAAAGGGTAAGTCCCAGATTTTTTTTTAAGTCAGAACACTTTGAAGATTTATCTGTGGCTGAAAATACAGCTTTAATTACACATAAACATATAAAAATTTTAAGTTTAAATATATTTGCCATTACCAAAGAATTGTATTGTGGGTTTCAGGATTTTTTTTTGGTTGGTTGGTTGTTTTGTTTTGTTGGTTTTTGGGGATTTTTTTTTTGCTGCTGCTGTGGTATTTTCCATGACAGTTTTCTCCCCGATGGAGACTCTTTGCCAAAAGAGTGGTATTTGCTTGATTTCCTATTATCTTCAGTAGCTTGCTAGTACATAACATTTAATCTTGTCTATCTGATAGCCTTGCCCTGCCTGCTCACACTGTCAGCCTGACAGCAAAAGCATTCACATATCCAAATTTCTTTGTTTTGTTTTAGCCTCTAGAGCTCCGAGGTCCTTACGATGTGGCTAATCTGTATCCTTTCCCAAAGTCAAAGGCAGCAGTTAGTAGTAACATTGGAAAGTTTAAAGTGGTTTTGAAACTTTTTTTCATCCTTCACAGTCCTTGAACTTTATACAATGGTATTTGTTGGTGACCCATTCAGTGGATCAGGGCTCTGAGTGTGTGTGGAAGGAGCAACAGATCTTAGTCATGGGGTGCATGAGAAGTCACTGTAACTAACAATGTTTGTGTTCAGCTACAGGAGTGTTTTGTTTTGATGTGCATTGATGTTGTGTGGGTGTAAATGAAGAAATTAATAAAACCAATAAAAATCTATGGACAGTAGGAACCAAACAAGAAATTATTACTTAGTATCTCCGAAGTGCCACATTTTTGGCAGCAGATGCTATAAAGTTGTATTTATGTAAAATTAAAAGTTCCTATCTGAGCAGTAACTACTACTGTTCTGAATTTTAGTTACACATGAAATATTAACTAAGAGGTTGTGTTCTAGAAACAAAGGGGGGTGTCTTTTCTTCCCTTCTTTTAGGAGTTCAGATGCATTGTTATTACTCTCCCCAACCCAAAGCACATGTCTGGCCTGTCCCTGGAAGGGAAAGAGCGTGCTCTGAGTCATGAGAACCACGTGGGAGGCTGTGTGGCCTAGAAGGATTTTATGTGCAACGTTTTCTTCCCTCTTAAAATGAGCAGTCGGGCTCAACCCAAATTAACATAGCTAATGTGGTGTCAACCCTGCTAAAGGTGGCTGGAAATTTCAGCATAATGCTTTTGTATCAGACACTGCTCTGTCCCCAAACCAGAAATTTTCCGTGGGGTAATTTTTTGCTTGATTATGCATATCTAAAATGCTCCTATGCTGACAGACTTTTATTTTCAAAAGTACAGCTTCTTGTCTGGAAAGAAGCAATGTTGCCAGGAGCTTTCCAGGAGGGCTGCTGGAGAACTGCAGCCAGGAGAATTGGGTGCCTCATTTCTCTGCTTCTGGGTAACCTTATGCAAAATGTCACTATGAGTTACAGCTTTGCTAATTCCCAGTTATTTGTAGAGCAAGCAAACCTATCGTGCATGGAGCCTTCCCTGTTGTGTTTGTTGTTCTGTGTGTTTTGATCCTGAGCAGCAGTGACAGAGGTTTGCTGTTTGGGCTGTCAGAAGGCGAAGCCAAGGCAGCAGTGTCCACCAACTGCAGAGCTGCCATGCTGCATGGAGGTGAGCACTTGTGAGCTCTTCTGAGTAACATCTGCATTTGTTAAACTAAATTCTTGTTCATGCATATTCTCAAAAGATCTGAGACCTCACAGAGCAAGTCAGATGGGAGTTTTAGCTTCTTTGTCCAATGCATGAAGAGGAGCTTGTGTGGCAAGCCTGTTTTATTTGTCCTTGTTGCCATGTTGGCAAATCAGTGGCTGAACTCATGGTGCTGTCTGTGCTGGAGGACTCAGTCAACCATATTAATGAGTCATAAATGGTTGAACCAAAATAGGGACCTGCCTGCTGTGCTTCATAGTGAAACTGTCCCACTTCAGAAAGGTTTGAATGCTGGTCTTGGTGACACTGACAGAAACTAAGCGATTGACTTCAAAAAAATGGGTGTCCATGTGTTTTGCATTTGCCTTTTTCCATCGTGTGTGCAGAAGCAACCTTAGTCATGTCCCTTTCTGTTGCTTTAATACATGGATTATTTCTGACTCACTCTTCAGTGTGGATCATTTCAAACTCATGGAAAAATCAACAGGTTCTCCTCCAGCCTGCTACTCATCTACATGGAGATACAGAGTTTGTCAAATTTATGTGGGATTTCTCAGGCCTGTCATCTATCTTTTCTGTGAAATTAAATAGCAAGTGTCATTTCCCTTGTCCCAGAGAGGATACTAACCCAGAATAAGTCAATATATTTCATCAAGGTTCTTGAAGAGCCTCTCTACTAATAGAATCTTGTAGGTAATCTCTCTTCTAACCTCAAATTTTGCAGAGAAGCTTTCCACCAGTAATTACAAAATTGGATTGGGTTCAGTAGGTTATTTGACAAATGTGAGGATTTGGTAACATCACACACCAGGATTTCATGATAATGTTGAGAGTACAGTAAATAAAATGCTTGAATACCATGAAGTCACTTCCTTGGTATGTAGGGGACCCTCTGCCAATGTAGTTGTGCCCACATAGCCTAAGAATCTTGGGGTATGTGAATGTATTTTTTAAGTACTTTTTTAAGAACACTATGTTTGGCTCAGAAATGCTTTTGACAGTGCTTCAAGAATGTGTTCTTCTGTGATTATTGAACTGACTAAGCCTGGTTTTCTGTGGTTTTGCATCTCTGCAGCTCCTCAGCCCCTGCAGACCTTGGTTTTTCCTTTGTAATTCCACACCCACCCTTGTATTTCCCTTGGTAGTTTCTCCACTCTGTAATTCAGTGAATCCTGAGCTCCTGCCCTTGCAGGTTGCTTCCCTGCTATGTGTGCTGACTGGCTGGTTGCTCAACCTGTCCAGCTGTGGTATGGGGCACACACACCTGAACTGAGAATGCCTTAAAGCATTTTATTTGAGTATTTGAGGTACTGGAACTGCAGATTCTGCTTGTGTATTCCAGAAACTCGGAAGAGTGCCTGTGGCGTAGTGTACACGGTGAAGAAGCCTCGCAAGGTTGAGGAGGAGGAAACAGCAGTGCCAGCCTGCAAAAAAGCTAAGACTCAAGCTTGAGGACTGGACCAGTTGTCAACAGAAGCCTCCATCTCTTCTTTACTCAGTGTTGAGTCTTCCTCCAGCCTCCAGCCAACCTAACTTTTCCCTTACTACCTTCCTTAGCCTGCAGAAGAATTATTCTTCCAGCATTCAAATGAGGAAAACTGTGTGAATGAGACTGCTGAATGGTATTCACCAAATCTGAAAGATCATGCTGGGCTTCTGGCCAAGGTCAGGAGACTGACTCTTCACCCTGCCTTAGGTTTCCTGGAGTTAATACAAACTCAGCAGAACATTTCTAATATGGAAACTTGTACGCATGCATTCCTTTTTTATTAAAAACATGTCTAAGAACACATGCCTTCATAGTCTAGCTCTTCTGGCTTCTCAAGTTTTAAACACATCTCTGTACAACTGTGTGCCAGTAGATGAAGTTTACCTTCTAGTGGCATGTGAAGAAGAATAATACAGTAAAAAAAAAATTGCTTCCTGTTCAGTTTTGTGATCAGTGGGTATCATGAAGATCCCAGGATTTGTCAGTTGCTCGGAGGTATCTTGGATTTGGGTTACAGTAAGAGTGACTGACCTGACTTGCCAGATACATATCCCAAAGGCCATCTGAGTCCTCAGCACTTAAACCCAAACAGTACCATTAGATGTTGGCAAGAGGTGGGAAGGAAGAGGTTACACTGAATGTGTGCTCAGCAGGGGATATTGCAGAGTAGGAACTGTCTCACCTAGGCCTGGGCAGCTTCACCCCACATCATCTTCACTGCACCATTTTCTTCTTTACTTCGTGCTCTGGAATTGTTATCTATGCATGTGTTCATTTTGCTGCCTCGTGCTTTTCTGTTTTCCTTCATTTCAATGCCTCAGTAAACCTAATCTGGCTGCCAAAAAAACAATCAAACAGATATAATCAGCAAAGCATTTTCGGAGTTCTTCCAAATGTTGAACAAAGTTTTTCTTTTCAGTAAATTAATATAAAAATCACATAAGCTACTGTACTGAGATACTGTTGAGCCATTTTTACCATGAGTGTTCTGCTTCTCTTCCGGTGCCTAACAGCAAGTTGAAAAGTGGAAGTTGTAACATGTAAAATATACTGCAGAAATCCTGCAGTGGGTAATTTCTGAGCTCTTGGTTACTGGACTGAGCAGAATAGATGAAATTCTCATAGATTTAACAGTTCTTTATAATGCTGGTGTAAGTCACAACAGCTTTTGCTTCATTCAACATGAAATATGTTTCTTGTATGTTATTACTTGTTGACTTTGTGACTTCATTTTATTGTCGGTATTGGGGAGTTTTTTATATATGTGTATGTATGTGTGTATATATATATGCACAAAGTAGTTTGTCATTTATGGACTTCCCTCTAAAATGATTCACACAATGTGTTTGGTGCAGTTTTCTGAATGACATATCAATCCTGCCTTGGCCAGAGAATAACCTACCTTGAGCATGACAGAAGTTCTTTGGTAACTAATATATGGAAGGAGGCTTTGAATGCTTGAGATCTTTCTTGCTACTTGTTTAACTTTGAAAAATTAAACTCTGCATCTTTGCCCTTTGTTACAGTGCTTCAGGAGCTGATTGAGAAGTTTCTTCTCCCCCAGTTTCCTGAAGCACATGGCTGTGACCATTTGGGTGACTGAATGATGGAACTGCTGCTCACTTTGGTGATAAACAGACTGAGTTAGCCAGCACTGATGTCATTTCTGTTTCCTGCAAGGCTTGCTCCCAGTGTCCAGGTAATTGGGCAGAAACAAGCAGGGGAGTTGTGGCTTGCAGCGAAGGGCAGCAGCCAGTGGGGGCATACCATAATTTCTGTGGAGAAGGATGTGTGCACAGGCTAGGCCCATGGCTGGCAGGGTGGCACTCATGATGAGTTACAGCACTTGTGTGAGAAAAGTCTCCCCTGTCTGAAGCTGTTGGCATCAGTCTAGGAGACAGAATAAGTGGTTCTTTTGGTTGCTCCTCTGGGTTTTGTGAACATTCACTCCAGCATTGGCATTCCAGGAGCAAGTGTTCATTGCTGTCCACTTCTCACTCCACCTCAGGGTATTTCCCAGGACATTGCTTTGGCCAGACTGTAAAGCCAGCTGACATGGGTTAGTGAAGGAGTGTGAGAGCCTCTGGCATATTTGTCTGTCAGGCCACCCAATGGATAATTAGGAATTAATGGAATGCAGCATCTAAATACCCCTGTACCCCTGCACTCTGCTCTCTCCCACCTGGAGTTCTGTGTCCAGCTCTGGGGTCCTCAGCACAGGAAGAACATGGAGCTGTTGGAGTGTGTCCAGAGAGGGCCACAAAGATGGGAAGAAGGATGGAGCACTGTGGAAATGCTGAGAGAGCTGGGGTTGTTCAGCCTGGAGAACAGAAGGCTCCAGCACCACCTTATTGGGGCCTTTCAGTATTTAAATGGGACTTTTAAAAAGGATTTCTCCAGAATTTTCACCAGAGCCTGTTGTGATAGGACAAGAGATAATGGATTTAGTTTGGATACGAGAAGTCTTTTACAATGAGGGTGGTTAAACACTAGCACAGGTTAGCCAGAGAGGTGGTAGATGACTTATCCCTGGAAGCATTCAAGGCCAGGTGGAACAGAGCTCTGAGTAACCTGATCTTGTTGAAAATGTCCCTGCTCATTGCAGGGGGGTTGGAACAGATGGGCTTTAAAGGTCCCTTCCAGCCCAGACTGTTCTGTGATTCTATGAAATGGGATGTCATGCCCTGGCTGGCAGCATTGAAGGTTGTCCTGCTTCTGCTAAAGCAAAGGGAGAAGTGTCTGCCAAATACTGTCTTTCTACTTTTACATGTGCCTCCATTTAACAAAATGAGTGAGATGGGGTTTATCTAACAGTGGCAGGGAGGTAGCTCAAGGGATGGCTGCTCTTGGCAGCTGAGACTTTTTTTAACTTTTAAGAATTTTACAGCAGACACGATGTGAACTTCCTTTAAAGAGAGACAAAATTACCCATGCATGCTCACCACTCCATCATCCACTCCAGCAAGTAAAAAGAACCACTCTGTTAATTTAATCTGAAATGGATCAGTTCAAAATGTACAGAAAAAGCAGTACAAATTTACAAATATACATAATCTGATTTTGCATTCTTCTGTCATCATACTTTGTAGTAGTCTAGTCTTAAAAAAATCCCTGATACAGTCTCCTCTCACCTTCACAACATTATATCTGAATCCTTCAGTCCAAAGGGGTACATGGTGGTTGGAGCTCTGTCCTCGAGCTCATTATCAACCACGATTGCCAAACCCTGAGTAAAAACCATTATTCAACTACTTCATTAAATCCTCTTGGCACCTCATTATACCTTCTTCCATTGCTCTCCCACATACCACCACTCAATTCACAGGTTATTTTAGTAGTGAGGCAAGGCAATAGTTGCAAGTATTCACTATTTAGAGCTATTGGAAGGCTTAAGGAAAGTTGCTAATATAGTTGAAAATGCTGCCATTTAAGACAAAAGGATTTATGTTTGCTGGCAAAAATTGCATTTAGACCAATTGCATCTATTAAAAAAAAAAGCTTGAATAATGAGCATCATTAAAAATTACTTTTAAATAAATAAATAATAAATAGAAATAAATAAAGCCATTTTAGAGCTAGTGGAATTTTAACCCTCAACCTGTCTTTTAAAATAATTTCCTTGCAAGTTTCTTGCAATTTTCAGTGAAGGCACATCAATAATCCAGTGCCATAAATATTTTCAATAGATGTTCAAGGACATTTTCATCCAGGTTTGTGGGATGCATTTCAAAGCAGCAAAAAGCGTGGTCTGGTTTCTCTCTTCAGAATTTACCCAGATGAGCACTCTTTTTGGAACTGACTTTCAGGCTGTTGAATATCTCTTTGGTGCCATTCTGCCACTGAAGAACAAGATCCATGGGGGTTTTCCCTTCCTGGTTAAAAGAAACAGAAGAATATTTAATTTCATCCAGTGCTGGCCAAGTCCTTGTTCTTTCCTAAATACTTGTTCAGTACATCTGTCAATCTCCTGCACACACAGGCTTAGCCTTGGTCTTGCACCCCTGAGGTCAGAGTACTTTTGCTCTACAGATCTAGTCCCAGTCCTGGTCAGACTCATGATGAAAGCTCCCTGGGTTTCAGTGGGTTTAGGCAAATGTTGTGACTAGCAGAACATGCAGGTGTCCTTTTGTTCTGGTTTCAAGTGATAAGAAATCTATTTAGGTGCAATCTCAGTAAGACGCTCTTCCATTTAATGCAGAATTCAGATAAGAGTTTAATTAGGGTATTAGATAACTACAGGAATTAACTAGGACCAACTTTAGTGTGCAAAGCCTGAGGGAGCAAGTCTCTAGCCTTTGGGGCTGTACCTTCCATAATTGTCATACTCTGATGAGGGATAATGCTGGGAGTGGCCACACTTCAGGGAGGTGGGCAGAGTGTAGGGAGTACAGAGTGTTTTCCTCCTTGTCCCTGGTCTTTTGACTGATTAGTAGTCAAAAACATTGACTGGCAATGGTAAAACCCATGCTACTGCTGCTAGGTTTGGATTTGGGAGAAAAGGTCTGTCAAGTGCTGTATTTTAACAAGTGTTCACAGAGCTTGAGCAACGCTGCTGCTGCAGTGGCTCTGAGCACAGCCAGGTGTGGGACTTCTCTCTGCTCAGCCCAGCAGTGAGATCAACAGCCAGTCCTCCAGGTGTAGTGCTGGGGCTGGCCCTCAGCTGTGGGCATAACTAAAAGGAGATTTCTCTTACAAGCTGAGATCTTTGTTGTGTCAGTGGTGGTTGAAGCCCAGGAGTTGTGCAAAGTGTCTGTCTATTACATCTTTTTATGATACGAGTAATTAAAATAAATCGTAGAAAGGTGTGATGTTGTCTAAGTAGCAGATAGTGGGTTCTGGTTTTAAAAGACGTACTGGGTTTTCCTCTTTTCTCTGACGTTCCCCAAGTTACCCTTTCCCTGTCTCAGCTCTGCTTTAATTAGCTCTGAAATTATCTAATTAAGTCTGTTCAAAATAGTCTCTCTCAGTCTTGAAACCTATGGAACTGCTCTGGTGGGAAATTTACTTTGAAGCATTTTAAAACGACTTTGATTTTGTGCTATTACTTACGCAGTTCTTTAGGGTCAGATCTGCTCCGTGCAGGATCAGGAGCCTGATGATTTTGTAGCGGTTCAGCCTCACGGCGTCGTGCATTGGTGTGTCTCCCTCCTAGGGACGGAGCGCAGCGTCAGTGCTGCCGGGCCCGCCCCGGCTGCTCAGGCCTTCTCCCGGGGCTCTGCGTGCTGCTGCCCGGAGCCGGCCGGGAGGGGTGTTGGTGCTTACCCTGTCTCTGGCGTTGAGATCCGCCTCGCAGGCGATGAGGTGCTCCCCGCAGTCGTAGCGACCTGTTCGCACAGCCACGTGCAAGGGCGTGCTGCGCAGCTGGGGGTCAGCAGGGGAGATGGTCAGATGCATGGAGCAACTAAAAGCTGCTTCAAAAACAGCTGCCAGAAATTATCTACTGGGAGTAAGGGTCAGCTTTTCGACTCCAGTTAAAATAGCTGCAGAGTTCCAGAAACACGTACCTTGTCTCTTGCATTTATGTTTATCCCTTTGTCCAGTAAGAATTTCAGAACATCCAGATTCCCACCCCGGCATGCCCAGTGCAGGGCTGTAGAATGAAGCTTTAATAGGAAAAGGAAATTAAAAATATTTTAATACAAGGTTGTGTTTTAAAAACTGTTATTTTTACCAAATCTCTAAATTAATCCAAATTAATTTTCTGTGATTTAACCTAGATCACCTCACTGTGATCACAGAGTGATCACAGTTTCTAGTAAAAAAAAAAATCTAGTAACAGCTTTTCTTATTTTGCCCTAATTTCTCTAGTACTGTGAATTTCTCACTCTGCACACTCATTGCATATTAATCGTAAAGACAGAGATCGCTGCTGTGAGAGAGGATGTGTTTTGTCTATTATTTGAGCTTAGAAGTTACCTTTAGCCAGGTACGTGGCTGGTACGTGTTATTTAAATTTTTTATTCAATGCCTTTTGGGTTCTAAAATGCATAGGAAATGAAGCTCAAGAGAAAGAATAGTTTCTTTAAAAAACAAATCCCCAAGTTATGCAAGTCCACAAAGTGAATTAAAACCCCTTTCCTCTACAAGATTTAGCATCTCTGCCCTGAGCTCTGCTGCAATGAGTCCCTTGATGGTCCCACTCTGCCTGTCATTCCTCCCCTTTGTCACCCTCTGTGAGCACTGCTGGGTTAAGCGAGGGGGACCAAGGCTGGCCAGTGCCAACTGTTCAGCACAGGGACAAAGGGTGGAGAAGCAAAGAAGCAGCTGCAGAAGCTGTTGATACCCGGGAACCCTTATGGCCGGCATTCCAGAGGAGGAGGGGGCTCTCCCGAGCACAGCCCTGAAATCCTGATGTGCTTGTGCTGCCCCTGGAGACGTGCGTGGGACAGCGCTGTCTCAGCACCGGCCAGCGGGCTGAGGTGGGAGCCTGACCTCAGCTCCCTTACCCTGCCCCAGGCTTTCTTGTTTGTGGCACTCTGCTGGCCAGCACTCCCTGTGTTTTCCAACAACCATTTTGGCAGAGAGAGGCAAGCACTCCCTCCTGAAAGGGAGTGCTTCTCGACAATGTTATTTTAAGGATAAACTTCAAAGACATTCTAAGTCCTTTTAGTACTGCTCCTCTACAAGAAGCATTTCTATACATGGTTCTCCTGGCACGTATAAAAACAATGAGCAGCTTTTGGAAAGAGGTGTGAGTGGATGTGCATACCATGTCTTTCTGTTCAAGCTGGGCTCCAGCTTCCACCAACTTTTTCACCACCTCTAGGTGTCCTTCAGAGCAGGCCCTGTGCAGCGCGGTGCGTTTGTACTGGCAGTTGAAACAGTGCAAAGTTAGATATTGCATATGGCACAAAGATGTCTTGAAATCTCCAGCCCTCCCTAGGATGATGGCAAATACATACTGCATGCTGATTCCTTTTAAAGAGCTAATACTTTTGAGACCTGAAATCTGCTAAGTTTTAATAGCAACCTGATAGCTGAGAGCTGCTTACCCAGCATTTTAAAGGATAGGAGAAGCATCTGCAGTATGGCCTCCAGATTTAAAATTACACCTGTTGAGCTCCCCATCCAACATGCTACACTGTGTTTTCAAAGTGCAGTTTATACATTATGGAGTATGAGGGCAGCTACTTATTTCAGTTGTTCTGCAGAAAAAGTTCTTATCTCTTTTTCCATAGCATTGGAAGATCACCTTTTACAGAAAATCAGGTTCTCCTGGGCACCAACAGCCTTCTTTTAAGTATAAAGACTCTTTTGAGGTAATATGATTTTGAAGGGTCTCACTGGCCACTAGAAAACCTGGTGTACAAAACTTCCAGCATTTATTTATTTTCCCCCACCCCTTTTTTCCTCTCATGAGGGTGGAATCTACAAAACCTCATGGTAAAAGTTATTTTTGCTCTCTTCTGTAGCAGGCTTTGCATTAGGAAGAAGACTGTACCTTGTCACAGACATTTGGATCCCCTTTGTCTGACAGGTATTTTTCAATTACTGGCAACTTGTTCTCCAGTGCAGCTTTGAAAAATGTGGGAATATCCACAGGTCCTGTCTGAAGGGAAGAATATAGAGAACATAAACGTGTGTGGCACAAACCCCCATTAATGCTTTCCCAGAATAAGGTACTTTGAAGCAACTTACAATAACTTCTGGTTCAGGTTTCTTTAAAACAGGTACTTTCACCTTCTTGCATCTTTTCTTCTTCTTCAGCTCAATAATTTTTTCAAGATCCTCCAAGTTTTCAAGTTTTGACCTGGCCTCTAATTTCTTCTTCTTCAGCTGAAACAAATGAGGCAAGGCAGCAAGTTGAGCTGTGTGACCACCTCTCCCTTTCAGAGTGGCAGGACAGGAATGTGATACTAGTCAGCTGAATTCAATTAAGACTGGATGAACTTTGATATAAATTGCTTTAATTTTTTTTTCAGATAGGGCTGATTGATCATTACAATAAGTTGCTAAATATGTGAGAAATTCTACCTCATTTATAGTTTTTTCATATACCAGTAGACCGCTTCCTAACTTCTCCTTGAGCCATGTGTTGTGACATGAATTTAGGCCAGCAGTCAGAGCAGCACTACAGTCTCTTCTGGCACAACAATTTTAAAAATCTCATGTGCAGCTTAAGAGAGCTGGAAAGTTCCTGCCGTTTCAACTGACTTCCACCTAATGATTTTCTTTAATCACATTTTTGGAATGATGCAGCCCCTAAATTATTTGAACTTAATTCTCTTTGCTCAAAAACATACCCTCAAGAGAAGAACAAGGTTTAGAATGATCTTTGCTTTTCAGTCTGCAAGTGTCACTACATTTTGGGAAGCCACAAAGAATGTCCTCAGTGTCCTTGATGGGGCAGTGCAATAAAAGTTTAAGACTGTTCCAAACCTGCTTGTAAAAAGCATCTGTGCATGAAGTCAGTGTGGGGCAGTGCTGACACCAAGGGCAAGTGTGTTGCCTGAACTGAGATCCCACAAGGTGTCCTTGACTTGGGAGGGGAGATTCACTAACAAGGGCTAACTCAGGGTGAATACAGATGACACATTGTGTCCCATGATGTGATTAAGGGTGAATACACTGGTGACACGCTGTCATATGGTATATAGTTTTGTCAACTGAATTCTTATTCAAGTTATTGCCACCTCTTCTTTTTATTGTTCTCTGCATTTGTGGTTTGATCTGCAGATCATTGGCCTAATGGAGAATAATTATGCTGACTGCAGTTAACTGGAGACCCACAAAGTTCTTAGGAACCTGCTTTGAAGGAACTCAGAATAACCTCTGTAGCCAGTAATGATGTCTCTGTTGAAGTTTAGAAAGTAGTTTTTATTCTAACGTTTCTGAGACTGACTTTTTCACTCTTCATTTCTTAGAACAAAGTCTTATTTCCCCTGCTACTTAAACTTTATAATTTCCAAATCACTTTAAATTTTTAGGCCAGTTGATTGCTTATTCACAAAGAAAAAAATTAAAGATATTACAGCTACTGTGTTATTGGGGGAAAAGGCATCATTTCTTAAGGATCTAGGGAGAATTGTCACGCTCCAGGAATAGAAATTGGTACTTTTCTGTAGACCAGTATGAGTTTCATTTGTTACTGTTCTTCCCAAATGTAGCTAGTAAGTGTCATGCCATGTTTTCATAAAAAGAACATTTTTATGTTAATTAAGGCTTCTGGCTTCAGAAATGCACTCTTCCATCTTTTGTGGGTTAGTTACTTTTGGTAGCAGTCATTAGGTGTGCAAGCTGAAGGTGTCTCGCTGGCTCTGCTTGCTCCCCCCTCACTGCCAGCCAGCAGCAGGTGACCCCTGGGCATCAGGAGCTCCCAGGGTTTCAGTCAGACAGTAATAGGGGATGCTGTAGGTTCTGCCTCAAAATGTTACTGCCTGCACCTACAGGCTACAGAGGTGAGCAGATCTCCATGGTCTTCAGTGGACTTTGGACCAACCTCCTTTCGTGGTGGTCTCCCAAGGGTTTTTTTAGCTCACCATGCATGTATTTCTAACTCAGAGAGAGGCAGAACTTCAAGGACTGCAGCAGGAAATGCATACATGATGGTAAAAATCCAAGCAGAAAACCCAAGTGCCTACCTCTGCTTCTAGTTTTTTCTCCTTCTCATAAGCCAGATCACCTCGGGTCAGTGAGTGCTCAGGGATTGTCTTTAGGTCCTCCTGCTTCTCTAATCTTACGGCAGCTTCATACTCTCCATTTTTGAAGTCTTCAGGGAGGAAGCTGCCAGTCTCTTTATCATCCACCTTCTTCCCAGTCACCTGTAAATCCAAACATGATATAATAGAATCAGTGGATTCTTGAGTGCAGTAGCCACCACCTGGGAAGATGGATTGCCTAGGGCTGATTGCACCTCATTCCTGCCCTCTCTGGGAGTGTGTGACACCCAGGACAGGCCATTCTGCCTGTGCCTGGGTTAGCTGAGTACGCACCTGGCTGGGACACATCTCTAGTTAAAAGGGTTGCTGAGTGATTTCAAGGCTGTTTTTATCCATTGATGTCAGTATCTAAGTCCCATTTGTAGCAGAATGGCAGAAGCTATGTGGTGCTGTGCGGGAGCACAGCTTTCAATAGCTTTCAGAAATATTTCTAATGCCCAATTAAGTGTGTACAAAGAGAGAACTTGTTAAACTTAGTATAGGCAGATTTTGAGAGTGGTTTGTGTGGCCTAGACTGCCTTTCTATTTGATTACCTTGTAAAACTGTATTTGTTATAGAGTCTAATGCAGAAGAAACTCTGAGAACCTTGCCAAAGGATTTAAGACAGCATTAACTAGTTAGGCAGCTGTATCTTAAAAAAGCCATCTGGGAAAATAAATATAGTGTTTTATTGAATTATTCCTGTTTTCTCAGTTTCTTGGTCAGATCAGACATTCTTAGTCTGAATCCTGCAGTGGAATGTCCCATTATTTGTGATCTAGACCTAATTTTTCAAAGACTCTTTTACATGATTAACAACAGTCAGTGGCTGTAGGAACTGTTAGTTTATTATTAGAAAACAATACTAATATTAAGCTCCTAATTTAGTATTATAAAATACTGTAGTTTCCCTGCATTAATATGTCATTGCAGTCTCTTATTAGATTGGAATTACTTAGTGTGATGGTAAGATTACTGGCTTCTAAAAATACATATGTAAATTGAAATCAAGGACAAAGTCAAATAAATACCTAAATTTTGGTTGATCTTTTCCTGGTGAACTGTGCTGTGATGTCAAATTCAAACACCTGTGTAGTTGTTTCTGTGATGAGACCCTTTCCCAAGGAAAACTTAAAATGAAAATGTAATAATATAACAAGCAGTACGTAAGGGTTTGCACCTAGAGCACAACAGTGCTGATAACCTGCTAAATCAGTGATCCACAAGGGCTGTCTTTCTCTGCCTGGTCTAATGATAGTGTAGAAAATAATTAATTGTGAGTAAATGAAAGAAGGTTGCACCTACCAGCTCTTCTACTTTCATCATCATCGTCATATTTGCTGGTGATCGAAGGCTGTGCTCCTGTATGGCTGAAACCTCCCAGGGCTCAGGCCAGCTCTGCAGGGACCACCACGCTCCCTGCACTTATATACCTTTGGGAGAACTGTGCTTGAATGAGATAATCTTCCAACCTGGGAATCCAAGTATGCCCCTTGCGCCTGCCAGCTGAGAGGTGGCTCACGCTCATTCCAGACGCGTTAACGAGCCAGATCTGGTGTCCCGGCAGCGAGGGGCGTCAGCTGGGCGAGCAGGGCTGAGAGTCCCACAGTCTGACCACACCAGGACGGGAACCAGAATGAAATGTGAGCTCATCATTCCTTTGGCAGTGACTGCACAGCTCAGCAATGCCAGTCATTCTGTGCTCCCAGTGCCCACTAGGACAGCTGTCTGTTGATACAGCATTATAACTTCATCTTCTTCTTTCCCTTTTTTTTAATTGACATTCAGATGACTGTAAGTCACTGGAAAGGGTAAGTGGCTTGTGTACAATGCTTATAGCAATATCTTCCTGATAAATTGATTATTACCTCTAAAGTCTCAAAAAGCCATTATTTTCATTGCTATTTATTCTTGGATGGTAAACACTTTTAGGGGAAAGGCTTTTTCTCATCATGATGACAGTCTTCTATATTTGTTGGAAGGAATTCTCTGAAGGGATTACTATACCAGAATGATGTCTCTGGTGCTAAAAGGGCCTATGACATCATAAGTTACAATCAGTGTAAGATATCAAAACAGTAAGATTTGCATTTTTCTGGACACTTGTCAATGATTATAAGCCAAATAATAAATTATGTCCTATTATGCAAAATAAAAACAAAAGGGGGGGGAAGAAACTTAATACTGTTTTCTCAAGCAATATTTTCTTTCTGGATATGAGAGAATAGGGGCCCAGAAGTGATTTGTTTATTTTTTAGAATAAGATAAATACACACAAATATATGCAGATGATGTGCATGTTTTGGGGAAAAAGAGCTATTGAATCTTTTGGGAAGGCTTTTCTTGTGCTATGAATCAGAGTTGTCTGGAATCAGGAGAATGATCACTAGCAGAAGGCAGTTTTATAAGAGGAAGGTGCACTAATCTTTGCATTCAAAGAGTGTGGGTAAGTGCCAAGAAACATCAGTTCTGTGACTGTGCAAAGCCTGGAGCTCCTGTCCGGTGAGGTATGCAGGTCACCTGGCTGAAATGAATACAGCAGCTCAGGTGCTTCAAGTACAACATGTCCATAAGTGCTTCACCAAATCAAGACCTATCTCGGGTGTTGTTTATATCATTAGCATCATTAGCATGCTGCATTCCTGACATTGACCTTTCAAGGTGTCTCTCCTCTGAACTATCCTCCAGTAATCCGAGCACATCCAAACTTGTCTTCTAGTGCCCATCATACCTATGCCCTCCCTTTCCCTGAAATGAAGCTGGCCATCAGGTGGTTTCTTTACCACTCAGAATATATATGACATTAGAGGATGAGTCCCAGAACTAAAATAGAGTATGTGCTAGCAACACAACCTTTCAGAACATTTTTTTCCAAACTTAAGTACAGCAATGCTATCATTCCCCCTCTAGTGGTATGTTCTGAGTCACTCTGCCAGGCTCTTTTTCACTGCAGTATTGTACTCCAGCTAAATGTCTCTATGACAAGAGGTAGCTCTGGCTTTTTCTTGTGTTCTAACAGCTTACCTAAATCTGTTCAGTTCTCTGATTTTTATTTAGGAGATTGTCTTGAAATCCACAACCCTAACAGGATGGCTGCATAGAATGCTTCTAATTTAGTGGAAGCAGATCACAGCAGAGACCTGATGCAGAAAAAGAAATATAGAGGTTTGCTTTTAGAACAAAAACTGTTTAAGAAACTGTGAACTTCCTCTGGACACGTTTTTGTTTGGTTGGGGTTTTTTAACAGCTTGATATATAAAACTGACTCAGCAGAACCTAATGTGGAAGCTTTAAGTGGATAGATCTTCCTCTGCAAATGGTACATAAATCCAGACCCAGAGTAGCTTTACAGGAAACCTCAGTGCTCTGAGGGGAAACAGAAACCAAGTTCTCATGAGTACTGAAACACCACAGTTTATTCATGTTTAAAGCATCTCATCCATGATGACTAAAATAATAATAAAGAATAGAATATTCTTTGATTGTCCCAAGTTTGTAGTTTAAAAAACCCAGAAACCCACTTTAACCAAAGGCTGGGATCTAAATTGACCTAACAGTAAATGCTTTCAAGCTAAATGTCATGTAAACAAAGGCAACACTATTGAAATAGCAGAAATGCACCGGTTTGTATCAGCTAAGACTCTTGGCTTATCACTATTGCTTAATATTGGAGGGGGAAGTAGTATAATGAGCTTGTAACCTTGTACTGGATGGCAACCACTCACTTGCCTTTCATCAAGTGATTTCTCGTTAAGGTGGTAATAGCAGATTGTCAGTGGGCGCTGTGTAACAGGAATCTGAAAAACTCTTGCCACTCCACTGAAGGATAAGGGCAGAGCAATCATCTGCAAGGTGTGAGGCAACTGGATATTGTCACAAAAATCCTTCACAGGGAAAACACGAAAGGACAGTGGGCTCACCACGACAGGGAGAAAACTGGCACACCCTGTTCCCTGCTACCAAAATGGAACTGTCTGACTAGAGTAAAGAATGTTTGTAATTAATTTTTCTAAGTGATTAATGGTAGAGTGAAAGTATCATGTGTGATAAAAATGATATTGCCGCCTCCCGTCAAGTGTGTGACTACCGTGTTTTCAATGGCGTCACTGCTCAACTTTATCTTACATTTTCCAGCTCTCTGCCCTTGGCTCTGTCCATGCTCCCATAAATGCTGCCCTTGGATGCCACTGTGCCTGTGTCCTTTTCCTGCTGCTAAGTAAGTAAAGGTATGAAAAAATCAGTTGCTGAGGAGTAGTTATGCACCTAAGAGGTTATTGAGCCAGCAAACTCTTCCACCTGGGTGCAGTCAAAGATAAATTTGTAACCAAGGTACACAGAAGAAGCAGTAACCCACAGGTTACTCCTCCTGAATGTGTTAGTGTGTAATGGCTTGTTTATTTTGCAGCACACCTTACATAGCCACATGCAACAGAGCAGTATATAATTGCATATTGCAAGAAATGCATTTATTTCCTCCTCTTTCTTTTTAGCTGTTGGTTTTCCATAAAAGACAGGAAACACTTTTATTTGTCTAACATATATTCTTTGGTACTTTTGTCAAGAAGTTAACCAATTTGGGAATGAGTTAACTATGATATGATAATTGTACCATTCATGTTGTAACTTTTTCAACGTAGCAATGTATATGTCTGTCTGCTTTTTCTAAAGTGGTCAGGGAATTGCTACATCATCTGATTAGAGACTACTTATCAATGTGCATTTCTGCGTCTAAAACTGCTGAAAGGATGTACATTGTCTTCTCAGAGGAAAAAAAACACACAAAACTTTTTTACTTAGGAATATTGAGCTAGTCAAGTACACAATTAGAATGAAAGAAATTTTTGAATTAAAAGATGAGGTTCGTTTTTCCGTTTTTTCTGACTGTCACTGAAGAAACAAAGAATTCATAGCCTAGCAGTTGCTACACTGGCCAACACAGTTCTCTGGTGTCAAAACTCAAACCGGTAATGAGTCAATAGTTGCATCACTTCAGAGAAGCTTTAAAAAAAGCCTCTTCAAATTACATAGGGGTTGGAGATTTCACATAACAGAAAAAATACAACTGTGATTTCTCTTTAAAAACAAGGTATTTGAATGTATCTGAAGCTGTGGGCTTTATCACAATGGCATTTCTACAACACATGAATCTAGGTAATTCATTGTAATGGATCTCAGCTAACATGCAAGTGCAGCAAAACACATGATAAGGGTTGTTATCTGTGGTCAGATCTCTTGCCTTTCTAGTTAGCAATATAGATCAGGGTCCTGCTGCTCCAGCACACCTGTGCTGATGCTGTCCATGTAACCTTTGACTACATTTGTGTGAGGTAGATGATGTACATTATTCCCTCAGCTACTGCAAAAAGGCTTTTCTGTGAAAGTGTGGAGTTGTCTTAAAGGTTTCTACTGTTCAGAAATACTCCAGAACAACTCCAAGTCAGGCAGGAAAGGGAAAGTGCTTAAAGTAGAGAACAGTGAGTGCCTACCTGCAAATCCTGGCCACCTTAGTCACGATCCAGCACTGGCCACTTGCTCTGCAGTAAAGCGTGGCCAGTACTTTTGAATAGCAACACAGGAGAATTCATCTTCACTCTGGAGAAGCTGCAGCATTTTTAAACTTTATTTTTATTTAGAATTTCACATTGCCTAACTTAAAGCTTCCAGTCACTGAATCTTGGTAAGGCTTTGCATAAAAGCTCCTGTGTACTCCCTCTCATCCCAGTATTGAATGCCTTTTTTTCTCTGTAAGTGTAAGGGGCTGCTATAGTTTTGGGTGATAGAAACATCCCTCAGAAATGCTGCATAGCATTCACAGGACAAAATCCATGTCCTAGCTGTCCTTTGCTCCACTTACATAGAAAAAGCAGCAGCTCAGGAGGCACTGGAGAGTTCCACTGGGGAGCAGTGCAAGACTTCACAGGCTGTACCTGAGGAAGTGATGGTCACCTGCAACTGGCTGCTCCTATTTTAGGAGTTCCAGTTTGCAAAGGTAGTGGGTTTCGTGTGGGGCTCTTGACAGCAGTGACCAAATAATATCCAGCAACTGATTCTCCCTGTAGCCTTACATTAGAGCACATGTTGAAATAGTTATCCAACAGGATTCCCAAATCCCTCTCCAGGCAGAGTCAACCAAATTACATTCCTCCCAAGGGAAGATTTTGGGAAGACATCCAGTCCAAGTTTCTGCTTAAAACAAGGCCAAAATTGAATTCAGGTAAGGTTGTTCCAGGCTTCATCCAATCAGATCTTAAAAACCTCCAAAGAAAGAGATTTCATAATATCCCTGGCCATCCTGATCCAATGTCTGATTGTTCTCATAGCAATTTATTTTTCCTTATATATAATTGAAACTTCCTCACTTTCAGTTTGTGATCACAGTATCTCATTCTCTTCCCACAAACCTTGGTAAAGAGCCTGGCTCTGCTTTCTTTGTAACCTCCTCCTCCTAGGCTGTTTTTACTTTCCCTGAAACCTTGTCTTCTCCAGGCTGAACAAGTTCCGCTCTCCCAGCCGTTTCTTAGACCATGAGTGCTCCAGCCCCCAACCATCTTGGGACTGATTTTACATCATTGTTTGGACACGTGATGAAAATACTAAACGATGTTGTACCAGGAACTGATCCTTGTGGGAATCTGCTGGAAATAGTTCCACTCGTTACTCTCACCACTTTGCAATCTGTCAGTGAGCCAACTTTAGTTCTTCCAAAGTGCATCCTTTTAATTCCATACAATGCGTGCTTTTTAATCATACCAACATATGCCATGAAATGAAATGCTTTTGGCACGACCCAAGCAAACTGCATTAACATGAATAGTACTCTCAACCAGACGTTTCACTCTGCAAAAAGACATTTAGAAAATATTTGCTTTGCATCTAGCCCCACAGATTGGCATCCGTTTCATGTAACTTGTCTGATTCTGTCTTGATAAAGCTTTGGTTAACTCTTCCCTCTGTTTTCCCAGAACTGAGTCAGGTCAGCAATCCTGTTGTTAACTCTTTCATCATTTTCAGCCAGTCAAAATACCTTGGGAGCTAAGAAAAAAAGAAAAGGAGCTTCTCTGCTTTACTGGCACTTAAGCAGGTCTGTGACATCTTTGGATGCAGCCCAAGTAGATGTTCTACCTGAGGGAGATCCTGTTTCTTGTGAATAAAAGGGAGCTCAGAGAATCAAGGTGATAAAGAATTGGATTTTGCTTTAAAATATGAGAATGTTTTCATAAATCATTGATTTTGTAATCTCTTAGCAAAACAGTAGTGTGTCACAGCTCTATTATAAGAGGTGCACTCAGACAGCCTTTCTCTTTCTCATTGATTGGAATCATATTCACTATAATGTTAGAAACAGCTTGAGGAGAATTTTAAAGTCACTATTACCTGGAAAAAAAAGCCCTTATGTTTTTTTTTCAGAGAGAGAGAGTTGATTGTTTTGGGTTCTGTTTTTGCTTTTAACATTTTGCAATTAAAATGTAAATGCGTAAATCTGCTTCACATTAAATTTGCTGAAAAGCTATTTCTCCCCTTCCACAAGCTTTCACTGGCAGTAAGATATCATTGGATTTTTATCTAAGCCATGTTTAACAAATATCTCCTTTGATTCCGATAATACCAGTGAGGGTGGAGAAGCATTGATGCAAATTTGGAATTACATTACATCATATGTGGTCATCCTCTTGGGACTAGAGGATAGATACTTCTGCAAATAGGATAAGAAAATATTTTTTCTTTTTTTATCAGTTTATTATAGGTACATAGCATATACTAAAAAAGAAGTTTAAGTTTAATTTTAAAGAAGAGAGTAAGTAAAACTCCAACAGAAAAAAAGAGGCAAGCAAAAAACCCCAAATGCACCTCTTCCTCTAAAGTTTCATAATCAGAGACAAATTTATGTCTATGACGAATTTGGATAAATCCTTGTGTGCTTCTGTAACATAGAAGTCTTACAGGAGTCTGTTGTGAAACTGGCATGGGGTTTCTGTATTCTGTTTCATTTCAGGTTCAGCAAGCATAGGGAGTGCATGCAAAGGGACAAAAGAGGAGTGGATTATCTAAAAGTTGGTTTCTCTGATCTGCAAACTGTAATGTATTCATCTGCAGACACTATTTTTAGGAAGTTGCTATTTCACAAAGGAAAATACTAAAAATCTCCCCCATAGCTATTTTGTCTCAGCAGAGACATCTTCACACCACAGCCAGCTGGATAGGGAGACCATACTCAGGGCAGGATAAGGGGTAGGCCTTTTCCCAAAAAATCCTTTGTTATCCAGAGGAGCTAGAGAGGTGACTAGGCTTTGACCAGGACCAGGCAGTTCTTCCTGAAGCTCTGCCCATATCTAATTCACATACCCTGTGAGAAATTTGCTATGAGCTCTGCTTTTTTCATGTTTTTTCCAACCGTATGTGTGGCAAAGACAGTGCATGCATAGGCTGTTCTCACTCTAAAATCATAGAAAGAGCAGGAAAATCCTTCTGTTCCTCCCCCTAGGGCATCAATAGAGAGGATGCAGGATGACATTAATCCAAATGAAAACTAAGTTTCATGGTGAAGAAATGTAAAAACAAATACATGCTTTACTTTTTCTCATGGATATGAGGAAAAAAGTTAAGAACTTGGGATACTGAAGGGCATTGTCATCTATCAGTGCCTAGTTTTTCAGATGGCCAAGGGTTGTCGCTGAGTGACCACAGGAGTGAATACATTCCCAGAGGTTCCTGCCTGAATGGCAATGAAGAGGCCACTGCCTTCTCTGACACTTGGATTCAGACCACTGCGTTGTCTTTATTTCAAGTGAGTGGCCAGTAAATTCTGTTGAGTAACCTCATGTTTTCATACAGTGGTGTGTGATGAGGAAGGGAAAAGGCATTGCTTTCCCACTAAGCAGCATGAGTCAGAGAACTAGTTTGAAAGAAATGAGAAATCACCAGGGGCTTTGCCAAGAAACTGCAGCTTGTGAGACATACCACAGTTTGGCTAGTTATTTTGTTTTCTTCATACAGTCTCTCTGCAATTCTTAGTTTTGGCAGAAAGTGGAAAAGAAATATTGAAACACTGGATGTCTAAATTCTACTGGGCTCCTGGCTTTCCTGAAGCAAGGAAGTGTTGGGCATCTCTGACTGACTACAACTTTGTCTGAATTCCAGTTCAAATAAGTATGGAAAAACTTTTTCCTTTTCTTTTTCAATATTAAGCCTTATTTGTCAGAGGCCAAACACATGGTCACAGTCTGAACTCTTGGGTTTGCATGTGCTGGCTCAGAATGCCAGACTGCTGAGGTTAGAGCCAGGTACAGGTGAATTCATGATTATCCTTGCAATTTCCTTTTAGGCTTTCCTCTTTTAGTGTTCAATCACAGAAATCAATAGAAATGTTTTTCCTGTCTTTTGGGAGAAAAAAATTCGCTTGAAATGTATATGACATTTGTCACCTCCTGTCAGAAATCCCTGCAGGTGACCTAGAGACTTGCACAGATGGAAGACAGAAGAGATGTTGCTTTGATCAAAAGCCAGTCAATCAACAAATCAGGAGCAAGAGAAAAACTGTATTCCAAAAAGAGCCAAAATAATGCGCTGTCATGTGTTTTGAACATCTACCCAGCACTAAGATCACTACAGTGTATTCTGTATCCAACAATGATCATTTGATTTTTGAGGGCTACTGCCATGTGCAGCCTCTATCCCAGAAGCACAAACACAGGGACTCCATACACAGAATCTGTAATTCCACTTCTAGGAAAACTTGGAGAAATTAATCCCAACAATATGCTTTCATGCTTCCCTCAGCTTCATGACTGAGATTTCCTGGAATGTTGTACAGCTTAGTGCTGATGAGACTGGGATTTGTGTGCTTTTCACTAAGGATTTTTAAGGCACCACACTCTATATCAACTATAGATTATTGATGAAAGGACAAAAGCTTCTTCTTATCAGCAATAAGTGCTCAGTGGAATGAGCTCTCAAGGCATTTCAGCATCATTCACACTAACACAGTGCTGTGAAGCAGACCTCCAGCCTGTTGAACCAAACAAATTAATCCCAAGTAAAACATTAGATCCCTCAGCACCAGATAATTGAGAAAGTCAAGTGTTGGGGAAGATAAATTAGGGAAACTTTATCAATATGATTGCTTAACAAAAGATTCTAAAAATATGAAACTTATAATTGAAATAATAAAAAAAGCTCGCTTTAAGTTGTAAGATACTGAGTTTTAGTTACTATATAACTTGAAAATAATAGCCTAGTCAGCTGAAAGAGAATCCCTTTTGATTGAAAAATACCCTTCTGCTGGCTAAAAAATCCAAAAGTCAATGTAGCAAAAGAAAAAAGAGTAGTTTTTAAAGTTTAAGATATAACACAGTATAGTAATGCAGTAGTTCTTATCAGCTGTATGTAGATTCTACAAAATTTTGTGTCTTGTACTAGTTAGTTAGTGTAAATTAAAATATTCAACACAAAAAAAATATAATGTATTGTAACAAAAGCCTCACGCTCTCTGGCTCTCTCTGGCTCTCTCTGGCTCTCTTGCTCCCTTCTCTCTTTGCACCCCCTCTCTTAGCTCTTCCCCCTGCACTCTGACCTCTGCCACCTCTCTCTGGCTCTCTTGCTCCCTCCTCTCTTACCTCTCCTACCTCTCACCCTCTTGTTCTCTCTTTCCCTCACTCTTTGGGACTTCCCTTCAGCCCAGGCTGGTGGCTGAAGGCAAGACCCTTTTTACCCACGATCCTTGCAATAAAACTGCGTGTTCTAAAATGTCTCAAGTCTGCAAAATTCCCTCTCCCTACTGTCCTCAGATACTCCTACAGTCAAGTCTACTGCTAAAAGCACTTTGCAAGTGCAGAGGACTTTCAACTTATGAATTTGTGCCACCAGAAACTACTCTAGGAAAATGTTAAATTTTAACCTTCAGATGAAAAACATAAGGTCATGGTGCCTGATTTGAATTTGACTGTCTGAACAACTTTTTGGAAATGAGGAATAGTCATGTGAAGGTGATTTTTCCAAGGATAGAATTTCTAGACAACTGCAGCATTAAAATTCTCAGATTTGATTTGCCTTGAATGAAGCAGCTGCAAATAGTTCTTTGGTCCCAGTCACTGAGGAATGCATGTTGGGGTGCCTGTTTCTCTGCTGCTGAAGGGAAACAGTCATAATGCATCTTCCCATGGTAGCTGTAAGCTAACAAAAAAAGAAAAAAAGCGCATCTTTCACACTTGGTGTAACATGATGAAAGCATATTCACGTTTGTAGTAACTTATGACTTTACTGCCTAATTTTCTATTGACTTTTCAAGGAACTACTTTTTTTTACTAAGCTGCATAAGCAACAGTACACATGCTCATTATGTTCTTGGGCAAGAAATTATTCTAGACAATAGATGAAAGCAAATCCAATTTTGCTTTTCTCTTTATTACAGGTTGGTAAATACTTAGCTGTCAACCCAAAAAAAGCAGCAGCCTTGCTGTCTGGGTTATCCCTTTATGTTTTTGCTGCAGTACATCACCTAGTTTTTCTAAAATTTATAAAGCCCATGGCCCCCACCAGAACTTTTGATACATACATGAAAACAATGATTGCATGTTTATTTGGTGGTTGGTTGTAACAGAATGAAGACATTGGAAAAGCTGTCTTTTTCCCTGGGTACCAGAAGTCATTTATAAATAAAACTAGGGGGAAAAAAGTAGTACCTTGAATACGGGGTTAAAATGTAATTTTGTTTTCTTTTAATTACAGCTGTGCATTTAAGAAGGGCACTTTTTAATCTCTTATCAAAGCATTCTATTTTTCTTTGATCTAATTATAATTTACTAAGTGTGGTTGCCACCAGCATCTGTAATCCTTCTTAAAATCCCTCTATGCATTCCACTTTCTTCCAGGCTGGCCTTTTTCTGTCCATCATGGTGAATGTATTCTTCTTTTTGTTTATATGTGCTTCTTCCATTTTTCTCCATTGGGGTTAGAGACACTCACATACAAATGAATAGTCCTTTGAAGTGTATGTTTCCTTTGTATTTTGTTTCACATGATCATTAATTAATATGATTATTTGCCACTCAGGAGATCTCAGGGAGGCATTAGAATGGGGAGGGGAAAAACCACAAACACGTTCTTGTTTGTTACAGTCTAGGAATAATGACAGGGACATGTAGCAGCTTTGCTAGATAGAGCAGCACTCTATCACCGAGCGATAGAGTTTCATTGGCATCCTTATGACATTTTTATGTAAAGAAAAACTAAAATGGAAAGTTTTGAAGCTGTAAAATGTTCTCTCTGTCACCTGTAAATGCCAAGGTATATGGCTTTAGTAGTTTGAAGCAATCCCATAGCTGTTTTGTACACTCAGCAAAGTCCTGCCCTTCCTCACACACACAAGGCATCTTGCATTGAGGGACTGTCCCAAAATCACTGACTTGGCACACAAGTCCTCCAAGGAAGTGTATGTACACTTCTCAAAATGGTATCTAATACATTCTGAGACTACAGTACCCATCTCTTACTGAAAATAAAACCAAGCAGAGTGGGCTGTAGCATCAGAAATCACAAGGGGATTAAATACCAACTCAGAAACCGAATCACAAAACTTGCAGGCTCTTGGTCTGAGTGTATCTCCATTTTTATTACGAAGTTACAGATGGGTGGAGTCAGTCCATGTGGTGCCTATGGACTTTTTTTTAAACTATAAGCCTAAAAATACAAAACTGAACAGATGAATATTTTAAATTTTCATACTTCCAATATTTCATTCAAGCAAACAATTCAAAGGTTTTGGAACAAAATGGTAAATTTTCCCTGTGCATTTCGGATTATATCTATTTCTCTTTCCAGATAGTATAGGTTTCAGTTCATAACTTGTGTGAGTTGAAGTCTATTGCCTAAAATCCACAGTCTCCTGAGGTGTCGTAAGTGAGTTTGAAAGTTCCCCAATAATCAGCTCTTACCTTCAAGCAGTTAAAATCCAGCTGGCTGAAGTTAATATGTCCAAAACAAAGCTTACACAAGAAGCCCTTGACCTACTCCATTGCAATGTAAGAGCACCATCAGTGAAAAAGAGAAATCCCAAAATCATAGGTTAGTCTGCCTTTGAAAACCCAGTAACCACGAAATAGGTGCTACCTTCAGCATCTTCACAGAAGGTTGTGCCACAGTTGTACTGGACTTGACCCTGGTTGTCTCCGTTCTTTTGAGATGAAAACCAACAATTTCACACTGTCTTTGACCAGCACACAGCAAATTTGTCTCATTTTTGTCCTGCTGGCTGTGTGCTGTCAGCCAGTGAGACAGTTCTTCAACAACTGTCACATGAAGCAGAACATTCATATGGAAATCATCCCTAGATGCAATAAAATCACCACAAACCACCATGTTGAAGTGCACAATTTGTGCCAAGACTTTTCACTTCTCTTTCAGGACAGCATTTTCCTAAGTCAACTAAACACAAATACTCAACCACAAGATATCCCAGCTGACAAGAACAATTTATTTATACCAGTCCTGCTCACAGGAGAGAAAATGAAACTTCTCTGAAGTTTTACAAAGCGCTTCTTGCTCTAAGCATAGATTAGTTTTCACAATCATCTCTTCCCATCTTGCAAGGACAGTTGTCTGTGAGATTTCTGCTGGGCTGAGCTAGTGCAGAGTTTTCTCTGCACTAGCAACTTTCTCTGAACTTAGGAAACTTCCTCCCTCATTAAGATGGCTTGAGCACAAGGGATGAAAGCATCTAATAGTATCTTTAAAGAAATGACAGGATGTATTTATTAGTCATAATGGTCATGAGAAAGAGGAGCCAAGTAACTGTCAGAAGCATCAGTGAGAAGTGGACAAACTCAGCTACTGCGAGGAGCTGAACATGGAGCTACAAACACACTTCTTGATCAGAGCAAGTGCAGCACCACCTCCACAGGCTCTGGAGCTGCAGGATCATGGAGTCCCTAAGTCCAGGGAAAACATGTAGGGTCAGAAGTTTGCAGGGTTTTGGCTGAAGACTAAACCTCAGCAGCTGTTGACTCCCCCTTCTACTGTGTCTGCACAGGGAATGCAAGACCTTCTTGCTAAAAATTATTCCCAGTTGCAGCTGCTAGATATTCATAACAAATGTCTAATGGCTAAAATTGTGTGTTGTGGACAGTGTCACCTTTCATGTCATATGGGGACAATTGTGTATTCTCCACTGTGGTTGGGATGTGTCATCCCAACATCATCTGGAGGCATACTCCTAGAGCAGGAACTGCTGTCGCTGAGCAGTAAGTTCAGACCCCTGCTGAGGCTTTCTTTGTATCAAGTTACTGTTTTCTAACATTGTAGATATATCAGAACTGAGTAGCTGCCACTGTGTCTCACTGCAAGAGAGAAAGTGTAACTGTAGTAGCCCTGTCATGAATTACATTTGAATCAGGTTCGATTCCAGGTTACAGCAGGACAAGGGACATGCGTGTCCTGTTCCAGAGTTCTGGCCAGTTTGTGCTTCCAAAGGCAGTGTGCCTTCTGTGCTGATACTGGGTATCACCAGGAGGAGACACAAAGAGGATTATTATGTTGGTGAATGGAGGTGGATGAACTGCTGCTGACCAACATGAAGTTTCTGCTGGATTGCTCTGAAATGCCTTTCTTCAGAATCACAGAATCTCTGAATATTCTGAGTTGGAAGGGACCCACAGGAATCACTGAGTCCAATTCTGATGTGAATGGCCTGTACAGGGATTGAACCATGACTTTGGCATTATTAGCACCACGATCCAACCAGCCAAGATTCAGCTAATCCAGAGTCAGTCTTCTGGGAAGAACGTGCCTTTCTACTGGTTTACAGTGCAGAACTAACCTGAAATAGAATGTCCATGAACCAGTCAATTTTCCAACCCCCAGAATCTAGCAATCTTACAAAAATCTTCTATTTGTTAAGACACAATGAGGTGCCACAAACAGCCTGAGGAGATGGAAAGCACAGAGGAACTGGTGTAATGTGTAGGGTGCAGTGCCAGCCAGTGACCAGGAGTACAATGAGCTCACACATCAGAGCTGGTA
Source organism: Trochalopteron elliotii (assembly GCA_024734555.1). Taxonomy (NCBI): domain Eukaryota; kingdom Metazoa; phylum Chordata; class Aves; order Passeriformes; family Leiothrichidae; genus Trochalopteron; species Trochalopteron elliotii. Next base: position 2,400,798 of record JANPWX010000328.1, on the reverse strand, counting down.
AGGGCATACACTGCACCAGCTCTGTGTGGGCTCCAGTGCCTTCAGGGCACTTTGCTCCTGACAAAGTTCATTATATATCCTGTTCAGACACATCCTGGATATGCTGGACTTAGGGAAAATACCTGGAATATTCTGTTGTGTGCACAACAGCTTGTCTGTGTTCAACACCCAAATAACCAGAGGTTTCCTCTTGAAGTGGTAGTTTGCATATTGCCATCCTGAATCAGTGGAATTGGTACATCTGATAATCATATGTGATTATCTGTCTTTTGCCAGCTCTAAATCGAGATTTGGCAGACGGAGATTTGAACTCAGGGCCAAAGGCTCAGACAGAAGAGAAGGAAACAACACTTTCTTTCTTTGCTTTGTAAGAGAAAAAAACAGAGCCTTTTCTGTGGAAGGACAGGACACATTGCATTAGGTGCTATCATCCTTTAACAGGTTTTGGGATTATTTTTGAAATGACAAAAAAAACCACATGAGTTCTTTCTTGTTTAGAGGACAACTGTTCTCACAAAATAAACCCAGCAACAAAGGGGAGTGGCAGGGAAAGATGGATGGTATTTGGTTTCACTAACAGTCTAGTCAGATGAAAATATCCCCCCTATATCTGACTCTCAGGGTGTGTTGCTGGTCAAGTGGAGCCAAGTTGCATAATGTTCAGCCAAGAGAGCACCAATTTTGGCCTGATGAGGTGTTGAGGATGAAATTTGCTACACCATATATATGTGTATAGAATCAGTTTAAAGGGGCACTGCAGTATTTGCTATCATGTTGGTAAATGGCCTCACCCTGAAATGCACTGGGCTCTCCTGCCCAGTGCTGAGTCGCTGCACTCCTGCAGGAGTTAATCAGAGCTGGGAGCTTTGGACATCTTAGGGTTTGCCTCATATAGAGTGTGATGTACAGGACCCTGCTGACAAACCCTCCTCCCCCACTGCAGTTTAATTTTAGGATTTTGCACTGATGTGTTTTTTGTGTCTTCTTTTGTCATCACACGCATAAATTAGGGTGGAATTCTTACAGAGATGAGGGGTAAAAGTCCTTTCTTGAGTAGTTTTGCCATAGCTAAGAGAACTTGTTCTCATGGAAAGCAGAAAAATAGTGTCTGTCCCACAGGAAAACCAAAAGTTAGCAGAATTTTGAGTCAGTAATGCCTCTTCCCCTTTCTCTGTTGTGTATCCTCCTTCTTGATTAATTAACTAACTTAATTTTTCACTTTTTAATGAAGCAATCCCTGAAAACATTATGTTTTTTAACATTTGCGAGAATCTTGTCTCTGAGTTTGACTTGGGTTTTGTTGAAGAAAGTGGTCTTAGAAAACTATTGGATTCAATCTATCACTTCATTGATCTGGATTTCTAAATTCACTTATATCTGTTACAGAAGAGCATCAAATATTTTAAGGAGAATTTTAGCTCAAATTCACGCTCTGAGCTGCCTAGAAATAAACAGTTTACATGAAATGATGCAACTGAGAAGGGAGAAATAACCCTAATGACTAGCAAATTCAGGAACTTGTTCAGAATTTAAATATATTGGTTTTGGCTTTCATGTACATAAGATGAATCCTTCCCAGTCCCTCTAACAGTGGCATTGTGTCTGCACCTAGGAGTGTCATAAACAGATTATAACAAAAAATCATTCAAAATCACATTTCTTAAAATTACAGTCACAATATGATGCACCATGAATGCCATTATAGTAAAAATAAGAGGAATGGTGATGATTTGTATTAAATGCACATGTATACTTTGCTGTTTCCTATATCTCTACTATTCCTTCAGTGGTTTTTTTACACCCTTTCTAACAAGATAGTGAAAATGAATCTCTAATTCATAACCTCTAATCTTGATACTGTATTCTATCATATTGAGCTGCTCCTGAAATAAATCCCTCTAGTTTTTTATGTCATTTGTATTCTCCAAATCCCACCCACGTAATTGGAAGCTTTTGTGGCATAGTATGTGTGTTCATATCACAACACAAAAGGGAGCTATCCACAGGCTGCAGAATTGTGGGGCATTCATTTACATACGGTAGGAACTTATAAATCACAAGATACTTCTCTATGGTAGTATGATTTAACATAGTTTATTCACATTCATACAATATCTTCTTAAAACAATTGGAAACACTTCTATTTGCTTATCATTGTATTTTCAATAAATGAGGTTATTAGAATATTTAGGAGGCATTTATCAAGTAAGCCATTTTTTACCAGAAAAATGACCATTACAGCTCACAGATAGTTAAAACTACAATCTTTATGAAGAATCATTAATTGTGTTCTTTTGTTTTAAATCCCAGCCATCCCTGTGCTCTGCTAGCAAGCTGTGCTGAACCAGGTGTTCCTCCTAAGGACCAGGGACCAGCTGACCCTCTGGCAGGTAGCTCATAAGAGAGGAGAGGAGAGCAGACATCTCCACTGAGAAGGCAAGCAAGAATGGAGCAGCTTTAGGTGACAGCAGACTCCTTTTTAACCCTGAAATGAGGTAAGTGCTACCTTTATTTTGGGCTACTGTTGAGGGAGATATGCTTGCTTTGTTTACACTGATATGCTGCAGTCTGTTTACTGTGTTTAGTTGTCATTTATAATGTACCTCACAGGATTTGTGCTTTGAGATTATTGCCTTTGTGATCTGAGATGTTTTGTAGAAGTTTAGACTTCTGTTTAGGTGTTTGGAATCTGCTCTTCAAGTAGCTGCCTTTCCTCTGGGTGAATGAAAAAAAGGTGATGTAAAACTTCACCAACTTCTGTGATTCTGTAATTGAAGCTGTTTGCTTGGCTTCCAAGAGTTCCCTAATGTTTAGGACAGAAGTTGATTCAGAAGAGAGGTTGGGTATAGCAACTGTTTCCTGCAGAGTAGTGAGAAAGGAGATAAGACATTAATAGAAACCTGAAGTTTGTGTGATGGACTACTTGTTGCTCTTCTGCTGCAGCAATTTCTTGAGGGGGATGAAGGAAAAAATCCCATGTTTGCTTTTTTTGATGGATCTGCCTTTTTCTGCCACAGCCTTTTAAAAGAAAGGCTGAAAGAAAGAAATTTGAAAGAAAAAACCTTGAACATTCAGATGGCTAATCTAACATTTGCCGAAATATCCTACCCTCTCCCCCCTTAAAAACCTGCTGTAAATCTGAGTTCATTACACTTGTTTCATCTTTGATCCCAGTTCCTCCCCTCAGGCTGCAGAAAAGATGAACTAAGAAACCACTGAGGCGTGGGGGCTGCCCTCAGACCTCCTACTTCTTGCAGTATATCTATGAAAATTACTGCCAAGTATTCCAGGGGAGGGGGAAAAAGAAGGGTGTGGGATGCTTGTCTTGAAATGTTCCCAGGCTCCCATATGCAGGGAAGGGCTGGTGTTTGGCTGGAGTGGGGCATGGAGGAGCTCTGCAGCTGCCCCCATGTGCCCTCTGCTCTAAGGGCTGCATCTGCACTCATGGTCAGAGGCAGCAGGTTCCTCTGCTCCTGTTCCTTTGGGAGAGGCCAGCTCTTGTTTCTGAATAGTGCCTGCTGGCATCAAGCTGTGTTTTGACTGGGAGTACTCCAATATCTGCCTTAATGCTTATTCATAGGTAGTCAGGAGCTCGAAAACCATGTTCAGTCAAGTTGCCAAACACAGCATATGTGAAGTAGTTTGATTGTTGTAGATGTTTTTCCCTTTTGGTCTTGCTGCTTCACCAGAGCCAGAGGGATCTCCAGCACTCTTCAGTTTCTGCCTCTCTGTGGCCACCAGCAGGTCTTTGCCAAAAGCTTGACTTTATTATTGACTTTTCTGAGGGACCACAGACCTACAGACAGGGCAGGGGATGTGCCTTGTAGCTGTGATGGTGCATTGTGGCTTACCTTCCCCCTGAAATGTTTAAAAACATCATGAATTGTTTTGTACCTCCTGTACCTGTATCCTGTGGCACCCAGAGCAGATGAACTGGATGACTAAATTGTGCTTGGCCACAGGTAACAGCCAGAGCCTTCCTGTGGCTATCCAGCAGAGCTAACTCTCTACAGCTCCTTGTTACAGGCACCCTCCGTGCAGACACTAATTGTTCCTTTCCTGTCCCCTGGCAGCAGAGAGGCTGCAGAGGAATAAGGCACAGCAAATGGTTTGACTCATGCACACCTTTAGCCTCCCTGCTCAGCAATGAGACCTGCATTCACACATCAGCTTACGGAGAAATGATTTCCATAGCAACAGCCAGGATATGTGGGATAGTATGAATGCTGCCTTGGAGAGCATGTAAAGCACCTTCTTAAGAAATAACTGACTACACAGGCTCTGAAAAAAAAACCAAAAACAAATCACTCACAGTTGGCTTTGTGAAGGGAGTGTCATGTAATTTTTTTTGGTTTGTTTTTTATTGTTGTAAAAAATTATATTCATGGGTTTTTTTAGATATCACATTTTTAAAAAAAAAAATCTTGGGTGAAGAGAATGGGGGATTTCTGCTTTATATAAACTGTTAGTGGATGCAGAGAGCATGGAAAGATGTGTGGTGGTTTTTCAGCAACAGAGGGAATTTAACACTGAGTCAAGACCTGATAGGGAGTTACCTGAGGCAAGCACCAAGGGGAAGGGAAGAATGACTGCTCCATTGATTGAGAGGCAGGGAAGCAGGATCAGCTGGTAGATCCTTTAAGTAGCATATTTTGTGGTTATTACTGTGGGGCAGAATTTCTGTTATCAAAAGACAGGGAGGCAATGCTGTAGTACTTGGACATGCAGAGAAACAAGATGGGAAATACGCATGAAGGAATGAAAACCATTTAATTTTTGGTTACATGAGTGTGTATTTCTTCCTCTTGCTGATGCTCACCTGCTTCTTTTCCTCTTGGTATTGCAGGGGAGGGCTGGGTGGGAGGGGGAGTGTGGTGGTGGTTTGCTGCACAGTTCCATGTGTCCACAAAGCAGACCAGTACCTGGACACCCCCACCAGACTTCTCTGGGGAATGTGACAGACAAGTCTATTGGCTTCTGTAGGGTCAGGTGTGTTCCTGCTTCAGGAGGGTTTGTCCTTTCCTTGGCCCTTTCACATGGGGGAAGATGTGTCTCCCTGGGCACACATCTGCAGCAAGCCCTGTGGTGCCAGCCCTGGTTACCTGGATACAAACAGCTCTGTCTTTCCGAGTGGCATGAGACTGGAAGGAATTGCTTCAGCTCATTATGGGTGGGATGAATAAAAGCAACAAGGCTGATTTCATCACTGCCTTAGTAAGGTGATATGTAATCAACAGTGTGTGCTGCACTGCAGCACAAGTATCTTAAAAATAAATGGTTTTGGAAGGGGAAAACTGCTTCACATTTCAGAAGTTTAACAGATTAAATCAAAATTTTTGAAACAGCCAAAACCATTGGAAACCTTGAATCTTGCCCTTTAGCTGGATGCTGCAAGCTGCACATGCTATTGCATTCCCACCCCTTCCACACATTAAGAGATCTGGATGAGTTTGCACAGCCCATCTACCTAGATCTTTTTTTAACCTTTTGCTAAATATTACTATTCCTAAAAGATGTATTTATTGACTTATACTTGTTGACTTTTTGTCCACCTGGTAGTTTTTCAGTGAGAAGGGCAGTGTGGGGACAGTGACAACTGGCTGTGGTTCTGTATGGACCCTGTATGCCTGTAAAGCAGCACCCAAAGGATTAGCTGCACCCTCATACTTGCAATTTCCTTTTGGAAATATGTGTGCTCTAGCTCTGTCACTTGTCCTGAGCAGGGATCCTACATCTGTGTTTTCACATGGGAGCAAAGAGCAGGGCTGTGAGATTTTTCCTGACAGTGGAGCTGGGAATGGCAAGCCCAGCCTGCAGAGGTCAATAATGGTGGGTTATCCCACAGTGTCTGCTGCTGTGGGGTTTAGATCTCAGGAACAAAGCAAGCTATTTTCTTTTAATGAGTATCGTGTACTTCCAGCTTATGCTTTAATAAGATTAAACAGTCTCGACATGGCCTTGGCAAGGCTGCACATACCCTGGGGCAGGGGAGTCTAGACTCACCCCTTTGATGCTGGCATGTGAGGAGTGTGGCTCTGTGGGCATCCTGGCAGGTGTGGTGTTGCTGAATCCAGCCCTAAAACACACTGCCTTTGTCTGGCATCAGCCTAATGCCCTGTATGCATGTATTTAGCTGCTAACAGGGATTCTAAAAAGGCAAGAGATGAGCTGGAATACTGCATGTACTGATGTAAACATTGTAGTGAGGGATGTACTCCTCTCTAAAAAGAATTGGGCTGGAGCCTTTAGTAGCTCAATGCCATGTCCTTTTGCAGGAATCTTTCCCTCCTCTTTTTCTATCCTCAGTTCTCTCCTCTGTATATGACTTGGCCATACAGAGACATTTAATGTCTAACCCAGTGTGACCATCTGAGAGTGTCCTTGTTTATAGGGTTGCTTATTCCAGGCTGATGTATTGCAAAGGAGGTTGAGAGTCTGAACTGGAATGGGATGACAGCCACAGGTTGTTTACACTTGGTGTAACCAGCAAGTTTCACTCTAGGAGCAGGGTGTCTTATGAAGTGCCTTCTTCTCACTCTTCCTTCTCAGCAAATAAAATACAGCCTATTTTCACATACTTTCTTCTCCCACCAGCTGCATCTCCTCTGCCCACGTGCCAGCTCTCCTGGCAAGATATGGGAGTTGTGGATCTGCATTTCAGTGCCTGGCCAGCAGCCAGCCAATATTGTGGAGGAAGAGCATGTGCACTTCCAGGGTGGAGATCTCTTGCTGGTGTCTCTGAAGGCAGCCCTCTGGAAGTGAGTTCCAACTAAAATCAATGACTGTAGAAGACCAGTACTGGCAGCTGGTTTTGTTTTATCCCATGCATTTGTTTTCTTCATGGCAATGCAATGTATCTGTGCCAAGGCTATAAAATAAGATACCTGTTTTCCAAAAATCAACTGTGAATACATCAGATGACATTGGCATGTATGCTGAATGGAGAACAAAAAGGAGGGAGCAGCTTGTAATAAAATTCCTTCTATTGAAATAGTAAAGGTCCCTATGATCTTCTACATACCCTTTAAGAAAGTGCCTCAGCTTGCTAACACTGGTAACAAGAAGTAGATGGTTTTAGAGTTGTTTTGTTAGAGGAGAAATACATTAAATATAGCCTTGGATTTATCAGGTATTCGCTCCTGAAAGTATGAGGAAGAGGGTCTCCCTTTAATGCTCTAGGGCTCATGCTAAGCATGTGCCTTGAAAAGAAATCATTCTCCACTGCTAAGTGTGCCCCTGGCCATTTTTCTGGGGAGGCACATGTAGGGTGGAGCTGAACAAGCAAACAAGGAAATTGAGAGTCTTGCCAGAGGCTGGGGGATGCGTCTGTGGCAGAAATGGGAAGATGGGGCTACACACAGACTTGCATCCTGCATGGTATTGTTGGTAGCTTCCTTGGCAGGAGCTCAGCTGCAGATCTGGGATCCTCATGAGACTTCATTGAAGCTTGACCCTCATTCTGGACTTCCAGGTGGAGAAACTTTGGAGAAGCTCTTGTGCTACCTGGGAAATGTTGTATCCAGGAGCAGAGGAAGAGATGGAAGGGGATATATTTTGCTTTTACTTCTTAAGTAAACTTGCCCAGAGGCTCTAGGGAAGGGAGCATCTAGTGGTGCACTGGTTGTACCCCTTGGAGGCTTGTAGGATAGTGGTGATTCCCTTCTGAAAAGGGAATGGCTGAAGTCTTATGGGACTGAGTCTTACTGGGCTGTGTCTCATGAAAGTACTCACATATTGACTGTGCCTATGGGATGGTCTCATTTCATGGCAACAGAGTGGTGGCATTCCTCCTCTTATTTCCCTACCAGAAACTGATTTTTAACTTTTTAAACAGTCTCTGAATCTATCCTCAGCTTTGACCACTGAGGGCATAAAAGTCTGCTTTCGTGTTTGCCAAGGCCTACTGAGCTCTGGCTTTAAGGCAGGAAATTCTGCAGGTCCATACTCAAATCCATACAGTGTTGCTTGTACTTTAATTACCTACTGCTGCAGGTTGTGCCTGCAGACATCTGGAGTTCAGATTCAATCATCTGTGGGAAGATGCCTTAAAGGGTATCTTAGAAGACCAGAGCTGAGTTGGTGCCCTGTGGGGCTTGTGTAAAGCAGAAAAACCTCATGGATGGCTTTGGGAGGAGGGAGCTACATCAGTTTGACTTGCGAACACTTTACAAGTGAAAATTTCCCTGTTCGATGCATGAAAAATGTGCTTGAAAGCTTGTGGTTGAGGAGCAAAATAGATTTCAGCTATTGTGCTGAAACCCCTTGTGTCTCTGCGTGGGCAGTGGTGCAAAGTATGCTGGTGTTAGCTTCTAAGGGCAGAAAAACTGAAGTCCTACCCCTGCTAGACTCTGCAGAACTTTTTGGTAGAGAAAAGCATGAGCAGGAAGGTCCTGCATCCCAGCCAGCAGTGAAACAGGGAGAGAAACTTCTGTTTAATAGTGTGCAAGAGAAAATGTCTCAGGTTTTCCCAGAACAGCACTAAGCTGTAACAGAGCTTGGTTAGCAGCCTCTGGGGGTGAGAAGTTATTCAGCCTTGTCATCTGGTACAACAATGGGGGTTCTGTTGTGAGCAAAACGCCTCAATGCACTGCAGAGAAAAGCAGACCTCTCCAACACCAGCTCTTGGAGGGCAGGAGTGGTCCTTGTGCCACACCCACATTATGCTGATGCTTCTGTAAGGTTCTGCAGACCCTCATTTTTAACATGCAAAATCCTTGTAGCTCCTCCTCTAAGTGTTTGGGAAATTGATTGGGCATCATGTCTTGTGCTGGGAACAGATGCAGATATCCTTATTTTGCTCTCAAAGGGTATATTTATTTCATGCAACAGTGCACAGCAAACTCCTCCACGCACACTTGGCAATTGCTGACTGTTGTCTGCACTCACTGTGGGGCAGCATGACCATTGCCCTGGGCTCCAGCAGCAGTGGAGCTGTGAGGAGGCCTGCAAGCAGCACACTGGCTCCCCTGAGCACTGCCCTGTTGTGAAGCTCACCTGACTGTGCTTCTGCACTGGGGGCAGCAGCAGAGGTGGCACAGAGGGGCTTCCTGAGACTCGCCAAGAGCAGCTGCGCCTGTAGCACCTTTAGCAAAAATAGCACTGGACAGGGATTTACACTCTGTCTAAAAAGTCCATCACTCTCAATTAATCTATTGCTCACTGCTCTGCATTGGTGTCCTGGTGAGCTGTCAGCCAAACCTGCGGGTCAGTAAGTGCATTTTCACATGCAAGCCTGGATAGGAGATGAATCTCTCCTGGGATGGTCTTCAAGACAGTGAAACTTTCTCCAACAAGCTAGAGATTGCTGTAGCTTTCAACAAACATACCCCAAGAACAAGTCACACATCCTCCAACCTATAGCACAAACATATAGTAGGATTTGTGTTCTCAGGGGAAAAAAAGCCACCAAAGCAAGGGACTCTGCTGCACAAGCCTGGGGGAAAGTGGTTCCTATGATTCCAGGTTATGTCCTCTCAGTTCAATAGTAAATATCCATGTGGACAAATATCATTGCTTTTGCAGAAGGCTGCACTGGCATGGCAGCCTGACTCCTTCAATTCAGTGGAGGTTAATTGCAGGAGCCAACACCAGTGGACACTACTGTGTGGATTATAGATCTCTGCTTTGACTCCAACAGTAATTGCTGATTTTCAGCTAAAACTCTCTTGGTACTATTGTGTGAATAAGCTGTGGTATAAAAATTGCAGCACTCATCAGAGTGATCATAAAACTTTAATATTCTTGTCCCAAGTTGTCCCCTGAGTAAGACAGAATAAAATTTCTCCCCATCAATGTTTCAATCGCTGCAAGACCAACCCCAGTATTTCCTAATGCAGTAAAAGCCAGTCTTCTATGTTTTCAGATCAAGTTGAAAGTAATTTTTATGGTAATGACGTGAAGTGATCAAAACCCAATTCAATGTAATCAGGAGCTCAGGGACAACCTTTAGTCTAAAGCAGAGTGAGAAGTCATGTAAGGTTTTAGGAGATTCACATCATATGATCTCTGCAGGGCACTCTTGTCAGGTTTTGATGATCTTTTTTCTTTAAGATAACTTTATCATAAATGTAAACATGTAAGTGTTACTCCTTAGCTTTTCCTTCTTCATGTTTTTCTTGTTAAGTTCTTAAATATAATAGACATGGTGCTGCAATTTCTCTCCTATTTCAAATAATTTATCATTTTCTTTTCTCTCATTTTAAAATCCTGAGGATAAGACTTTAGTTTTCCAATTTTCCATAATTCCAAGTTTTCCTAACTTAAGGTCATTTTTCCCCTTGTACCTCTATCGCTTGTATTTTAGATTCTGCTGCTGCACATGTGGCAGTTTCAATTTGATTGCTCTCCATTTTCTCCTCTGCCTAGAGCAAATTTCATATAGCAGCCATCCAGCTATTCACCTCTTCTTGATCCTTGCTCTGCTACAATAGTCTTAACATTACCTTCTCTCCATCCCTGCCTCTCAAACCTAAATACAAATCACATAATATCAAGTAACCTGAGTCTGTAAATAATGATGTGCTTTTTCTCTTCTTCAGTCCCACAGATCTTAAATATCCACTAAGATGGATTGTTACTATTTTCTTGATTTCATGCTTTTTCTCGTTGAGATCTTTCTAAGAAGATTCCCTTTGCTTTGCTCCTACCATCATTTCTAAGTTGGACTCCAAAAGCTCCTTGGCCAACCTCAGGGGCTTCTGCAAAGCAGGGACCTCCACCTGCAGGGAGGTGCAGGGTCCCTTTGGAAGTAGAGCCTCCCTCTGCACACCCTGGCTCCAAAGTCCTTTAGTGTCTCTGGATGTAGAACTGATAAAGGGTTTGGGTTTTTTTGATATACCATCTTTTCAAACAAAAACATGAATTCACTAAAACAGACTCTCTTAATGGACACTTGTTCTTCCTTAAATTCTTGTCACTAAGAGAATTCAAAAGCAGAGCAGCAAATTAATTATGATTAGGTGGTTTCCCCTGGACAAAGAGAAACAAGTTCAAAACTCTTGTCAGAATAGGACACGGTAAGGTTGTGAACTCAGGTATGTGGGGTCTCAGAGAAATTCCTGAGTCACTGAACTATTCCAGGATAGAATTTTTATGCCTGTTACCTAGCAGTTTCCTCTGTTTCTTCACTCTTCAGGGATTTATGTAACAAAACAGTGAAATAATGTTTCTATAAAACTCTAACCTTATGAGTTTCTATTTTTGAATTGTATATTTGATTTGTCATGTGTGGAGGTTTGCTTAGGGAGCTCTTGGTTGGCACTTGTTAAATCTGTTTGCAGATTACTAAATCCTATTGCATAAGAGCACATTCATATAGCCAGGAGCCACACAAATACCTAGATAAGTGCTCATGGGACTAAATTGCTTCTAATAGCTTTTTTTTATGTGCACAAAACAGTTGTTTTCCTGCCAAGGAAAAGTATTGCAATAAACATAAGATAAAAAACATGAATAACTGGAAGTACTTCTATCAATTAAAAATGCTTCTGAAGAGGTAACAAATACAGAGCATTTAATAATATTTTCATGTGATGTTTGGCATTAATTCTTTAAGTGTTGTTACAAGATCCCAGCAAGAACAGATAACTGTGAGGAAGGTTGTTTATTCTACTGATGCATGCTTGGCTGTCTGCTGAGATGGAGCATTCCAAAGTGGTCCATTCTTAGGAAAGTAAGATGTTTCCAGATGGGTGTATTCCTTCCATAAACTAAAACTATATCTATTTTTTTGTTGCTTTTACCCCATCCATCACACTGAACGAACCCTGCATAAATGAGTAGAAAAATTATGACTGATAAGCAGATGTTCCACTTAGCACACTGCAAACTTGTGGAGATGAGCAAGCACAAATGAAAATGATCACACTGGAAAATGAAAAGAAAATTGACAACTGAAAATTAGGTTTTACCTAGTCCTGAAAATGAAATATTTTTCTGTATCTTCTGTTGTATGGTGCAGACTGCACCATACAACTACCTCATACCATTTTATGTGCCTTATGGAGATGAGTGTGAACTAAAACAATCTAAAAAGGAAGCTTTGCCAAGGTAATTAAACCTCATTTCACTGCTGTGATGACTCCCTGGACTCTGTCTTTTGCTACCTGTAAACACCTTTTTCCTGTGTGATCTTGCAATCAGCTGCTGTGGCAGTCCATTGGTGCATCTGCACCCACACAGTCCCAGGCTGCTGAATTCACTCTCACCTGAGCCTGCTGCCTGTAATAACCTGGGCCCCTTCACTGAGGAAAAGCATTTAGCTGGCAGATGGGCAAGTCCCACACATAAGGCCTTGGGCACTGCAATGAATTCTTGGCTGAAACTTTCAAAAAAATTACAAAATAATGTGAATAAGTAACTAGACATTATCATAGTGATCTGTACATTATTTTAGAAGTCAGCCTTTTCAGTTAGTCAATAAATGAAGCATAAAATTATAGATCTAAACTTGTCCTAATGTATTTGTCTTGATGATCTGTTGCTTAATGTTCTTTTGTAGTTGTTTGGCCACTGCAAAAAGATGAGAGGAAAGGTCTTGTCCTTCAATAAGGGTAGGAATTGGCTTCCAGTGCACAAAGGACAGTCATTGCAACAGTCTCAAAATAATGACAATGCAGCTACCTGCAGGCAACACACATCTGCAAGCAAGCAACAGGATTGTGTTATCATTACACATCCTGAATTCTAGTTACTCAGAGTTTACTCTGCCTTCTACCTGTGATGGTTGAATTGTAAAGGGTGCCAGAAGAAAAGTGCTGATTTGTGCCAGGCACTCCATCGTGGCATGATGAAGTGTAGCAGTGCTGGTTTGTCACAGAGGGTCAGTAGCTTTGCCTGGCTCCATCTGCACTGGCTGCTCTGGCAGTGTGAGTAGTTTGTGGGGTGTTTGCAGGGCTGTGGCCCATGCTGACAGTAGAGATGCAGAGTTTCTCTTCCAGTTCCATTAAGAGAAAACTTCACACATGGCATCTGTAGCCATGTGAAGGAAAACAATGCTAGAAAAAACACAGTTGCTGCTTCTCCAATGCTGTCTTTGCACAAAAACTTAGTGTCCTCCAATGGCACTTTCATGCTTCCTTCTGCTTTTTCATTCCAAAACTCTTTTGACTGCATCTGTTGTAACAGGTATGCAAACTTCTTATTGAATACTTCAGAGCAGTTAGGTAGACCTCAAATTCATAAACAAGTTACAGGGTATAAAACAGAGAACAGCAGATGGGGTGCCAGTGGGACAGCAAGGCAGAGAATTGGAGCTGAAGCTCATAGCAGCCCCTTCCCTTAAATAAAGCAACTAGGGCTGGCTGGAGTGGGGAATTCATTTAATACCCAGCTGCAATTCCCTAAAAATATCGTGGCTGTAAAATCATTCTCAAATTCATCACGGCATTGCAGGCTTGTGCTGACACCCTGTGCAAATGAAGCAAGAGGGAAGATGCATTACAGACCTCTGTGACAGCTCATTTAATTTCTAAAACTTCCTGTTGCAAAAATTCAGGTCTACATTCTAAATTGTTCCTGTTTTTGTGTGGCTGTCCTTGCATCTAAGCTTAATGCCAGGAATGATCACCAACAGAGTGACTATTAAATAAATATTTCAGGATCTAATATTTGTTAGAAAACAAATATTAAAGCTGTAATCATGAGGTCTTTGGGAAAGATGATGCCAAGTGTTGTTTGTCTGTGATAGTTGATAGTTCATCTGTTAGTAACATCTAATACAGAATATAACTTGTGTTGTTATGTCTTCTATTTTCTATTTGACACCCCCCCTCCCCTTGGCTTATTTAGGTGGAAAGCACCTGAAATGCAAGTTTGGCCAAGCACTTTGGACCCTGCCAAACTGCATTGGGTCTTTAAAAATTGAAGACTCTGAGCAAGAAGCTTTAAAGCCCATGGCTTAGATTTCTAAACCCCTAGTAAAAATTTTATCCCTTGCTAGAGCAGCCCTTAAATTCACTGCTCCCTAATTTTATGAAATAATAGTCCCTGGGCTCCTCTCGTTCACTAGCTGTGATTTAAATGATTACCAACCAATCTATTTTCCTTTCTAATTAGCAATACAAAAGAGAATTGAAGTTGCTTTGCCCCTTGAGTGACACAAGGGAGTTCCAATCCTGAGGATGACACGAGATGCATTCTCTGCTGTAGGCAACAGGAAAAAAAAGTGTCTTTCTAGATTATTAAGAAGTTTTATGACCTCAAAGAAAAATAGTACATGCCCTGAAATTATTAACTGTAAGGACAAGGGGAGGGTGGTTTTTATTCAACTGTGTATTTAAGAGAGGAAAATCTTGCCACTCACTACTATCATGAAAGACTTACTTCAGCAAAGGATGTAGGAACTAAAGTTCAAGTTCAGTGAGATGTTATCCACTTCTCTTTGTGACCACAGGGGTATCTGGTGGTATACATTTCTTCCCAGGCAGGAAAAACAGATGACTAGTATCATAAAGATCAGCCTGATAACATCACCTCGATTTTCCCTCTAGGGAGCTACAGAAGAAAGGTATGTTGGAGGCAAGTTTGTAACAACATCCCATAAGGTCTCCTGGACACTTGCTGCCCTGCTCAGTAGGCACTTTATTTCATTGCTCTGACTGTGAAAGAGGAGGCAGAAATTGTGAAGAAACACGTACAATATGTTCCCCAAACTTAACCATTAACCTGCTTATGTTAAATGGAAATACCATGTGATGATTGCCAACCGACTGGATCAGGTTTTATTGAATTTGTGGCCTCACTTAGTAACATAACAATAATTAAGACACATTTTCCTCACTAGAAGAAAGGAAAGGTTTGTTGCACAAAAGACTAATTAGATAACCTACACCCTCAATATTAAGAGCTTTTGAAATCAAACCAATAGCTATGTATAATTCCTGGGATTAGTCTGTCTTTCATGTAACCCAGAAAACCACCACTAAATGAACTGTGATTTACCTTTAGGAGCCTGCACCTTCTCTGCTATGGATTAAAGGGATAAATTGGGCCTTAACAGTTAATAAAAAAGCCAAACCAACAGTGAGATAGAAAAGATCACAGGGAATCTAGGCCATTTGTCCTCCACAAAGTGAGAAAAACTATACTTTTTAAGCCCTACTGATGATATGTTTGCCACTGCTCACACTTTCCCTCTCTCTTCCTTTCCTCTTGGAAACCCCTGGTGATAGATGTCCTATGCAGTGTCTACAAAAGCCTCTGCAGGGATTAACTAAAAGGATGATTTCTGCCCCCTTGGGTTGTAAGCTGCCTGTTTCTCTGGAGTGTTTTGACATTCATAAATCCTTTTCTATCTAGTGTGCTCCTGGCATAGTGATCAGATATAGCCTTGATGATGTTACCAGCACTCTGTAAGCTGCCCACACAGTATGGGTCTACTTAGCTGGAAAAAATAAAAAAATAGTCAAACCCAAACAGCAGAACCATGTGGTCAAGGTATATATTAAGAAAAACACCCAAACCATCACCTTAGACTGTTTTCTGTTGAGACTGGGGAAGGTTTCCCTCATGATTTTAATTGTGTGATTTGAATAAAATTTGACTCAGCTTTTGAATTGTACAGCAGCTCAATCTGACAAAGCTAACAGAAATACAGCACTCATAGCTTGAGTTTTCAGTGATCACATAAAAGTTAACCACATGGAGGATATTTTCAGTCATGTAACTCTACCAGTTTTTGCCTCCTGGGAGTAAAATGAAGGAGTCCTAGTGATGTTAAAAGTAACAAATAACATATTTTCTTCTGACCTGAAGAAGCTCTGGGCCAGATCTAATGTAGCTACCATACTTAAACACAATTGATTTGTGTCAGTAGAGGACTTAATCCTCTGTGTTCAGATGACACCACTTTGGAAAAGCACTTGTAAGAAAGTGTCTCTTTGTTCTCTCTCCTCCCCACCCACTGTAAATAGCCATAAGAATGAAATGGCAATGTTAGCTGGCTTACCCCACACCACAGCCCCTCCTCAGAATTCAAGGTGCATAATGCTGCCTCTAAACTAATCCTGTGATGCACAGCTCTCGTACTTGCCCACTCCATAGCCTGGCTAGAGGACATGTTCCTATTGAAATGCTCCTGCCCTTCTGGATGGTGTTGTAACAAATGGCAATGGGGATTGGGCTGATAGAGATGCAGCAGGGAGCTGAGAGTTTGGGGACTCTTTAACATCTCATGGAATTATTTTTGTCTACAAGGTAATCTTTGTAGACAGGTGTAATATGTTGTACAGCTTCCCAACTCTTTCTGAACACCCAGGCAGAGCCATGCATGGGTCTGTTATACAGGGAGGCCAACACTATACAGCCTGGAGGGAACTACACGAGTCTCCCCAGGGCCAGAGAAAGAACTCTCTATGGCACTGAGATACAGCAGTATATTTGTCATTGCAGTGGAGAAAAGGTGTGTCTGAGAGCTGTTAAAGATGGGATTGGCTCTATTGTTGCCCCAAACTCTTGATTTCCTCAGTGCATACCCTGGTTATGTAGGCTCTGTGCCAGGGGGTCGGGATTTGAGCCAGTGTTTGGCGACACAGAAATCAAAGACTTAGCACTTCAACTCATTTGCAAGTACCGTATAATGAGCTTTGAGAATTCTTCTTTAGTCTGAGTTTGCTCTCAGAAGAAGTTCTGTAGCCTATGTATATTAGGGCAGCATAAATGACAGATGAGTCAAAGCCTTATTCAGTCTCTTCTCTTTTGAACCTGCAGAAGAATTATCAAACTTGAGTGTATGGGTTCTCCTGAAATTAATTAGAGCTTTACTTCCACTACTTTTAGTCTCAGTGAAAGTTTTGCTTCCAATTTATCATGATGACAGTGAAAACCTTCTTAATATTTATTAGCAAGTTCAGCACTTTCAAGTTCCCAAAAAAGTTAAAAGGTGAGAGTTTAGATTTTTCCCATTTTCTGATTCTAGGAAGGTAACTAAAATCTTGATGCTTGAAGAAAATTCTGTACAGAACTTGGACTCAGCCTCATTGTATGAAAAAGCAGACATAGCCTTTAAGCTAAAGACCCCAAAACCAAGCCAGATCATAACTGAAGTATGCTTCAAGGCTCCCTGTGAGCCTTCCAGCTTCATTGAATAGAGACACTGCAATGGCTTTTTCTTTATTTGCCTTAGTTTGAAAACTTTATTTTTAACTTTGAGATGCATTTCAGATGTGTTCTGAAAAACATTTTTATTGGCCCAACTCTTATTGAAGTCAGCAGAAGCTTCCAGTCATGAAGTCACCATAAACCAGGCGGAGTGACCAATTGTAATGAAAAAGAAAGGAGAATAGTCCTGCTAGGGAATACTGTGATGTTGTGGTGCATGATTAAGGTTTTTCAAAGTTGTATATGTATTTTGTTTACTTGTTTGTATTGGCATATCCCTTCCAAAACCACCCCCCCATTCCCAATTCCCTGTGGTATCACCCTGATGGAACCACCCCCCTCCTTTCCCCCCACTGGCCCGAGGTTCCCTCCTGCCCAGGCTGCGCCCTGAGTACTTAAGGAGGGAACCAAAGCCCAAAACTTGCTCTGGCACATGGACTCTGGAATAAACTGGAATAAAGGGGGGAAATATCCACTGGAATAAACCCCTTCAACCCACATCCAGGGTCCGTTCTTCATTCCAAGCCTAACACCACGCTACAAACAGATTGAGACCCACAAACTGTCTGTTTATGCTGGTATCTACTGCTTAGCTGGTAAGCAGCCCAGAAACCAGCTCACTATGACTCCCTGGGACTTGGAAAGAAGCTTTGACAGTAGACTATTAGTGTGGTCTCAACCCATCACTTTTCCAGTGCTACAGCTACCCTTGCTCCATAGAGAGGATATTTCCTTACCCAGCAGGAAATTATCTGAGATACTTGGCAAATAAATGATTTTACGAATGGCAACTCTTACAACTGGCTAAAGGCTGCACTTCTCTCTAGAGCAACTGTGACTGCAGGTCTCTGGAGTGGTAACATTTTCTGTCATTACCTTGAAATCAGGGCCACAACTGCCACAAATTTTAGTAAGAAGCAACAGTGTGACTGTGCCTGCCTGCAGAGAGGCTCTGGCACTGTAGTTGAGTCACATTTTGACACTCCTGCAGAGGGCAGTGGAATATATTCTGGATATGGGACGTGTCCAAAAGTTATGCTGTTCTCTTTCTGAAAAATGGTGAAGTTACAGGTCTTGCTAGTGGTAAAAAATATTTTCTTGCATTTCTGCTCTAGAACTTGCATGGATCATAAACCTGCCTGCCCAACATCAGCCAAAACTGTCTCTTCCTTGTGTCTCCTTCAAAAGAAAAAGCAAAAACTGGTATGGGTGGGGCTGTCTGAAAGGTGAGAAGGAGTGAAAACCAAATCTGAGCAAGATGGTTGGGGCAGTAAAATCCATTCTGCTTCTTCCTGTGTTGTTATTCAGGGATATCTAGCCCATAATAGTGAAGGAAGTCGTGTAAATAAGAGCCTCTTCATGTCCAATTTCTCAAACAACTGACAAAGTAAAGATAAATGCAGGCTCCCCAAAGTTGTGCTGTTCTATGCTAAATGTCAGCTGTTCTCTTGTAATATTTTTGATCAGGACAGTTAAACAAGATCAGAGGGGAATGCAAGGCTGTTGTAACTATCTTTCTACATGTATATGTTTATATACATGTTTATTTTAATTTGTATGTATATAATTGTGTATGTACTACTTTTGGGGCTATGTTTGGACATTAAATTGGACATGCCTTTTTCAGATTTGAGTTTGTTCCCTGGGTGGATCTTTCCTAAGTGAGCCAATCACACTGTAGTTAAAGAGCCTATCAGTCCTGCCTGACAGTTTCAGCTTTTGGCAAACCAACAAGAAGTGCTACTGACATCTTACCTGCTCTGTCTCTGATTTAAAATACAATAAATAATTGACTGAAACATTGATTTATTATAACTGTAAGTTAGGTTCTGCTATCCAAAAATACAGTTGCATACTGGACTACTTTTGGTGATATCCCCCTTCTAGTAATCACATTAGAATGAAAGAGAGGGTCCAAAGCTAAAATGCTTATTATAAGATCTATTCATGCAGAAATCTTTCCTTTTGTATCTCTCTTGCCAAATATCCTCTTAGGTCCATTACAGGAAGCAATATAAACTGTACCTTCTTCCATGTTTCTTAAAACATTTCTCATTGAAGGCAGAATCAAGAAGAACACTTGATGCAGATTATACTGTGAACTCTGCTGCTGTATAGTGATGAAAAAGAAATTGGTAAAGGAAGGATTTGAATCCTGCCTTCCTATGGCTGAATGGAAACAGAAAACTGGAGGAAAACTTTCCAGAGTGAGATCTTGGGCTAGAAATAAGTCCTCTGTACAGGAAGTATTCAAATGATAAATTACAAAGGAAGAAGCTTTTTTATTACTTTTGGAAGGTGTGTGGATTTGCATCCTGCCATCTTGAAGGAGACCCAACTGCCAAATCTGAATATTTTATTGTAGAATAAGGGTAGACAATTATTTGTATGTGTGATAAAGCCGCCAGGGAGGAGGTAGGGAGGTGGGAAATGCAGCACGTCTTTCTCAAGTATATTGTCTTCTAGCAAGAAAACAAGATAAGTTCTGAGCAATTATGTCTAATATCTCAAGGGGGAAAAAAAAGGGGTGCCTCCTAATTCGTACACATCTGATTCCCCAAAGCTACACATGACAAAGAAGTTTGGTTCATTTAGATCTCAACAAAATCTCATGGGCAAAATGTGATTTTGATCATAAGCCTCCATTAAATTTAGTTTGTGCTACCATATTATTATTATCTGTCATTTTACAAACTGGTGCTTGGTGCAAAAATAGAAATATTAACACGTGCTGATGCTTGTACTGAATCTAGCACACACAAAGGAGAAGTTTCAGGACGTAGAGGCCACTGGCAAACTGCCATTTAGAGATGAGAAAACAATTCTGAAGTGATAAGAAATTTACAAATGTTATACGTATGAGAGCATTAAAGTTCTTGTCTGCATTAATTCCTTGTTATTTCTGGGTTACTCTAAGTCCAGAGAGTGTGTATTTTGAAAAACATACATGTTCAGTTGGATGAAAAAGCTTGAGCTTTAAACCACAGTGTAATTGCCAGAGGTGAATTGAGCTTCTTGGTGGTGGGGAGGGAGTGAAACAATTTCAGCTGCTCGGGTTTCAGAATTGTTTAGTTACTTCTGGGCCACTGTGTAACTGATGCAAAACAGAGATAATGGGCTGGAGCAAGGAAAGCAAAGGCTCTTAGTAGATCAGTCCTGAATGTGCATTTATTTCTGCTCTCAGCAATTGTAGCAGTCACTGCTGCTTGCTGGGGATTTTGTTGCCCTGGGAGAGGAGGCCATCAGAAAAACAGCCACGTGGCAACTGGTACAGCTTGTCTGCTGAAAAAACAAAGCATGATTGTCCTGAGAAAGGCTACCTCCACAACGAGCACTTGGGCTACTCCTGGAACTTGGCACTTTGCTAGCTTGTCTCTGTACACGAATTTCCCAACCAGCTATTTATGTGTACCTGAATAATTAGTAAGAAAAATTCTGCTGTTACCCCACAACAGGAAAAAACAAGATTCCAAGTATGTTTGTTAGACAATGTCTGTATTTCTTGTGCAAGAGTGCTCCATTAAACACAAGAAACACTAAAGTCTTGAATTTAACCAGCACATATTGCAAGGAGCAAATTTTGAGAATTAAAAATTAGTACTGAGACGGCAGCTAATTCAGAAGCAAGGAAACAATGTAACTTGCTCCTTTCTGTGATGATAGATTTCATAAAATCTTTGGGTTTATAGTCCCTTCTCATAGTAGCAAATCTAATCTACCTACCAACCTAAGTATTCACAAAGACCTCCTTTTTGTTAAGTACTAGAGATGAGCATTGCCTTCCTGACCTGAGCCCCTGGAGCAGTGCCGCACCCACGAGCGATGCTCCTGCAGTGATGGCAGCAGTTGCAGTGAAAATGTTGTAAAACTTGTCATGGGTGTGTTCCCCAGCTGGAGATTTGTTTACCGTGAGCATCACCCACCTCAGCGCACTTCAGTGGGGGAAGTACAGCGAGCTCTTTCCAGTCTGCAGGATCTGGCACGGGTGCCGAGGTCGTGTTTCCCTTCCCGCAGGCTCCGGGCGCTGCGATCCCCGCAGGGCGCGGCGGCTCGGGCACGGCCCATGGAGCACCTGCGGCAGCCCGGGCAGGGCGCGCTTCCTGCGGCCTCTGCTCCCGCACCGCCCCCGCTGCGGGACACGGGGAGGGAACCCAGCAAGGGTTACAGCTGGGAGGACAGACTAAACAGACGATGGGCGGTGTGTGTAAAGCTGGGAGAGAGCTACAAGTGCTGCCGTCATTCCATCATTAGTAATTCAGGTCTCAGTTTAGGGCAAAGGTGTCTTCCTTGTGCCATACAACCCTGTCCCCTATCACCTGTGCAAACGTTTTTAGGACAACATAAATTTGTCTGCTCTTGTGGAAGAGAGGCCCATTTGGACTATTTGTCAGAAGTAATTTCTTCTAAAATATGATCAAATTGTCAGTTCAATGTCAGTTGCATCAGTATGCCCAGAGTGCTACAATTTCTGTGTCATTCATATGATAAAGCTATTAGGAGAGAACCTCATCCATGACTTGTTTCTGCTTCATTGCAAAGCTAACACCCTCCAGGTTTGGTAACTTGTTATGACTAACAACTTGGTGGAAACACTGAAAACAGCTCATGGGGAGGGAAAAGGAAACAAAGGAGATAATTTTCCAGAGCAGAACCAAAGAGGTGTTTTCTGAAAGTTTGCTTTGATCCTGTTCATAGTGAAAAGTACTGTGTGAAACAAAACTGTATGGCTTACAGGATAAACGAAAAAATCTTTAAAGGGATTAAATCCTCATTCTCCTACTTATCTGAACAGAGACTTGTACCTGACTTCTTGTCCATGAAAAAAACTAAGAAATTAATTATATCAATGGTCTTTTGCTTCTACAGTAAGAAATGTCATTCACTAGGTAACATTTCATTGATGCACTATATTGCTTTATTGATATTAGGATGATGAAACATGTCTTCTTTGGTAGTAGCTCATTGAAGTTCAGGTTGTTAACTGTAAGGAAAAGTAAAACTAATGTGGTAAAAGAGTAAAATTAATGTGCCATTAAGATGTTTTTAATCTGTGAACAGTATTTGCCTCCATAATTTTCTTTTATGTGTGTAGATGTGCTGTGGACAGAAATAGGAAGTGTTTCTTAGGTATTGTCAATATATTGCTTAAATTGCTCTTTTCCTTCTTTGTGATTTCCTTTCTGTGGGTCTCGGAATTCCTCTTCTGGTTTTCTAAGGAAACAGGCTTATGCAATCATGTGATTTGGATGTGGTCTTGTATCTGTCTATCCTGATGTGGAAGCTTTTTGACCTACTAGTAAATTTTAACCAAATTGGAGAGCAGCAGCAGTCTCCAAACAATTTACATTCTTATATATTTATGAAAATCAGGACCTCATTACCAAGGAGAGTGAGAGGCTTTAAGGGTGCCCCTAACAAGGGAGAGTGCCTCTACTAAGGATTCAGCTCCTACAAGACACAAAAGATTCCACATGAAGAACTATGTCATGAATATCCTAAATCCAGATAAAACTTCACTTAAAATGCACACACAGTTTGCCCCCAGTGAACTGAGGTCCCAGATAAAATCTAGAGCAAATCGGGCTCCGTGAGCTCTCTTCACAGAACCATTTGTTTTGTGTATGTGACCTTGGCCGAGGGTAAGCTAGATCCAAATTCTGCCTATACATTACTATCCTCGTTTATTTAGACAGCTCTGGATTAGGCATGAAGAAATAATCATAAAAATGCTGCATTTTATGATTCATTAAGCTTTTAGTTTGCACTTCATGACATAATAAATAGAAGTGCACGAAAAGCATTTCTAGGGCCCTTTATTAATTGCTGTATTTCTGGGAAATCTGTTTGGAAAGTGGCCTCTCAGTGCTGCCTCCTCCCCTCTCCTGCAACAGCATGCAGTTCTCTCACCTCTAATGAAGTTTAATCAACACAGGAAGAAAAAAAATTGGTAGGCGTTCCAGGTCATAGGCATGGTGGTGACTCAAACATTGAGTGCTTTTGACAGAGCAGAATGCACTTTGCAAACCTTCCATTGTTCTTCTTGTAAGAACAAAGGTAAAAATACAGACTCTGCTGGATTCTCTGCAGCAGTTCTTTCTTGATGGAGGTGATTTGTCGCTCCATTTTTGCATATATGAAATAGTGAATGAAATCATCCTTTTGGCACATTACTGCTGTTTGAATTCTCATTCTGTTGTTCAGTATTTCAATAGTTCTCTGGAAAATTAACCCCAGTGATTCAACAGTTATTTTGTGTAGAGCAACTGGGTTTTATTATGCTGAGATGTTAAATGTTTTTTCATTACATAAATCAAGGTGACATTTCTTATAAAAAGATGGTATTTCTTATTAAACATTTCTAATGTCATAGGGTAATGCAGAGCTGATAATTGTGAAGTTTTCTTATTTTTTTTTCTATACTCAAAAGTTAGTTTCTACTATTATTTCCTTAGTGAGGAAAAGTAGGGAAAACTGAGAACAGGCTCAGTTTTGTAGTTACAATATTTTATACCTGAAACAAAAGTGCTGTTCTCACCTACTGCTGTAAGAAAGCTCATACAGAGAAAATGTTTCCCTTTCATGTTGTTCACCTCCCAGTTCCAGTACTGATGGAAGGTAAGAACACTTGGATTTTTCTAGTTTTCTTTGCCAGGTGGTGACTCTTTAAAGATCTGCCACCTTTTTCTTGCCTCACTAAAATCTAGGCAGGGATGAGAGTTGAGCTGAAACTGCTTTTTGTTCTGTGTAGTTACTGCATGTTCACAAAGGACTGGTGATGGTGCAGCTTGCATCCCTCTAACAACATTGCTGGTGTGCCAGAGGTAAATGGAGGCAAACCACTGAAGTGGGAGGTTTTTCAGAGGTGCACTATTAGCTTTGTTACCAGCTGCAGACAATAATCAGGATTCGTGGCAAGTGACAATCTGGAGGCTCCTTGACTGTGTTGCAATAGTATTACCTCATCAGTGTTGTACTATTTCTAACCCCCTCCATGAGGACAGCTTTCTGGTTTTTGCTGTTAGGGAAACCATACTGCCTGGAAAGATATCTACATTAAGATAACATATTAGATGGTGTCAGGAAATAGATTTGCATTTGATTGGCTTATTCTTAGGAGATTAGCCTTAGAGACTAACCCCACATGAAAGTATTTCTTCAAATGTCATTTCTTATGTTTAATGTACAACTTGAAAAGGAAAGCTCTGCTAAGAGTAAAGATGCTTTAAAACATTCCCAGGGATTGAATGCAGGCAGGGAATGATGCCTGACCACCAAATGCTTTTATAAAACTCAGTATTATGTGTAAAAGGATGCTCTTGGCTTCAATAGCCACTTCCCTTCTGTTCTTTTGCAATAATATCTCCTGACTGAGCTCAGAAGAGCTGGCTGCCAATGGGAAGCTCATGTGACAGGAAAAACAATTTGAAAGACCCAGTAAGCTCTCCTGCAACCCCAGAGATGCTCTTTAAGCAGTAAAAGGAGCCTCCATTCTTTTGCCTTCAGCAAAGTTTGCTGGGAGAGCAGTTATCCTGTGATAGACAAACTAAGTACAGCCTTCTAAGAGGAAAGGATACGAATAGGTTTGCACTGCCATCTTCAGCCCCAGGAAAAAAATGGAGTCTTTCATGTAGTAGGCAGAACACGTGGCTAAATAGGGATTCCCAGAGCCTGTTACAGCAGCCAGGGCAGAAATCCAGGTACAGGGATGCCAGAGATCCTCATAGGAAAGGTGCTTCTGCTCCTCTTCATACCTCACTGAACCCACTAGCCCGCCACACAGGAAGAGATGGAGAGATTTCCTCTATGCAGCCATGTGTAGCTGGTGCTACAAAAGCAAAGTGCATAACCCCTCCAAGGTATGGCAGGGGGATAGAAATATAAGGAGAAAGGAATTGACAGTGAGGCATGACCTGTGTTGGGGAGAGAGAAATCTGAAAAAATTGGGGCTGCTTAGAGTTCTTAAGGGGAAAATGAACCAAGAGCAGAGGGAGAGGCTGGGAAGAAAAAAGGAAATTTGGGACAATGAATCTCCAAGTCTGCATTTCAAGTTTGAAAAATTGGTTGCAGTTTTCCTCTCTAATATAAACTCCTCTCCTCTCAAGCAAAACAGCTTCACTAGTGGTCAGAAGATCTATGGTCTGGTAAAGAAGTGCTTAAACAGCACTTAAGACTTTTCCATTAGCTAGAAATACATATTCAACAGAGGAATATTGTTGATTGAATTTGCTGTGATGTTCCTTATATCTTCAAAAATTTCTTACTGACTTCTCAGAGAACATGGAACATGAAGTACTCTGCTGAGGTTAGTGGGATATTTGACCCCTCCTCTCACAATATCTGGAATATATGTCATAGTAGTTTACAAATGATTCTACTCAAAATCCAAAAGTGTCTTAAAAATACATTTATACTACTTTACATAAAGCCACGCATCTCTGGAAATTTAGCTGCAGAGTGACCCATCACATTACTACAAAGCTGAATTGCTTTAAATACAAAATGCTGAATTCCCAAAAGCTGCTCACAGTAGCCTCTCTGTTTTATGCACTATTAAACTGGTGTGCAACAGGCTGTCACTGAACATTTGTTCCACATTTTGCTGAATGAAGAATGAATGCAAGGCAGCTGAGGTACCTTCCCTGCAGAGAGCAAAGATGAACAAATCAGAAGCTGCTGCAGGGGTGGAAAAGGAAAGGTGTGGGCTACCAGCAGTGATGCTTATTCAGAGATTGTGAGAGAAGGAAGACGCTGGGGCTTACTGAAATTGCTGGAGCTAATATATAAGCCATTAAAACAAAACAAAACAAAAAAAATCAAATCCACAACAACAACAAAAAAACCCTGAAAAACACAACCAAAAAAAAAAAAAAAACCCTCTAAACTGTTAGCTATATGGCATTTTACACCTAAATGGAAAAAAAAAAGTCCTTACTTGGTGCCTCACAACTGGAAAATGTTTGGTAGTAGATGGATGTTCTCAGAAGACAAATAATCTCTAACAACTACCAGGAGTTACTACTGGCCTCGAGTCTGGTTAAGCATTAAGAACATGTGAACTGCATTACCTAATCCCACTAGTTGTGAAGCTAAATAATTTAACATCATAATTTAACCTTTAGTCTAGGACTTGCATCAAATCTGCTGGGTAAAAGAATGTGACCTTTTGCTGACAATTCCTTACCCTCCACATCCCTAGGAACCCTATGGTAAAAGCTGTTGAGAAAAGATGGGTGAAATCTTCTGCAAAGAAAGATGATGTTAAAGAAAGCATGCTGTCAGCAGGATTAAACTTGGGCTGATGAAATGTGCCTAAAATCTGTTCTGAAGACAGAAGTTTTCTATCTATCAGGCAGGCTTAGCATAGCTAATGCCAGTGTAAGGGGATCCTGTCACACCAGTGTGCTTCTTCCTTCAGCTCAGCAAGTGAGGCACATCTGAAAATGAACAAGGACACCCTAGTTCCAGTTGTCCCTCTGCAGTGGCTTTGCTGTCCAGCCAACCTCCTGAGCCAAAGTGATGATAAACAGAAGATCAGCACTTTTTCTTCTAAGGCAGAAGGTGTATCTTGTATTCAGTCTCCCAGGTCCTCTCAGTCCTTTGGTGTGGTATGGCTGGGGCTACACTGGAGGTGTCTGTACATCACTGAGGGGCTCCATCTAATGGTTTAAGAACTCTTGTTCCAAATGAAATAAGTAACAGGGGTCTCAGGCTAGCCTTACTCAGGTTTCTGATGCTTAGGAGACATTGAAATACTAAAGACTATTCCTGCCCAGGGTGTGCTTCCATTTAGACAGATAATCTTTTATAATTTATTTCACCAAATACTATGACTCATTTTTGAGCCTGGTATTTGGAAACTGAAAGAGTTCATCTCAGAATCTAAAATTTGTCTGCATCATAAAGCATTTTCATTTTGAATGCCTAGCTAGTTATATCTGATCTTTTAAGACTCAAAGTCCTGCAGTCACAGCAAAACTAAATATACTCCACTCTATCTGTCAAAGCAAATCTTACAACTATTGTAAAACTATTTGAAACTGAAAATAGTTGACTATTTAATGGAAACACTCAAATATCCATGTTTTGGCA
Source organism: Trochalopteron elliotii (assembly GCA_024734555.1). Lineage (NCBI taxonomy): Eukaryota > Metazoa > Chordata > Aves > Passeriformes > Leiothrichidae > Trochalopteron > Trochalopteron elliotii. The sequence goes on along the minus strand of JANPWX010000328.1, from coordinate 2,373,612 downwards.
TTTATTTTTAAAAAAAGTGATTTTACTTATTTTTGCATATACACAGATGGAGTTGATACAGCTTTACCTGTGTATCAGTTACTAAACCGAGTCTGACCAGCTTATTTTGTGTGGTGGAACAGGATTATTAAAATTATTCAGTTCCAAGTAGGAAATAAATTCTGTCAGGAACCAGATGTTTCTTATCTTAGAGCTAATGTGTGAGGGATTTTAAAGTAAGTTTCAAGGGTATTTACTCACTTCCCTTTGATTTTAGGAAAATACCTAGATGTAACACAGTGTTTTAAAGAAAGAATGCCTTTTGTGAATTATGATTTATACTTAACTGGTGCCACTGGTGCTCTTTCTTCTTGCCTTTCCTAAATGCATCCTTGAATCACAGCATTGCAATAGACATGAGATTGTAAATGAGGACATCATCCCAGGTAGAAAAAAATCTATCCATATCTGTGTGGTTCTCCAGCTGGCTTGTGCATCCATGTTTTTATTTGCTCTTCCACTACAATACCTGTATCTTAGCAATTGTGGAATTTTCTCTTTCCCTTTGGTTGGCCTACACAAGTCTCTAATGCATTTACTTAGTATATTTAAATGCAGTGACTTCTCTCAGTAACTAAGGATATGTAAGGCTGGGCAGGTTGTAGCAGAGAAAATACAAGCTGAACACTGAGAGAGGAAGAGCAAAATTGCAGTGATTACAGTCACCCAGCCTGGTAAGCCATTAATGTCATTGGCACGTTTCAGTCACATGATCTTGTGGGCAACAAGATGGAAAAAGTGGCATTGCTTCTTTACTTCCCCCCGCAGATTTTGTGAATGAAAACCCCTATGAGGGTGCAAAAGCCTGACACTACCATGGTACCTGCAGTTAACCCTCTGATGGGCAGAGCAGCTGCCAGTGCAGCTGACAACTTATATAGACACCTGAGTGAAACCTCTTTCTATGGCTTTTATTTTTCCAGTCTGTTTCCTCATGTTCTGCTGTTCTTTCTCATTTCATCTCTTCAACTATAAATCAGTCTTTATCAAATATGCTATATACCAGTGAAGAAGTAACACCTTAAATTCAAAATTCAAATTAACTCTATAGTAGTGCATATGGATCCTGATTTTGGCAGGAATTTAGATGAGATATTGAAAGTTTCATTATATAAAATCTGGGAGCGTAGTTTTATTTTTTTTTTTTTTAGTTTCACCAATTCATCTTGTAGATTATTCCTATTTACCGCTTTGGCTGTGTGAAAACAGATGTTTTCAAAATGTTAAGCTTAGATGTCCACTTGCTGCCAAAGGTGGACATCTAGTGATTTGTCACTAAGGATGTCTGTAAATTTGGTTGGCTAAAGCTCTTACTCAAAACATTGACTTTCAATTATATCCACCAGCTTCCAGAAAGCATAGTTTGGACTTTTAACCAGTGTTACAGGAAATTGTTTGATTAGTATTAAGTTTCTGAAGTCTAGCTCTAACTAGAGTTCACCTGGATTTCTGAAGGAAGTAAGATTCATAGTCCTACAGTTTGTCCATCTTCTGGCTTCCTTTCCTTAATGATATTTCAGCTTACTGACAAGTTCCAGCTATATTTTGAGATACTTGGAGGACATGAAGCTCCTGGAAAAGTACAGCATAATTTACAGTGAGGGATTAAACCTGCCTGCTCTATCTGTGGGTACTGGGCTATTTTTAATCAGGATCATGGGTGGTAGATGTCTCAAACCAAATCCTCACATGTGTAGATTTGGGTAAAACAAACCTTCCACATGGGTGTTTTTAGGGGCCATATTGGCTCTCTAAATACACATTTCTGTCCACACACAGAGTACAAAACTATTTGTCACAAAGGTTCTATTTTTAGCCTAGAAGGTGAGTTGTTTGTGCTCTGGTCGTTGTTTGCTACCAGCCCTGCTGGGACATAAGCAAATGGATTTATCCTTTCTGTTTCATCCTTCTTTGTGTTCAGAACAGGGGTTTGTCCCACTAAAGTTCTACTGCCTGAGGAATTGAAACATCATGCAGGATCACTGTATTATCATCTGTTATTCTCCCTGGCCTTAGTCAAGGCTGCACATACCCAAAATAAAATCCAGAGTCAGTGTGTTTTCCTCTGGGATTAGGACACCATAAAAATTGAGAAGAGAGGGGATCTTCAGTGATTTGCTCATTAAAAACCAGCCAATGAGAAGAGAGGGCTGAGCAGAGGGAGGAGCCAGAAAGGAATAATCAGGCCTGTGACCAGAATGGGCAAGAGCACAGTGGACATGTGGCCAGACACAGGAAGGGGTCACAGGCAGTATTTACATATCTATGCATAAAAGTAGCACTATGACAAATCAAATTATGAAAGTGCTATATTTCTTCTGCATGAATTTGCAGCTATAGATTCTTCATGTTTTATTAAAAAACTTTCACATAGTGGGAGAATTTTCATGCATTCGGTAAACAAAAAGTCTTCATAACTGTTCTGATTAGAAGTATAAAGAAAAGTCTGTTAACTTCTCCTTCCTTATCTCTTAGTTCAGAATCTTTTCTATGTTTGCCAAGAAAATATACTACTACACTAACACCTGATAAGTAAATCATTCACTGACTCACTTTCAAAATAAATATTTATATATATTTATATATATATACATTGCCCGATGAAAATTTAAGGTCTCAATAGCTGCTCAGACTGCTCACATATGCTTTAAAAGTAGTTTTACAAATAATTCAGGATTAAAAACTGCTGGATCACTGCTGTCTGCAAGGAAGTTTATAAGAAAGATTACTGTGTTCTCAGTGATGATGCCATCAGGTACATGCAGAGGGGATAAAAATGTATAAAATATGCTAATGTTAAGGGCAGAAGAAAATCTCAGATTTATACTGTGCATTTCATTATGTGCTAAAAATTGAAATTTTTTTAGTGTGTGCATGCTGTGTCATCCTAAGTATTTGGTAGTGGGCAGGTGATCCTTGAAGATTAGAAAAAACTTCCTCTTACATAGGAACTCTTCAATCCATCAGTGCTCTATTGTGTCTTGTCTGCTTATTTTTAGAGAAATTCAAGTAAGATCTCTGAACTGTGGGATGGATTTGTCACACAAATCTTTCTCTTCCCTCTTCTCCATGTACTGTTGCAACCATTGTAAGGAAAAGCTCCAGTATCCACAGCTCTAGTTATCTACATCCAGACCTCAACCACATTGCCCTAAATATATAAGCCCCTTAAAAACTGCTTGTTTTCAACAACTAGAGACTAGACTGAAAATAAATACTGTGTAAGAGGAACTTTTTTTCCTCTCAACCTTTTAAAAATCTTTACTCGTACATTCCAGTTGACATGGAAATAAAAGCTTAGAAATACATTTGCCCTTTAAGTACTAAGGTGTTCAGGTTCCTCAGCAAGGACTGTGAGAAAGTATACCAGATGAAACACTTGTCACCTTAAGGACTCTGAATTCTAATTTAGAAATTGGTGTAATATAAGAACTCAACTGGTTATAATTTATTCTAATTATTGGAGTTGCCAGCAAGAACTACTGCAGGTATATCAGCTGAAACACTAGAAAACTGGAAAAAATCTGATTTTTGGGGATCTTAACAAAGAAGTGTCATCCTACTTTATTTCACTTCAACAGTGGCTCAAAACATAAGCAAATGGAAATAGATTCAATTCAGGAAATATTTTCCTTTAGGATGATCTAAAAATGCATACATGGTAGAGTATACATGGGATCTAAATTTCGGTATCTAGGTTTGTCTCTTCCTCATGACCAGCTACTTCTCTCAATTGCCTTGTGAGCTGTTTTGCACACCACAGGCTATAAAAGGGTAGTGCAGAAAAGTAGTCATGTCCTCATTTATAAACAGAGGAAAAGTGTCCCTGGAGACTTTGCCATTTCATCCTGCTTTCCTCCATTCATTCCATTTGGCAGTGTAAAAGTGATTGTCTGGTGTGGTCTCTGGGCTGTGAAAAGACACCATTCCATAATTATGCTCTGAATTCCTTGGTAAGGGATTGTTTCCTCACTGGCAGGAGGGAGACTTTCCCAAAAACAGCTGCTGAGATACTGAACACAGGTATCAGTCTTGTCCTGCCATCCCACTCAAATAGAATGTTAGTGGTCAGTCTGTTAAAGTCTGCTCTCGTAATTCTCTATGAGCAGAACTCCCCAGTGTGAAATAGAGCTTATTGCTATGAGACCACCTCTCTGTGCCCTTCTCCATTTTGGAGGAAGATTGCCCATGGACATTGACAGGTATTTTTATCCTGCCTGTGAAATGAAATCTTGTAATAGTCTCTTATATAGTGTAATTATACCTTAGTTCACATGCCATAAAATGATGAAAAACTGGGAAACACCTTTCTCTGATATTATAACCAAAATGCTTCATAATAATACTATGATATAGAGCATGGTTGAGTTTAAAAGTAGTGAAATGGAAGGAAGTAGAGAAAGTTTCTGGAATAGTGCAAGTGGAGATGAGATATGACTTCCCTTAAAGCACAGGAGCAGGTCTGTGGAGATTCCTGATGCCTTTGCAGAAGTGCAGAATTCCCTGCTGAGGGTCTAACCCTGATGTTGCTATAGCTGTGCTCCAACACAGAAGATCTTTTCTTTTATGTACATATTTATAATGCACCAATAAATGATTAAATGTGCTGTTTACCCAAGGATCTCGACAGCTTCTGTCATGAGGAGAAAGTAAACCCTTAGATTTTGTTGTGGTAGGCTCTATACCAACTTTGTAAACAGGCAGCTGTTCCAGCTGGCAGAAGATAGATACCTGACAATTCTTACTCCTGCTGGACCTGAAGCCAGACTGAGCAGGTGTTTTACAGCTCTTCCCCTCTGCAACTGGGAAAGAAAAACCCCAGCCTAGTCCAAAGGCAAGAAAGCACCTCTTTTCTGCTGTGTAATTCACATGTCAGGGTGTTTCAGTATTTATAGAATAGAAATAAAACAATGCTCAAGTTGAAAATATCCACCAAAAAGCAGAATTCACAATTTAGTCTCACTGCTGGTGAGAGACTCTGTAATTATAGCAACACTAAGCTGTGCTCAGTAAAACCCAAGGGTGCCTTTTGCTGACCAGTAAACAATTGATAACCTTGCTTGGAGAGCAAGTTAATTAGTAACACAAATTAAATGAAATGAAAAATCGTAATGTAAAATAGTATTTAAAATAGCATGGTTCTAAATAGGGAGTTAGGAGTGATGATCCCTTCTTTTCAAATGGAAGTAGAGTGCCCTAGTACTCTGCTAAAGTAGTCAAATTCTGGATGAAAGGGAAAGAGGGATTTATCACTCACTGGCAAGAAGTCATAAGAGAGCTGCATAATTAATGCTAGACATTTTAAAGCCATAATTTTCAATTTCTATGTAATCTTTTGGAAAAGGAAAAATGTACTCTGGCAATACTTCTGAGGAGGTAGGGAGGGCACCCAGTGAGACTTGTGTATATTAGGTCAGAAATCAAGACCCAGGGTTCCTAAAGATCCCTGGTATACCAAAAGGTTGTGGCTTGCCCTTCACTGGGAATTTTATGACCTTCTTCAACAGGCAAAATCTACTAATGAATTGAAAGTTAAGTCACAATCTTACATGTAGCAGCTGCAGAAAACCAATTAAACAATTTAGTTTTGCTTATTTTTTTATTTTTAGAAAATATTTCTCAACCACATATTTTACACTTGAGTACAACTGTCATGCCAGTTCTCCAAAGATGCATTAGCAGAAGAGGAGTTCCAGATGTGGCTGTTGCTCTAATCACAACTAACTGACAGCTTATAAAAGTCATCATCTTAAGAAAACATCTACATTTTACAAAGCTTGGGATCAAGAAGAAAGCCCCAGTGAGTAGGTTAAGGCTTCTCACTCCACTAGAAATAAAATCAGCAGAGGAAGTGAAAGAAGATAATTAGAGAACTGAGTCTTGAACCAGGCAAACCATTTTCTCCTGTATGCAAAATCTACAATGAAACTGCAAAAACTGTTTACACTAAAACTTTGGTATCATGTAAGATGTAAAATAAAATAGAATCTGTAGTTTGGGTTTTTACAGCCACTTAATGGATTTAGATCTTTAGACCTTTACATTGCTACACACAGAACACATAGTGCCAACTCTCGTGCTTTGATTATTAGTCTCTTGCTATTTGGTGTCTCCTAGGAGCCAAGAAAACATGTGAGAAGATAAACTTTCATCTAAACTCACAGTTATATATGTATGCACTTATATTTAAATATATGGCCCTCTTGGCTGTGAAGAGACTCTTAAAAAGGGAAGTCTGTATACATCATTTAGGTAGACTCAGAACATTTGGTGAGGGAACAGTCAGTACTGAAGTATGTTTTGCATTGGGCGCTTTATGTGCCTTCCTTACCCTCTTAGTAAAGAAAGTTAATCTGCTCTGAACTCTGTCCTGCCAAGTCTAGACCATCACTGGTAGCTACATCTGCACCTTGTAACAATACCTTGAATAATTTTATCTTCTGGTATGTTTTTTTCTGTGACTTCAGTGTCGGCATCAGTTGTTCCAGTAAAATCAATCAGTGCCCAAGTACTTTTTTACTGACAGGGTTCACTGCTGTCTAAATAAACGTGGCACTGGGATGTGGTTCAGATGATGTTAAAGCATCTTTAATTCGGATATCCTGGTAATTTGTCCCAGGAAGTGACTAAAAGGGAAAAGTTCTAAGTAAGCAGGCACAAGAAAACTCTTCTCTAGATTTATTTTTTTTTAATGCAATGCTACTTGGCAAGTATCTTTAATATATTAAAATTAATCTTTCAAAACTACACTCCTACCTTCCATCTAAGAATGAAAGTTGAAGTCAGGAAAGCTGCTAACTTGCAGGTGAATGCTCAGCTGTTAGTACCAGCAGTCCTGACTGCTGGCCAACCCTCTACTGGCTTGTAAGGAAATGATTGTAGCCAGGGCCCTTATCCCACACTTCGTTCAAGAGGCAACATGGAACAAGTTACAGGGACTACTGACT
>JANPWX010000328.1:2330256-2361626 GCA_024734555.1 Trochalopteron elliotii | reverse complement strand
GCGGGGCTGGGAGCGCGGAACGCGCTCGGGAGCGGCTGATGCCGTTCGCGATGCTTGCGGCTTCCTGGGGAGACGGCGCGCAGCGCGGCGGGGGACGAGCGAGGGCTCCGCGTCTGGCGGCTGCTGCGGGAGCCGCTGCCGCCCCGGCGAGGATTTTTCTAGCAAGGCGCCAGGGCGGGCAGAGAGCGAGGAAGCGGGTGCCGGTCCCAGCATCTCCTCCCGCGGGTAGTTATACCCGCTGATGCTCCGTGGCGGTTTGGCTGGCTTCCGGCGTGATTAGCTCGGCTTATTATGTAAGATGTCACCGGAGGAGCAGAGGCACAAGCCGTCGGTGTGGCGGAGGGGGGAACGCACCGCTCCGCCGCGCCTTGTTGCCCGCTCCAGGTACTGGAGCAGAGGGAGCAGCCCCGGCCCGGAGGGGACGGGAGCTCCCCTCCCCTCGCAGTCCGCCGCTGGAATACGGCTGCTCGTTTTACACGTGGGTTGGGTGTGTTCCCCAAACCTTGCCTTTGAGCAGAAACGTAACCTGTCCTGGTTCGTCTCCCATGTTTGATTGCTTCTATTCTCTCCCAAAGAAAAAAAAATAAACATTTGAGCATTAAAAAAGTTTAAGAACTTGATTTTTGCTTCCTTTATGTGCATATTTAGTACGTTAATATGATCTGGAGACGATTGAATGAATCATCAGTTCCCTGAAATAAAAGCAAGTGAATCATCTTACATACACACGCACACAACTGAGGGAGCATAGTTGGTACCGTAGCTAGTGAAAGGTTGGTGTCAGTTTCTGACACGCAATGGGATGTCAAAAGTATAGACAATGCTCAGAAACCTAGCAGGTTTCCTGCGGCTGGTTTGTGAACTGTGAAAGTTTTGCACCATTCAGTTGCAGTTTTTCTGGCTCAGTGGTTACATGGTAACCTCTTTCAGTTGTCAACTTGTTACCCATTATTTTAGCCGAATAGTCAAAAGGGGGGTGTAAAAGGTAAAATTAAGTAACTGTGGTATTCAAAATGTATTAATTTAAAATAAAATTTAAACAATAACACCTAAAAAGTAGCATCACGCTATGTCCATACCCTGAAACCAGAGACAGATCCCAGATGCTTTTAATCTGGGTTTTGTCTTGCTTAGTTTTGTTAAGCAAAAATAGTCTCTGTTGAAGCAAAAAATACATAAATATGTATTTTTAAAAGCTAAGCTAGTTGATTTAATAAACGTGTTAGAGTTGTACCTCAATAGACTTCTGTTCCTGGTGCTCTTGCCTTTTGGTGCTTTAAATGGGATAGAGTCTGGATCCTATATAGAGTTGTCCTTTCAACTTCAGCTTGCTTCCAAAGTGGACTTTTAATCCTCCATGATTTTGGGACGCATTTTTCTCTTCCTGTACAGAGGCAGAGCTATGAATTTTACAAGGTTAATTTTTTTCTCCTTTTTTCTCAGCATACCTGCCACCGTGAAGAAACAAAATCATTGTTTCTAGTGGGGAGGTAGTGCTTCACACATACAACCACCTGGTTTTACAGCATAATGTGAAGGTCTTTGTATGTCTTGCTAGTAAATTATTCCGTTTCCTGTGGGATCAGGTATCCTGTATTGCACTGCCTGTGTTTTGTACTTCTTGCCATTCTCCACATGGGAATGGAAAGGATTGCTTTGGGTGTTTGTCACTGTTGGGGTGAAAGAACATGTTACCATTTTTGTTTGTCTAGGACTATGCACTGACATCTCATGGTATTAATTAGAGGATTAGAGCAGCTAAATGTGGGAAAACTGTATTACTTCAGGGTTCATTGCTTGGCTTTTAACATCTCTGTATCAGAAATTCTTAACCAAGTTAAGACTGCACTTGACAGTGGAAGCACTGTAATAGAGAATCTCTTAGGTATGCTGGATGGGCAAGTTAACAAACAGGAAAATACTGTTTTATTTGTGCATTTCATTCAACAATCAAATAGCATTCATCCTTATTTATTGAATTTCCTTAAAAAGAAGATAAAAATATACAGTGTGGGTGGCATTATGTGCCCAGACCTCAGCTGAAAGCAGTAAAGGAAATAATACTGAAAGTGGACTTACCACTCTGCTCTAGCTGGTTTTCCCTGCTCTATGAACACTCTAGGATTTAAAGTGGAAATGAAAATTCTAGGTTTCACTTCTAAGCCTGGAGAATATGCAAAATAAAGTGAGATAAAATGTATTGGTTTAAAGTTGCTCCTCTGCAGCTCCATTTTTAAAATTGATAAGCAAATTACTGTGGGATGCACAGAAGAACTTACAGAAAAGTGGAGGACAATGCAGATAAAAGTGAAGTGTCTGAATTTTGTATCTTGATTTTTGCTATGTTGCAAATACATAGGAATTGTTCTTAGCATGACCTATTGACCTATATCTTTATCAAAATTTACACTGCCTTTTATTGAAAAAAACACATTAAGTTGTAATCTTTCTGTGCTTTGAAAGACTGGTGCCAGCAGCATCTTCATATGTTCTTCCAGCTATCTCAATTAGAACATCCCAGTGATAAAGAAAAAAAAAACAGCCCAAAAGATTAGTTCATTTTTACAGCTTTGGCTTTTAGACAAGTGTAATAGTCTCAAGCAAAGTTCTGATCTTTTCCAGTAGAAAGAAATACTGCTGTTGTTGAAAAGGGGAATCCTTTCTTCAACTATTGAAAACTTTGCTCCAAGTACACCTTAGCTTGATGTTGTTTGTTGCCCAAATCCTCAGTTAAAGAACATTTGTTGCAGTTGTCTGGGAAAAAGTTTTATTTCTATTATTAGACTAAATATTTGAAAGATTAACAAAGTTGATTCTATACCAGTGTTGTAGCTATCTGTTTTGAGTGATGGTGGGTAGTGCCTTAGACGTTTCTTACAATGAAGCTTATTTTCCTGATTGTTGTGTTTTTATCTTTAAATTTTTCCAGTAGATGTAGTGCCATGCAAAGTAACAGCTTGACAGGCTTTGAGACTGAAGCCCATAATGAGCAGAGCAGGTGTAGCACTGGCAGCCAGTTCCATCGGGCTGTGACAAGACAGAGTCTGTCCCAATGTGTGTCTATTTCCATGGGAAATAGAAGTGTTGCTGTCCTTATCTTGATTATTGCTTAGAAAACAAGAACTGTCCACTTTCAAGTGTGGGCCACTTCTGGAGTGAAAGATATGTAGTGTTATTTGAGCACTATGGTCTCAATAGCTGTCACTCTTAGTTCTTACATGTGAAAGAAATAATTTTGACTGGTTACCTAAAGCTGAAACCATTTATTCAATTATTCATATTGAAATTCATGTATATGTCAGTAGCTTCCTAACAGCTGACCAAACTGTTCATTTACTACTGCTTATTGGTCATTTCTTTCCTGCAATGAAATAGTTTTGTTTGCCATTGATCTATGTATGCTTGGAGATTTGAAAGGAATTAAAAAAGTAGCCTGCTAATTTGCCATAATACTCCTATTTTCATAAAAGATCTGACCAGGAAAGGACAAGAAAACTTACTTTCTCAGAAGAGGTTAAAGGTGAGAATAACAGTTATCGGGAGGATCTTCACTTCCTTGAGATGCTGTCGTGTCACTGACTGGTGCATCACAGAGAGCTCCAAGTTGCTGTGGTCTGCAGTGGCTCAGGAACTGCCTTCCCACACTGAGTCCTCACTGGCAGTTGGGTTGGTGCTCACTGTTTCAAAGAGGGCACACGTGGAGATGGAGCAATGGGTGCTGAAGAACAGGTATCCACACTGCAAACAGGGGATGCCTTTGGTGGTCTCTTTGCTCAGCTTCAGTGTAGGGTCATCTACAAAGAAAGGGGAAAACCACTTTGTGTTCCAGGTAATTCTTACCATAAAGAGCCCTTCCCACACACAATGTACCAGTGGAGATGTAGCAAGGAGTAGCAGTGAGACCTAAATGGTGAACGCTGATATTTTCCTCATTCATGGCTTCTCATTATATGCATGATCTTGATGGCAGTGTTACAGAATTATTTTCTGTCAGCTGAATCTGTAAGTACAATCTGATACCAGCAGGAAGAGTCCTAGTGTGTAATTGCTGTAAAATTGCTCACATCCAGTTTGTTATTCCCATCTTTCAAACTCCACCTACACTCTTGTTTTGCTCACCTGTTGTTGTGGCTTAGTTTTTGAAATACAAGCTCTTGGGGAACCCCTTGTGATTCAGTCTGACTTTTTGCATTGTGTTACAGCTATTAAAGACTTTGTTTATAAATAAAGCACCTTAAAGTAAGAGAATCCAAAATTTGAATATTCTGGAGATTGATTTCAGTGCTGGCTACAACTAATCAGATCAGACAGAGAGAGAAATTCTTTCTGCCACAAAAAAGTAGTTGATCAAGATAAAACTCTTGAGTGATTCTTAGAGAAGTGTCACTGTTGTTTAAAGTAAGTGTAATTATATTTATTTCCTTCCTTAAGAAGAAGAATGGAATATGTGAGAAATGAGACTCTTGATTAATTTCATAATGAAAACACAGTTCTTCTTTCAGATGAAAGATCATCTCTTAAATAGCCAATATGTGTATTGAGTGAAGTTAAAGATGTTTCTTTCTTTCATGGTTTTATAAAATTGTTGTTTGCTTTTTTGAAGAATCATCAGTACTAGCTGCAGAGACAAAAGATCCTTTATATGATATAAATGATATTTTGAGTAAGTATTCTTAGTTGTTTCTGGCTGTAGAATTTCCCTGCTTACAAAGTGATTTTAAAGAGCTGCTTAATCAAACCAATATTTTTCAGCTTTCCATCTTAACTCTTTTAATATATCATAGACAAAGTAAATTTTTATGCTTTCATCCGAAATACATATTTACAAAAAGTACAAGAGGGTTTTTTTGTGTGTGGATAGTGATCAGAGAATGCAAATAGATTTACTTGAAATAATGTACTTAGTGACAGTTGGTGCCTCACACAGTCTAGCGTTTAAAATCTACTATTGATGTGTAACTGTTGTGTATTCATTGCTGAAAATTTAAAATGTAAATTTACATGGGATTAGCCTCCAATTCAAAATCACCATTAATTGCAGAGAAGTTCTTTCAGTTTACTTATTGTGAAGCTGGGTGAAACCAGTGAGACTTTTAAAAGAGGAGCTTTGCTTTATCATCTGGCTTCTCAAGGTGTAATAGCTCTTAGTACATCCACTAGTACAACAGGCAAAACACACACGAACTTGGGCATACAAGCCCTTCTTCAGGTTTTGAACAATAGCATCAAACAATGAACTAGGGCTGCAGTTCAGAAGACATCCACAGCCACTGCTTAGAACAAAGGAAGTGCTGCTGCTGTGGCTTATAATCTCTGAGCCCTGGCAGTCATTAAACCCCTAAATAAATTAGGTTTGACTAAACCACCAAGAAACTAGGAAAAAGTTTTCTGCTGCTCTAGAGTATTAAATGGACTTAGAGATGGATCAACAAGCTCCAGAGTGGTGCTTCCCTTCTTTTTGGTACAACTGGTCCATTGGATCAGCTCTGCTGTTAATCTAGCCATAGATTTAGGCCAAATTTAGAAGAGTTGCTGTAAGTTTATTTCAGTTATGGCAATTAAATAGCTGATTTGATGAAAAGTGTGGTTATCACCTATAAAATAAAGGGGATATTGGTATGGGTAAAAATTCTGAGGTAGTGCTCTGTCCTGGGCAGAAAGAAAACAGATGATTCCCACCAGAACAGTGAAGGCTTTAGCATGAGTGTCACCACACACTAGAAACAGTATCTCCAGTTACATCTATTATTTTTGATATCCAGAAGACCTATGAACCCTCGTTTCCACATTGGAGTTGGTGATCAGGACTAAGAAGTGGGGGATTAATTCTGGCACTGGAAGTCTTGCTAATATGTATGCAAATTGACAGAATAGCATAAATAGAACAGCATACATGAAGAAAACAGTTCTCTAATATTTACTGAAGGTAATCTCTTGTCTTCCTTTCTTGGATGCTTGCTAGGCCACTGCACTAGCAGTGTCTTTGGGTCACATGGACAAGGGTTGCTGGAGCAAGTTTGGTGTTCTCTGGTTCTGGGCTATGAGATACAAACTCTGCATCTGAATTCTTTCTTGGCAGAAGAGAACCCTCCCCACTCTTCCCATCTAGCTGTCTTATACATAGATTTCTCAAGCATATCTGATATATAAAGAACATTTGCAAACATCTGCCAAATATTGGACTGTTGGATTTACAGTTTCCATCTTTTGGAGTGGGTGGGTAATATGAGATAACACTGACAGGTAATATGCTGATTGAAATTTCTTGCAAGGGATGGTAGCTACTTACCATGTAATTTTTACTGTGTGCTTTCAAAGGAAGTGTCTTGACTCTCATGAATCAAAGGAGGAATCCATAAAAATACAAATAGTTTGAAACATTAGCTTTAGCTGATGAAAACTACTGTAACTTAAGCTTCAGTTTATCCACTTGACTTTATGCCAGTATTGAATGTGCCTGTAGACAGAGTAACCACAAGTACTCCTTGTGCTTACTTAAGTTACCATAGACCTTGCCTTGAATTGCTTATAAAATTGTCAGTTATTAAATAATTCCAAGAACAAGATTGTACACCAGGAGAAGTTGTCGGTTTGCCCAGTGTAAAAATGGTTTTGGTAACATTTTCATTAAGCCAGGACCTCAGATTTGATTTAATTCTTGCCCTCATATCATAAATGTATTTTTTCCTGTTCTTGTGAAAATAAAAGTGTTTGATCTAAGTATAAGCCTTTGAAAAAAATAATCTAAGGTTATATATGTTCTTAGGTGAGGTTGGTGAGAGTTTACCTGTGACATTTTCCAAAGACAGTATCTGCAGCCAAGTCATTGAGTAGAACTTGCCTTTTCATTGTTCCTCCTTGAACAGCAGAGAGAACAAGCAAAGAGCCTCTCTTCACTTCAGTGCTCTCTGGCTTGGTATTGATTCTGTTTATTCACAAAGGTAAAGTCTATTTGACAGGTGCAGGAGTCAAACTGCTGACAGCTTAGACTGTATGGAGCCATAGTAACTCAGCAGTAGAATTCCTGTATTTTGGGGATGGTTAAGTATAAAAATTAAACTGTTCTAATATAGCTAAAGGGCCAAAATGTTAGGACATTTCTTACTTTAGGTTGTTGGTGTGACCATAATTTATCCATTGTAGTGCTCCTCACTTCTGTTCTTAAAAGGCTTTCTCCCAGCACCCCCTTATCACCTGCAGGCCAGTGTAGAGTGGGCATGGAGGAATGCTGCAGGAAGACAAAGGACAGACAGCTCAGGGAAGTTGAATATTGCCTTGGAGGACTAGTATCTGCCTGTCTTGGATACTAAATTACTATTTTTTACTGGGTAGGTAATATAGGTCAGGGGTTCACAGATGGTCTTTCATTTTTAACAGTTGTGAGACACATGTAGCCAAATTTGCCCTTGTTTTGACATCTCTAGTACAATCAAAACCATGTGAAACAGAGCTGTTTTCTGAGTCCTCAGTGTCCTGAAAAGTTGAACCTTTGGACATCAGGTGTTTGGAAATAAAGAGTACTTGAAACAGTTTTGACCTAGACTTCTATGTCTCCCTTTTCTGTATCTGTAAATTATGGCTTACAGTGTTGTCTTGTTGAATAGGTTGTGCAGAAGATTCTTTTATTACTATTTGGGGAGCACTGAAATACTGGAGGAATGAGTGGGTATAACTGTGTGGGATAGTCAAACACCTGGGAGTAAAATACTAAAAAAAAGCCGTAACTGTCTTTTATACTAATTTGTTTGGTAGTAAATATAATATTAAAACCAGTGCTGCAGTTCACATATGTGCAAAGGCACAGATTTTTTTCTCTGCAATTCTTTTGAAATCTGTAATTTTTACTGAAGTTATAATGATCTCAGCAGGCCCCATTTAGGTATGGAATTCTGTTGAGTTTGGCTTCATGGAGATTTAGAAGAGACGGGTTTTGTCTAAAGGTTGAGTATTTAAACAAAGGAATATAATGGACAGATGGAGTTCAGAGAGAGACATTAGTCATACAGGTATTTTTTTCCATAATGTACTTGGGTGTGCTGCTTGAAAGTACAAAGTGCTATTTTATTTCTTAAAGGAATTTCTTAAAGGAAAGAAGGAATTATGGACTGAGGAATTATGCACTGAGGTGCATCTGTGTAATTTTTAAGCAGATGTAAGCTCCTGCTGCCCAAGCTTGAAGAAACTAAGAAGATATCTGCTAATGTTTAGTGTAGTATAATGACAGAGTATATTAGCTGTGGCTCAGTGCCATGGTAACACCATTAGGTGTTACCCTGAACAGAACCCTGACTAGAATATGGTTTCTAGTCAGCTTCCAACACAGACACATCTTGCTACTAGTAGAACCATCTTGCAACTTTTCTTGTCATTAAAACAAACAAAATTAATTAAAAAGACTTTATTAAAACAAAGAAATTGTTCTTTGGGAAGCTGTGATAGTGATCCTATGGATGAGTTCTGAATATGGAATTTGCATGAAGAAAGGCAGAGTTTAGGGAAGAACTCGTGTAAGTTTAGGGAAGAACTAGTGTAAGTTTAAGACTATAGAAAGAAGCCCACAATAAGAAGAAATAGAAAGAAGCCCCATGAACCTGGACAATGCAGAGCCTTCTCTTATACATCAGTGAGTGGGATGTTATTGATCATGCTTATTGGAGTAGGTGGAATTTATATTGTTCACAGCAATAAACCCTCACATTCCTTGAAAGTGGCAATTGACAGTTAAATGTTGATTCCTGTACTTTCCCACCAGTAAGAAAAACATAATCATTGCTGAGCATCCTGTATTGAGCAAAGCCTCAGAAGTTTGTTTTGCTGGAGCTCTTTGTAGGTTAGATAGATCAGATCGCTGTGGTGTTGCTGTAAGAGTGGTAAAACTTTGGCATTAATGATTATGACCATTCCTTCAGATACTGGACAGTGATGTTACATAAAGTGTCACATGCCAATTGAACTGCTAAACTATAGTCACTTCTTTCTGACCACTTTTTTCCTAAGTATTGTGTGGGCTGCACAGGTTTTAAATTACTAAAAAACCCAATGCTCCATTATTGCTCATTTCATCATGTTACTGTGAGCATGGTTCCCTTGGAAGTCACCAGCTCTGTAGGCCTCAGTCTCTGGACCTATACCAAATACAAGGAAGGCAGTGATTCCATTTAAGTTAAACAGGGCATGGAAATCCAACTGCTGACTGTGCAGTTGCTGCTCCTGTCTCACTATGTACCAAAATTAATCAGTGTAATATGACCAGGAACTCCAGAACTTTTTTGAGTAGTCCTAACATAGGAAAAAACTTCTTTTACAACTTGTGCTTTTATTTATTGTTCAGAACATGCACAGATGCAGGAGGAGATGTTTCTTCTCTAGAGGAAAGGCAGTAGATCAGATCTTTGCAGGATGCTGGTTTAAAGTACCTTCATAGTTGTGATGTCCCTGCAGGAGTGAAATGCATTGCTATTACCTGCACCAGACTTTACTGGACTTAGTGACTAAGAGTCTTCTTCAGAGCTGTATTCCTGTAAGCAAGTAGGTGCTAAGTATTTCCATTGGGGGGTGGGGGCTGAAGTTGCTGTCTATGTATATGTTTACAGTCATTTGGTTTTTATGTCTCATGCTTGTACTTTTCTCTGCAACACTTCTGAGTTAGCAAGGCTTCATATTCAGAGGTCTATTTCTTCATTGTCTCTTTTTCTTTTCTTTGCATGTTCCTTCTTATTTCACAAACACAAGGAACTGATCGCAATCCAAGTAGAAGATACATTTTGGAATAAGAAGAAACCTTTGTATGAAATCACAGAAGGATTGTTGAGAAGAATCTAGAGTTCAAATTCTGGTATGAAATTCTAAATATTTTCCTTGGAATTCAGGTCACTGTCTGCTCTGGAAGACAAACCTTGCTTAGCATAGATTATAGCATGTAAAGTAGTTCCACTGAGTCTGTGCAGGCCAGGCAAAGTTTACTTTTTACTAGAAAAACTATATTTAAATGGGTTCTGACTAGCATAGCTCTGTTGTACATGGTATCCACTAAGATATGTTTCATCCTTTAACCAAATGAAGTGTCTTACATATAAGAAAATGTTTTTTTAAATATAGAAACTAACCAAAAAGTCAGGTGAGCTTCCTAGTGCTTGATTTTTTGTCACTGTTAAAAATGTTTTGAGTATGATTTTTTTTCCTTCCTTAAGATGTAGGAAGGAGAACCATTTGTAAATACTACTTGAGATGCATTCTTCAATCTCCACAAAATAAAATCAAAAGACAATTCATTTTTTAACACTGAAGTGTTAAAATATTGCATTGGTTGAAATATTGCATACATTTAAATAATGCTGTATCATTATTCCCCTAGAAAATACCTTGGTCTATTTCTGACTATTTTCACTGAAGGCACTAGCAAGCATTCTTGCTAATTTAAAGACCCACAGTTTGAATCCTTTATACTTATTACAGAGGTTCTAAATTTAAAACTACAAATTTGCACAAAGCAAGAAAAAGGGTCTTTCATTTAAAATCAGATGGTTAAAACCCAGTAATTTTTATTTCAATTTAGAAAACCTTAATTGCTCTTTTTTCACTTCCATAGCACTAAAATTTTCTTTTTTTTTTTTTTGTTTTAACTCTTTATTATCTCCAGAATTGTGCTATGTAAAGACTCGTTAGGCCACAAGTTTACTGACTGGAATCAGTCACCTCATCCTAGAGAAATGGCTTGATTATTTTTAGTCTTATGCAGATGAACTTTCTGGTGCAATTTCAAAACCTTTGTCTTTGAAATTGCAAGACAGAAGACTGGAAGGGGTCTATATATGTTTTCCAGGCCCATATCCTCAGTGCTCTTTCATAAAAACACCTGTTCAGCATCCACTGCACTGCAATTCAAGCTGTGATCTCACTGTTTCTAAGTGCCAACTTCAGCTAGTGTAAAGTGCTGCTACCAGAAGTTTGTTAGTTCTGTGTTGAGGGCAACCAGAAGAAAGAACAGGGAGCAGGGAGAAGAGAAACTCATGAAAATATTAGTTTAACAAGATGACACAAACCCTTGAGTAACAACCAGTGCTTTGGTAAAAATGAAATGGAGACATATTCTGGCACTTTTCTTACAGTAATACAATCATGATTTGTCTACAATACACATTTGATTCAAATGTTAGAGTCAGCCTAACTATGAATCAAAAAAGCATCATAAAGGAGGTGGAAGCAAAACAAATGTAAATGGGGAAGGCTAAGCATTCATGTCCTACCAACTCTTTCCACACTTAAAACTGCAGAAAAATGTCTGCAGTGTTCAGTTGTTCATGAGGGAAACAGCAGAAAATATCACATGGGAGTATTTCTGAAATTGATATATTCCATATAAATGTAATTAAGCTCCCTGACATTAGATGAGTTTAAATAGAAGTCTTATACACTTCCATGTGCATATTCCAGAGCTAAGATCTAAGATAATAAAACACAAGAATAGGATAGATAGCAAAAGAGAAATCACTGTGTAGAAACTATTTGTAGGTTCTATTTACAGAGTGCCTCATTCTTCCCTTTACAAAGCAGAGACTTCTAAAGGAGTTTTGAAGGGTCATGGTATAATCAGCTGCCAGTGTCAAGGGGAGACAAAAGAATGAAGGTAGTCTTAGATGAATGGGCAAGGGGAATATCAAGCAGTTGTTGAATTACATTGGTTCAGTGGTTGTTAATAGTGTGATCACCACTCATTCTGCACTTGATTCTGGCAATTGCATGCCAAGAAGGATGCAGAAAACTTGAAAGTTGTATAGAGAAAACCTAAAAGAATGATGGTGTTCTTGGCACACAAGCTTTATCATGAATGGCTAGGGGCACAGCTTAGTAAAAGTAAAGCTGAGGCGGCACTTCCAGACTGTTATCTCTGTTATCTCTTGATAACAGAGATGAGCTAGATGGAAACATTTGAGATAAAGTAAGTCATATTCAAAACCAGATTATTCAATCTAGCTGATTAAAAGAAAATCAAATCACTGTATCTTAGCACATGAGGTAATAAAAACCAGACTAATTCAGACTACTATTAAGTATTTTTGATTTTTTTAAACACTTGAAACTAGTAATGACTTTTGTAGATCACTCTTTACAATAGAAAGTTAAGAAGGATGCTTTAGTCAAAATAATCTCTTGTACTTCAGGAGAAAATTAATATTTTTAGTGCAACTCAGATTAGATGACTGGCTTTTTTTTACTTGATATGTATTACAGTAAAGGTTCTGCAGTCAATCTTTGCTATAACTTTTGGAAGTTTTATTGCACACACTCCTGCCAGAGAGTTCTTTGTGCAATTACCTGAAATCCTCCAGAATTCAGATTGCTAATTCAGAAAAAGCAGAACAGAAGGACATCTATAACAAAAAGACAGCAGGATGGCATTAATTAGGTGAGACATTTTCAAGTACAGCACATCTAGTGTGGTTTGTCAGCACTTTATAAAGGCATGATAGGCTCCCTTGTAAAATACTTGACTATTTAAACTTTAAATGCTCTTTTATCTTCTTTTTCGATGAGTAGTATTCAAAAAGTGTGTGGAAAGTAAAGCAACAGCTAGTCCTGCAAAAGATAGCCCTGGGATACAAGGGAGAGCTGTGTACTGTATTTGCATAACATGTTGGTCTCAAAGTAGGTTAGACATCTGCTTAGCCATTAAGTTTTCTGTAAAAATACTGTTCCCTGTTTGTTCTGTATTAAACCCTTCTCCATTTATATTTTTATGTTCTTTAAAAATAAACCGAGAAAAGATGTGTTGTTTTAACCATTAATAAAAACAAACTAGCTAAGGTGCAGAATGGTCCCAGATCAGCGTTCTGGAATTCTTTCAGAAAGAGGAAAGTCAGACTCGATTGAGTGGCTCATATTTATTTTTAAAATAAGGTTAGAGAAAATAAATATTGTGTGGAATTGTGTGCCCAACTTCCCTAAAGTAACACAGGAGTGTATGTTGTGTAAATAAAACTAACATATGCTTAGGAACCATAAGAAGTCAGGATTCATATCTTTAAGGCTCCTTCTCTTCATTGTGGCATTTTTTTTCATACCAAGGACAGAAAATAAATATTTTGTTATGAACAATAAATATCCTTGTTAATAACTACATTCTTTAAGCAATCTTTGTACAATATTTCAGTGGTATGCAAGATAGAGCTTTGCTTCAGAGGTACAGTAATCTTTAAGTCCCTTTAGGAGATTCTCAGTTTGCTCTAAGAAGTAGATTAAACTGGTTCTTCATTATTTATAATATTTTTCATATATGACAGTGATGCAGTGTTTATTTTAAGAGTCAAAAGCCACAGGTTCAAATCCCCTTAAAGTCAATAGGGAAAATTGCTTGCAATGACTTCTAACTTAGACTCTGTACATTTGATTTCTATTTTACCCCTAAAATTTATGTATGAAAATTTAATGCTAAGTGTTTTTATTTTTGATGTAATACAGCATTTTAGTGCTCAGTGAGAGGACATTAAGAATATTGAATAAATACAAATGGTACCTTTCTATGAATGCAATAAAAGCAACAAGTATTTAGTGGAATGACACCTGAAAATACTGTCTTTTGTATCTAGTGTATTTCCAGTCTTAAAAAGATTTAATGACTTGATATAAATATCTGTCTGAGATTATACCATAAATCTATATGGCTTCTTATAATGTATTTATTACCATATAAATGAAGCATCTTCCAGCAGCATAGTAAACAATGTCCCTAACATCTGTCACAATCTTTTCACACATCCTCTCCCCCGGGTGAGAAGCATGTGCAGTACATGGCTATGTTTTGTTTTTAGTTTGGGGCAAGTTGAAAGAGTTAGCAGTGAAAGCATTTAGCTTGACAACTCATAATCAAGGTATAGTGTTGCACAAAATTATTCTGATTATGCTAATTGACCTATAGGCAAACTAGAAACTGAGCTGGATACTGCCTGGGTAAGTACTTCATCTGGCACCCAGCCCACTCATGCATTCTTTCCATCCCTCAGAGATGTTGGTCGTGTCATACCATGCACATCTGCATCTGGCCATGGAGAAATGGGACAGCCTATATCTGCTTGTAACACAAATACA
This sequence comes from Trochalopteron elliotii, assembly GCA_024734555.1. Taxonomy (NCBI): domain Eukaryota; kingdom Metazoa; phylum Chordata; class Aves; order Passeriformes; family Leiothrichidae; genus Trochalopteron; species Trochalopteron elliotii. The sequence continues at coordinate 2,347,541 of JANPWX010000328.1, read as the reverse complement.
GGCTTAGTCACAAGTGTGCATAAATCCCCAGTGCTACTTATACATCACTAGGCAGCACAAAAAAAGGTGGGAAATCACTACTTTTGTTTATTAAGCTATTTTTGTGGGTTAAGCCCAGTGGGCAGCTAAGCACCACAAATTGCTCACTGACTCTCCCCAAGCCCCTGTGAGATAAGGGAAGAGAAGAAGTAAGAAAATTTGGGGGTTGAGGTAAAAAAAAAGAAAAAAAAGTTAAAAGTTTATAAAGTGAAGGATAGAAGAAAGCTGAAAGAAAGGAAAAACAAGTGGGGCAAAGGTGATCACTGTCCACATCCCTCAGGAAGACTGATGAACAGCCAGTTCCAAGGAAATGGCAGCTGACATCCCTAAGCCCCTGTTACTATGGCTGAATGTGGTGTTACATGGAATGGAATGGAATATCTCCTTGGTTGGTTCAGATCATCTGCCTGGTTGCATCCTCTCCCAGTGTATTGCACCCCCACAGTCTTCACTGTGGTGGGAGTGAGAAAGAGAGAAGGTCTTGCTGCTGGCCAAGCACTGCTCAGCAACAGGTAGAACCTTAGTGTGCTGTCAGCACTGTTTTGGGCAGGTAACTAAAAGACCATGTGAGCTGCTGGGAAGAAAGTTAATTCTGTCCTAGCCAAGCCCAGTACAGTTGTTTGGCAGGAGGACTTAGGAAGCATTTGAGACTTAAGCTGTAAAAAGCCATAGAGAGCATCTGAGTAACAAAACATTTTTCAGGAATGAGGAACACAGTATTTTATAGATAACCTTGGTGCTTTTGAACACATTTCATAGGTCACATGGTGCAGGAGATGAATATTTCTAACTCGGACTGAGAAGGAAATCCACACATAAAAGATACTCAAGGTATGTATTTGTGTGTCCCATTGAAGTTGCTCAAGAATTGAAAAATAAGAATTTATGTTTGTCTTGGAGAAAAGGTTGTATTTAGGTCAGTGAGTAGTCTGTTTCCTTCCTTTCACTGCAGAAAACAGACTACTTATACAGCTGTGTGCATTACATAATCCTCAACTTTCTCTAACTAGAGTATCAGTTTTCTTGTGCAGGAGCCTTTTGGATGTTTTGACTAAATGTCTTATGTTTCTGCCTACTCCTGTCTAACATAATGCATTCCTTTTTTAAAGAAATGAGATCTGAAAGATCATATTTGGCATCAGTTTCTGGTGGAACTGAATATTTTGCTGGAATCTACTGAGTTTTGCAGGTTTACTCTCAGTGGTAGTTTACTCTCAGTTTGGGAATAGAGAGGAAAAAGGTTACTGTTATTTTTGTTGACACAGAGTCCATAGGGATGTAAGCAGTCTAGTGTTCCTCATGTGAGTAGTTTTCTTCACATAACAATGTTTGAATATTGTGTGAAAACTTTATTCTTTCCTCATCTCTGCTCACATGCTAGTGAAGTGAGTCACTGACTCCACTGTGAAGTAGAGAGTTTGCTTATGAGTGCTTATGAAGTATTGGAAGTACTTTAGACAGAATAGAAGGTACTTACAGTGTCTAATCATTCTGGGTTTGGGAGGTGTGAGGAAGGGACTAGAAAAAGAACAAGAAATTTGGCAGTCTCCCATGAGCCTGTGCAGTTTCTGCCTGTGCAGTGATCACAACCTGAGCAAACATAACAAAACACCCTTGGGACTGTAATGCCATCTTTGTGGCTTTAGGACTGAGAGGTGCAACAGAGGAGTAGGCTGGGGACCACTTCAGTTCTGAATATTCCACAGGCTTCCAGCACACTTGGATTAGATAATGCACTGGAATTTTCTCTCATAAGAATTACAGGAGTTGGAAGGAGTGGCAGTTTGTTCTCCCAGTTATCAATGTACTGTGGACACTGGTGGTATCCTTTATTTGTTGTCTTCACCCCTGGTTATTGAAAGATTGTGGCACTTGTGCATGTGTGGAATGGGAATAGTTTACAAGCACATTTCTAACCATGCTGCAAACAGTGCAATGATGGAGATATTATATTTAAACCTCACTGCAGAGTGAATCTGTAACAGCATTCTTCTATTTCCAACCAAAAACACTTTCAGTTAATTACAAACATAAAATGAGACAGTATTTCTGTTTCAGTGATTATTAATATTAACTGCTGCTTTGTAAATGAGCATAACTGTGTATTATTTCCATTTTAATAAGTCATGTATAGCTGTAGAACACTATATCAGCTCTAGATGTGTATTAACAAATAACCTCTTCATCACAGCAGAGGTAAAAGTACATTTAAATACATCATAGAGACATAAAGATAACTTGCTTCAGGAAGTCATGATGGTGTTGTGTGGGATTAGGCTGTGTAAACAGCAATATTCATGTTCATGAGATGTTTGTTAATGTGAAAAAGAAAGATGAGTTAATGGGTCTGAATCTTTGCCATCTTAAGTGATCATTTGCTCTTGCTTAAAACCAAATTAAAAAATGCAGTTAAGACACAAAGCTCTGTTTCAGTCAAAGCGTATAAAATTTTGTATCTATAAATACACAGACACATACTATATAAGGCATGAAGCTCTGAAGAATCCAGGTTTTTATCTTCAAGTATTTTATCTTGCAAAATGTTTTTCTTTCCTCCATATGCTGAAAATTTGAGACTTAACTCTTAATTTTTTACCAATCCTGTTCTAAAACTATCTGCCAATATCCTGACTATTTTCAGGAGCTGGTATCAATAGCAGTATGAGGGAAAATGTTAACTAAATGTTCAGTATGGCTATTTTTTTAAAATAGAATCTCTCACCTCAGGGATTAGCTGTCTGGTTTAAATGCCTGTCAAATTACCATTCAGATGAAGACTAATGTTGTGATTAACGCATTGTATTGGAATTTGAGTGTTGGAGGTTTAATTCCTAGGCAGTCGTGTCTTCCTGTGTTGCTGACATCAAAAACTCATTAGGAAACAGCTAGAAATATTTTAGTCTTTATGTAAAACAGGCTCAGTAATGCATCCTTTCCTTAACACAGTTTATGTTGGAGACTTTTTAGAGCAGATGGACTCTCAAAAGGGTATATTTCCACTGCAGCTGAAGGTATTAGCTGAATGGATATATTTGGATATATTTGCCCTAAATGTAATGTAGTCAGTTTTGTTAAATACCAATAAAAATATTGTCAGGTGTTTCAGTAAATGGGACCCAGCTTGCCCTGCACCTTGTGTGACTAGATTATACTGATGCATCTGTTCACCTCTGTTATTAATGGGGTTAGCTAGTTCCAAGAATGGATCTCCTTTTCCCTTTCAGAAAACAAATTCTTTTCTTTTTAACAGCTTCTGTCTTACTCCTTTTCTAAATACTGCAGTCAACCTTTAGATTTTCTTCTGATTTATTTTCTTGTAGAGGCATCCTCTTCCCTTGGCCCTCTCTGCTCCACAATATATAGATTCTTCTTTTATGCACAGAAGACCAAAAGGCACACCTCTGAGGCTATTTTGCTCAACAGAGCTCTTTTACTGGGGAATACTAGTTGACAGTTGCCCCAGAATTCCCAAGGTGTATGATTTCCTTGGTGCTTTCAGAAAAGCAAAAAATAGACATAATTAAAGCTTGAGTCCATTGAGTTTTTCCCGGATTTCCCTAGAGTTGGATTGTGATAATACATATCCTGGACCTTGAATTTGGCTACCCTCATTCTCATCCTGAACCACACCTAACAGAGAGCCTGTTTCCAGCCTGAATTACTCACTTCTGAGATGGCATTCTCCTCTAAGACAACTGGGCTGTAGGTGTTCTAAAGTCAAGTAGTGAACTGAATATAAAACTTAGTTGATTGAGTAGAGTTCTGTACTGTGAAAGGACATCTTCTGCAATTTGAGGTTGTTGAGTTTTCCTCTTCAAGAAAGATTTAGACTCCTGTTACATAAATAACATGCAATAACATCTCTACCCCAAAGCTATACTATTTTGAAATTATTTCTCTGGAAGCTAAATTTGTTCATCAGATTTTGAGTTAAAATTTGGTGCCTCTAAGAAATGTAGCAACCCACAGAAGCAGGGGAATGCAGAAGGGAGATGAGAAATAGAAAAACTTGAACAAAGGGAAAAACGAGGGAAGCTGGGCCATGCAAAGCAGCCATTAACCCAGTTTAACAGGACTGTGTACTTTGCTGTTATGTACTATTCCAGGAAGGTTACTATAATGGTAGCTTTCTCATTAAATCAGTAAATAGTAGCTTTTTCATGATTTAAATTTTTAGACATGTAATGGAGCAAATGGGAATGGACACAATGCTGCTGTACAATCTGATACCAATCTGTACTGACTTTTAGGAGAACCCAGTGACTTCTGTTTAGTCAACATTATGATTCTCAGCATAGTGGATCCCAAAGAATAATGTCTTTATTATTTGGAGGTGACAGAGCCAGTGCAGGCTCGAGGGTTTCCCTAGTAACCTGAGACCAGGAGAGACCAATGCCATGGTGTGAGACCAGACCCCAGCACTCCCCATGGCATTCACCTCTGATACAGGTCAGACTCAGCTGGGATGGCTAGTACTTTTTACACTTTCTGTTTGCAGGTAGCCTAAAAATGCATGAAGTGAACGTATTCCTGACCTATTGACTAAGTCTGGTTAGTATTTCACTGGGTTACAATCCCTGAATCATTGAGGTTAGAAAGGATCTCTGGAGCTCATGTTTTCCACCTCCCCTACTTAAAATGGGGTCAGTAGAGGAGATTGCTCATGACCTTATCCAGTTTGGTTTTGAAAGTCTTCAGTGATGGAGGCCCCACTGGACAAACAATTCCAGTGTTCCAATAACCTCACAGTAAAGATCACCTATTTCTGATGTTTAAGTGGAATTTCCCATGTTTCAATATGTGTCCATTGCCTCTTGACCTTTCACTTTGCACTGAGAAGATTCTCTCTCAGTCTTTTTTACTCCTTCCTCCATCAAGAATTTACAGATGCTAAGGTCTCCCCTGACCCTTCTTTCCTGCAGGCTAAACACTCCCTGCTCTCTCTCTCTGTCTGTCCTTGTGTAGTTAGATTCTACATTTTTTCACCCTCACATTAGATTTTTTTTCCTAATGTTTAGATGGGATTTCCTATGTTTCAGTTTGTTGGTTTTTGCCTCTTGTCCTGTCACTGGAAAATGGTGAGAAATCTCTTCCTCTGTCTTACTTCCCCATCAGGTATTTATACACATGGCTAAGAACCTGCTCTGAGCAAGGCTAAACAACCTCAGTTCTCTCAGCCTCTTCTCATATGACAGAAGCTCCAATCCCTTAATCACCTTAGTGACTGTTCAAGCACTTTGTATGATAACAACATAAACAGAGGGGAGAAAATTATGTGCTAAGAATAGCATGTACCTTTAACTTTTTAATAGTAAATATTTGCATCTCCTCTGACTAATGTTTCTGTGTTCTGCCTTTTGAAAAAAGACACTTATCAAAGAAGTAGGGATCTCCATCACCTTTTGTCTGTGCTAAATAAATTACAGTATTTTTGTAAGTGGTTACAAATTTATTGTTCTTTGGCCACTAAGTGCCATTTAAATTGGCTCCTGTTTACATCAGTGACAGTGGTTTGGACAATAACACCATTGAGAGGTCGTGTTCGTAGCAAGAGTATTTGCTCCAACAAACAGTAAAATTGATTTTTTTACTGAGTAAAAATTGTATGTAAAGATTTGGAGAGGTGTTCCTAAAATCCAGACAAACTATGGTGTTACTTTTTCCTTCTTCCAAAAAAGTGACTGTATTCAGTCTATCAAACTGGATCAATCATACAAACCAGTATGCTTTCCATTTCTCTTCTTTATGGCTCTCTTTGTTACATGGTTTTGTTAGCACCACATTATTTGTACCAGAAGCATTAGTTTTCAGGAGTATTATTGAGTCTCTCTACTGAAATTCATTAGCTTGTGCATATTAACTGATGGACATTAACATAAAATAGGACTATAAGAAAGCAGTTTAGTACCTCATCTTGACTGTTTTCTTGACTTTTTTGTACTATTCACTGATACATAAAGAAAAAGGCAGGGGGAAGGTATTGTTTCACTGGTACAAATGTTAAGAAAAACAGATGGAATTAAAAAATTGTACCATAAATTTTAAATATATCAGGTAAAACTGAATTGCTAGTCTGTGTTTGAAATTATCTGTTGTAGATGTATTTTGTAACAATGGTTTCTGTCATGAATTTGGTAAGTTTATGCATAAGGGAAGACACAGCCTCCATATTTTAGTTCCTGACTGATAGAGGGTTATGATGGTACCAGTGTTTCTGACAAGTTTAAAAGGCACAGGATAAAACACCTGACAGAATTCCAGATTTCTCAGCAGGAAAAATGTAAATCGCCTTAATTTTATTCCTACTGAGCAGTGGCAACTGAGGTCTTGTATTTAAATGTGAATTATTAAATAGACAGCAGGATGATGATAGGAGCAGACTATGTGTTACGTGTATCAACAAGTTCTCATAAGCCAAATTCCCTGTCAAAATTTCATATTCCCGTCTATGCATTTATGGTAAAGGGAAATCATTTTAAGAGTATTACACCTTTTATTCTTAAAAGCTTCCCAAGGATATTAGATTAGGGAATGGAGTGAGATTTGCCATATAAATTGATAGGTGAATCCTTCTAGCTTTGCGCCTCTAGAACCTAAAGTTACCACAGCACTGAAGAAAATAGTCACATCTAAAAAACTCAGTAAAATGCATACAGATTGTGGTAATGTAGAAAGGTCAGAAATGGGATATCTTTAGCATAGTTTATAATTTGCTTTAGAAAACATTCTTGAAATGTATTTAACATTTATGAGAGCTCAGTTCATTACAAAATGTGAAAAATTTTGCAAGTAAAAATGTTTAGGGTATGTTTGTGCTTTTTCAAGTGCGTTGATACAGTGAAAAGGCAGCTGGCAATCTGAAGCTGAGCTATTATAGCTGTGATAAATCTCTTCTCACAGAATCTCTTAGTGTTTGACAGTCACTATAAAATTTGGAACTCTTGCAATACAGATTAGAAATAGCAGCAAGATAGGAAACAATAGTAAAGAATGATGCATGCTCTCTGCTGATTTCATAGATCTTTGTGAGATATAAGGAGGTGACTGTTACATGTGTGTGTACATTCCTGCATGGATTTCCAGACTAAAACTTGATGAAAGCTGACAGTCACAATTTTAATAAGGACTGTAGGCTTGCATGGACTCTGAGCATTCATAGTGAAGCAAGATAGTAATGTTTATACAATCCAGGCTTAAAGATGTAACATAAATATACTTAACCTGCCATTTAAGTATAAATATTCCTGCAGGGGAATGTAGTGGTTTAAACAAGATTGTGATTCTTTGTGAGGAGGAAGGGAAGATCTGTTTTTCTATATACAAAACAAGATTCTTAATACAATGATCCATTTTGTACATTTGTTAGATGTTTTCATGAAGTGCCTTTATATATTTAAGGGCCAAAACAGATATTATTTTGTTGTATTCAAACATCTTGATCTCTAGAAGGCCTTTGCCTGTACTGGTATGCTTAAGAATTCATTTTAGACTCAAAAGCATGTAATCTTCTGAAGTATTAGCTACATTTCTCACCAACATTTTCTTCCTACAGAATTTTGCAGCAAAGTAGTCTGCAATCTTGTCTAGTTGATGAGACTGGACAAGTTCAAAATGTGCAAATGAGCTTCAGCAGACAGTACAGTTATGTAAAAGCAGAATCAGATATATTCTTTGTATTCTGAGAAATACTCAGCCCTGCTCTGTCAAGAACCCTAAAAACAGGGAGTCCAAACTGCCATAGCCTACTCAGCTAAAAGCCACATGATCTCATTAGCACTGTGCTGAATCCAGACTTCCAAGTACTACAAGAGGAAGTTCAAGATACAGACATGGTAAACGTGGTCTCACAGTTTTTCGTTGATTTTGTGTTCATTCTGATTAAATGCACGTAAACCAAAAAACATGCTGTTTACATGTGGACAGAGTCTGAAAGCCAGGATTTTGTAACTATGAAAACAATATCAAAATTATTTTACATACTTGAGAACTTTTTTATAGATCTTTTCTTTAGAAAACTCAGTGATGATAATGTCAGATGCTGACACCATTTATACAAACTTTTTTGGTTTCATGCAGTCATGGAATTAAGGTTGGGCAAACCAGCAGTCAACTTCCTAAGCTAATGTCACTGCAGGACTGGCAGATGATGCCAAGTCATGGGCTGATTGCTCACTTGAGAATAGGTTCTGGCTAGAATCCTGAGTTTGTCTCTCTTCCCAACTAGCACATTATTCACATGAAGAATCAACTAAATCTATCAGTTTTGCTTAATTGTTATCATTAGTATAGTGGATAAAAATTATTAGAATTTCAAGAGAATGCTTTCAGTGAAGTATTATATGCAGTGACTCTCATTTGTTAGTGTGAACTGTTAAAAACATCTAAAATATCTAAAGAGCTTTTATTTTTGCTTTTTCTTATGGGAAGTTTTTTGTCCAACTCAGTAGGCCACATTCCACAGTGACTACAGTCACGTGATTGGATGGACAGGATCACACAGAACATGTTGCTCTACAGACCTTGACTCTATATACATATATATGTTAAATTGCTGTTAGAAAAGATCATAGGAGGATGTGAAGCTTGATATCTTGGTCTGCCCCTATTTTCTTTTAGTTTATCCAGAAGAAACATTCTCTGTTTTACAATTTAAAATCAAATTCACAGGTATCTGTGTTAGGTTTTCTCCAACAAAGCTGACTGTTTTAATGGCCTGACAAAGTGACAGTTCCCATGAAAGAGTCCTATGCAGTTCAAATAAAATGGAATCCACCCAACATTGTGTTATTAAGGTCAAGGTTTTATTCTTGAGAGAGCTGGAAACAGAACTCCTGTTGAAAACCGATTCAAGTAGAGTGGCTAACTCCCTAAGACATTGTGAATGTTATTAATTTGTCTTGTGAAAGATGCAGTAATTTGGTTACTACTCTTCTATTTCCTTTCAAGCCTCTCTGTTTTCTGGTTCTGCCATCATAACAGACATGAGTAGATTTGTTGAGGATTGCTTTTGCTGAGCTTATTGATGTTTTAAATTTGTTTTGACTTAAGATCTAGTAGCAAGTCTTGTTTTTAATTTGCAGCACAAGTTGATTGCATAATTGTGAAGCTGTTTGACATGTGTGATACAATTTGATTTGCATTCCTGCCAGTTTTCAACTGTAAGAAACAAAATCTGTTAGTAACAATTTTAGTAGGAGTCACTAGAGGCTTCTTACAGTTTGTTTTCATTGTTTTCATTTGTCTTTTAATTTCATGGAAATTGAGAGATGAAACTCTATGAAGACTTCACATTATTGTTTAGCTGAGCTGTATATGTTGATGTAAGTGGCTTTGATAATTTGAGGGGAAAATTGTGGAAAAATATTATCTGTAATAGGTATTTTTATATAATATATGTGTACAATGCAGTATAGAATGGAAGAGGATATATAATACTGACAGAAACAAGGATTTTTTTAAAGAGTAATAGAATTATAGCAAGTAGTCATTAGGATGTCTCGTGAAAAAGCATAGGCTTCATTGTGACTTGATTAGCAAATTTGAAACCTGCCTTCATACTGTTATAGAAATACTTTTCCCCTGGAAGGATACATACATCAAATTGGCAAAGTGTTTGCTCTATGACTTACATATCCTGGAAGTCTGTGGAGGAGATGTAGTCTTGCCCATGCTGACAACAGCTGTATCAACCTGCTCTGCATGAGTACACCACTGGAAAAAATTTATGATAATGTAGCTGTGAGTATCACTGATTGATTTATTTTTTTCCATTGTGGACTAGCAGGGAGACTTGAAGTAGCATTAATTGCAGAGCAGATTTTCTCTGGAAAAGCTTCAGAATAAACAGGTGATACTATTGTAGAGAACAGTGTAAAAGGAAACTGAACTGGCAGAAGCATATAATCAGACAGCAATAAGTAAAGTAGTTAACAAGTACTGGAGATTATATAATAATAGAAATGGCAGTACAAGTGGGATTTCCATTAATTCAGAGAGAGTCTAATGAACTCTTCAGTAGAAGTGAAGTAAATGGCTGGAGACCAAAAATGCAATTCTGATGATGCAAGATGTTTGTGGTTCAGGGAGAACACCTGATTAAGAACCAAGGTAACTGTTTCAAATTATGCATCTTCTTTAAGATGTTACCAAAGCACACCACCATTACTTGCTCTAGTTACACAGACTTGCTAGATTCTGTACTTACACAGAATTGCTAGAAATTTATATAAAGCACAGGACTGTAAAAGACAGATTTGGTCATGCTCTGTGGTTCTTCACAATCAGGCAACTCTGAAATAATGCCTGCTCCATTGCAGCCTACAGAACGTACTAAGAACCACAAAACATTTTTTCCAATACCTTACAAAAAGGTGAAGGAGATGTAGCACAGCAGGCCAAGTACATGGAAGTTAGTGTGCCATGAGATAAAACCAGGGGAGGTTGAGGATACTGCCAGTATTTTAGGTGCCAGAGATCCTAACTCCAGCACAGATCATTGGTTTTTAACCAAGCACACAGGCAAATGGAGGCACAGAAGCATCTTGATATTATATATTGTAAACCTCCTGCCATTGCATCACTCCCTGGGAGCAGTCTGTGATGCTTCAAAGCCTAACCCCACTTCACCAAAAATCAATTACCTATGGAAAAAAAACCCCAACTGTTGTGGCACAATACAAGAATCTTTGCCTTTAAATCCAAAATAATGTCAGTTGCCTTATTTGCACATGAAGAATCAGGGCCATCTATACCTGTACTATGCTTTTAAAAACCCAAAGAAATGAGAAAGCAACAGATGATACAGTTCACACAGTGGACACTGGGGTAACTGAACAGACCACTTGGTCTGTAAAATTTTCTAAGTTTGTCTTGCTTCCCCCAGGAAGTTTCTGGATATGTTTGTGTCTGATACATGTAATCATGCCTATTCAAACTACTCTTCAAAATAAAAATCCAGAAGAGTGACAAAATAATCAAGGAAACAGAAGGAAAATACCTTTTAAAAATATGCCCATCACACTTAATTCTTAAATCTACAGCTGGTTTTAGCTGAAGTTTGGATTCTGCTGAGACAGGTTGTTGTTTTTAAACTTGCAATACCTCTGAAGACTATAATCACAGTTCTTAAATTTGCTGTTTCCAGGGAGGTATGTCAAACTGGTCACAAGATCCTCGGTATGTTCTAAACCAGGAGGCTCTTTGCATTCAATATCTGCATACAAGTGACTAAAGTTAAATTTTCTCCTTCATGCTTGTGACAATTTCTAGTCAATTTTGTTTTAGAGTTACGATTTTTTTTTCCTTGCACTGGTAATCTCCCTCTCCCACTGCTATGACCTTGTTTCTTGTTTTCTTTTCCCTAGCTGGGAAGAGACAGTGCGTGCTATGGTTGACCAGTATTTTAGTGCACTAAGGAAATGTTTAACAATACAGATCTGCTCATCTTTCCCTTGCTGGAGTCACTTATTTGATTCTCTCCTCTTTACTAGCAGCCAATTATTAGAAAGTCTGTAGGAACTTATTTTATGATTTCTCTTACTTTTTAAAAGTTCCTGGAATTTAGTTCAACACAGTTGGAACACTGTGTTACACAATTTTACCTTTCTCTTGAAGTGTTTCTTGAATGCATTTTTCTTGTTTATGCATTTGTCAATGGCCTAATAATACAGATGTTGGCATTTTGCAACCTGCTTTGCTACTTTACTTTAGGCTGTAAAAGAAGAGTAAGCATTAAGAAATGCTATATGTATCCCAGAAGTGCTATTATGTGCTAATATATGTCTTCTTATAGGGAGCTTAATAAGGATGAAGAAAAACCCTCATGATAGAAATGCAAAATCTCATTGCTAATGATTTTCATGAGTAACCGATGGGGATAAGAATAGCCTGATTCCTATTGTTTCCTATCAAATCAAAGGCAGCTTTCACACTGAACATACTACTATTTTTATATAGTAAACAATGGTACTACTCTTTGCCTAAAAAGCAAAGAAATACGTCACATGATCCCAAGATTATGACAATGACTTGGATAATGGCAGTAAGAGTTAAGTTTGCTAGTAAATGTAAAAGCAAGTAAAAACTTGCTGCTAGTAAATCATTCATATATATGAGAAAGTACACAAGATGGAGCAAGGAAAATTCCAACTGGACCTAAATAAATTAATTCACAATGAGGATAGTCAGGGGTCGAGACAAGTTGCCTAGAGAGGTTGTGTATTGCCATCCTTACATATACTCAAACTTTCTTTGGATGAAGCCCTGAGCAACTTTAACATTAGACCTGCTTCAAGCAAAGGCATTAGACCAGATGATGTCCAAAGGTCCTACCAACCCAATTAGTGTTCTCTTCTAGAAAATGTTCTACTTGATTGGGAATTTAACACTGGAAATAGGAGATCCCAGGAGGTTATATGCGATCTCTTCTTCCTATCTGAGTAAACATGCAGTAGTTTTAAGTAAGTTGCCTGCAGCTGGGGGGAGGTTGATCTTCCTCTCTGTGGTGCAGAACTGATGCGGTGACATTGAGTGCTGTGTCCAGTTCTCAGAACAAGAAGGACATGAAGCAAGTGTCAGGGCCCCAAAGGGCCCACAGGGGCCCAAAGATGTTGAAGGTATTGGAGCATTGTTCATGTAAGGAGAGGTTGAGAGTTTGGGGGCCTGCTTAGCTGGGGGGAAAAAAAGTCTCAAGGGGATCTTTTCAGCATATATAATTCCTTGATGGGTTGGAATGAAGATGTCAAACTGTTCTCCGTAGTGCCACTGACAGGAAAAGAGATAATGGGTACAAACTGAAACACATTAAATTCTATCTGAAAACAAGAAAACTTTTAGAAAACTTTTTTTTTTTTTTTTTTTTACTATGAAGTTGATCAAAACTGGAGCAGATTGCCCAGTGTGTGTGTACAGCCCCATCTGTGGACATAATCAAAACCCAGCTGGATACAGTCCTGGACAACCTGCTTTAGCTGACTCTGCTTGAGCAGACAGGTTGAATTAGATGATCTCAAGAGGTGTCTTCCAGCCTAAGGAATTCTGTGAAGTTTTCAAGTTTTTAAAAGCTGTAGAATGACATTTCCATCAGATGTCTAGAGAATCAGTCCAATGAAGGTGAATACTGTGGTTCTCTCCAAATGCCATTCAGATTGCTACACAATTTCAATCAAGTAAACTAGGGATTTTTAGTTTTGTTAGTTTCCTAGTTCAAATGTGCCTCAGTAACTCTTCCATCTACGAAATACAAGTTGGAGACTTGCCTAGAAACAGAGTCCAGAATAGCTTGATAAGGATGTAACATTGTACCAATGTGGATCTTCTTGCGAAGTTAGAGTAATTCACTCATTTCAATTTTTGCTGAGAATTTGGCTTTATTGACCAATAAATTTATTTTGTCTGTGAAATTTACTTGGGAGCTGACACCAAACATTGGTATATTTCAGAAAGTATTAGAACTGCTTTAATGAAATGCTTGGTGTTCATAAGTTTTTGTGTGTCCTGGCTGTTCCTTTAAAAGATACATTTTATTCATATTAAATGTAAGTAATTACTTTGTTTCACATCAGGATGATACAGTAGTTCTTTAGGGATTTCAAGAAACTGCTCCTCAAGGATGATAATGCTTAGAAAGCAGCATTTATTTTCTATGTGTTAGGAAAGCTCATCCATGTGCAAAAGGACTCAGCTTTTTTTAAAAAGCAAGCACTGTGTTAAAGGACACTGAGGACTGCTGAGCAAAAGTCAGTTGATGAGAAAGTCAAAAGTTTAAGAAACACAGAAAAATGAGAGTAGTTGTATTTTCATCACTTGTTTGAGGGTTATAATCACCATCTCTGTCATCCCGTGTGTACTAGGGTGACTTTATGGTACTGTATTGTATCCCCCACCATCTGCTTATGCTGGATATTGAGTTCTGTGCCTTTCATGCTGGATCCAAGAGCCAAGGGCGGGAGAAGCAGTGGCACACAATTTTGTCTGCAGAAGCTTCACTTCCTCCCCAGGATTCCTTTCTCTTGGCATGTTGTCTGCAGCACGGATAGAGGGAGGACAACTTGCCTTTGCTTTTTAAGCAAAAGCTAGTTTCTCGTTTGTGAGCTGAGTCAAGAAAATTTTCCCTGGGATGGTGGTTTTTTTTTTTTGGAACTGCTCAGCTTTTCTCCAGTCCAGAACACCAGGACAATCTCCCGGGGGCCCCCCAAGCTGGACTGGGGCCTGGATGTCAGGCCTGAGCCCCAGAGACTGAGTGAGAGCTGAGCCACACCCACAGAGGGCTCTCTGAACCACAGAAGGACACTCTGAAATTGCCATCTTTTCAGAATGGCGAGAGGTTTTATTGTTTAGCATTATTCATGTTTCCATGCTTATGAATACTTTGCTTTAATTAAACAGATTTTTTTTCCATTTTCTCCAAGGAGATTTTCTCCCAAACCTGTTGGGGGAGGGGCTGCTGGAATCTGTCTTTTCAGAGAAGACAGGTTTCAAACATTTCCTCCCAGATTTGTCTCAAACCAGGACAAATATTTTGGTGCCCAACGTGGGGCTCGAGAAAGTGGAAAAAACCCGTGCTAATTGCATTTTGGTTTTACTTACTCTGTATTGGGATAAAGCAGTCAGTAGTCATGCTGCTTGAATTTCTAATGTCTCTCTGGCTTGAGGCACTGATGTCTCTCTGGTCCCTGGGCCTGTTTGAGGAAATAATAGTAGCTTTCTGGTCCCTAGGCTTGTTTTTTTACCCACAGATATCTCAAATATTGTCCCTAACATGTAGCTTTTATAAAGAGAGGCACAGATTAGGATTGCTATTTTGCTGGGCATGGTGACTATAATTTATAGGGAGTTCACAGAGGTACTGGGGTTTGTTCAAAATGTGTATGGTCTGGTTTTTATCCATCCTAATCTCCATCCTAGCTTCCATGTCCTGTTTTGGGGGTTTATTAGGAACTGCATCCAGTTTGTTAGAGGAGGAGCAGGGGATGAGGCTTCTCAGCCTTTCCTCTCCTCCTTCTCCTTTAAATCTGTTATGTCGCCTTTTGCGAATGTTCAGTTTCCTCTGAATGTTAGAGACAAGTTTCCTGCTATTTTATCTGGTAAGCTTACTCTATATGGTCTGCAATGTGTCTAGAGTGAGGGATTGAGGAGACACCTGACCCAGGCATGGACCCAGATGTGGAAAATCCTGGTGTGGGGAATGGGAGAAAATGGACCAGACCCTGGAGGAATTTTCTGACTCAACAGCCTGGGTATTCCCCCAAGAACAAATTCAGAACCCAGATGAGGTGGGGAAATATCTGCAAGAGAACCAGGACAGAGTATTTCCTGTCACTGATACAGGACACATATTTACTCTCATAAGCTCAGTTCATTTCTTAATTGTTTCTTTCATAATATGAAATGACTGCCTTGTTTGATTCAAACTCTATTCTTGTTACCTTTGAGCTGCTGTAAGTAGATCAAAATGCTCACATCACTTATGATGTTATATTTTTAAATAAACCTGTTGCATGCAATGCTAGTAGTTAGCTATGTTTGAATTTGTAATTAATTCATAAGCATTTATTAACATAATTTGCTTCCTGATGATATAAAGTGTAAGTATTTAAGGATCTACTTTCCTCTGATAATGAAATATGAGAGCTTCTTCTGTGCTGCTTCTCGTTTTCTCTTTATGTTGTGGTCTGGAAAGGTGCTGAAAGCCTCAGCTTTCATCACCTTCAGTCAGCATCTCATAAATACAACTTGGTACCAGCAGGACTGAGTTCCTGCACTGTGGAGAGATGAGGCAAGAATTTGTCATGTACACTATCACTTACCTGGCATGGGACTGCTTGTCCTTAAAAGAGGGACTTCAGTATGACTTATGGGAATCAATACCAGGTGTGTATGTTTGCAGGTATCCCAACTGCTGTGTGAGCATTACTGCATGGCCTACACAATATAATAAATGACATAACTAAGTTTTTAATGTGCTTTAATAGAATATTGTGCATCCATTACTGTATAAACATGAGCCTAGCTGATTAATTCATTTAGAAAATGTTGGGTTCTTTTTTTTTTTTTTTTCCCCAAATGGGACACTTGATAAACTATGCTATGAAATCTCACTTAGAATACAGTTTAGTTTTTAAAAAGTCTTACCAGATGCCGTGATTTGGAAACAGCCAGGAGAGCATCTGCAGTTGCTTGATTTTGCATGTATATAATTTTAATAATGCTGTAATAATAAAACTACATTTGAGCAGGGCCACTCTAATGCACATTCCGGAATAAGTCAACTTTTACTAAACCGACTGAATGTAAGTAATGAAAATATTCCCATAAGATGTATATAGTTTTTGTTGTCTCTTTCTCTTTTTAGTGTTCTTTAGCCTGTGACTTGTCAGTGTGTGCTTTGTGGTATAGAACTGCCAACAAGGGTTAACAGTGGAAGGTTTAAACCATCAAACTCTGTTAAGCTATACTGGATCCTGGGCTGCATCAGGCCCAGTCAGGGCAGGTGGCTGTCCTGTTCTGCTCTGCACTGGTGCAGCCTTACCCTGAGTGCTGGGGCACTTCCAGCCACCTCAGTGTGAGAAAGATCTAAAGCTGTTAGCAAGTGTCCAGAAGAGGACTATGAAGATGGTGGGGTACCTAGATGGGGGAAGCCTTATGAGGAGCAGGTGGCTCAGGTCACTTGGTTTGTTCTGCCTGGAGACTGAGGGGAGATTTCATAGAGTGCACCTTCCTCATGAGGGGAAGCAATGGGGCAGACACTGATCTCTTCTCTGTGATGACCAGTGACAGGACCTGAGGAAAGGCCTGAAGCTGTGTCAGGGGTGGTTTAGGCTGGATATTAGGAAAAGGTTCTTCACCAAGAGGGTGGTTGGGCACTACAACAGGGAAGTGGTCACAGCACCAAGCCTGACAGAGTTAAAGAAGCAGTTAGACAATGCTTTCCAGCACATGGTGTGACTCAGGGATGTTCCTGTGCAGGGACAGGAGTTGACTTCGATGGTCTTTGTGTTACTTCGATGGTAACTTGATGTTACTTCCAACTCAGGATACTCTGTGATTCCATGCTGCTTCAAAAGAGTTTTAACTATATACTTTTGTTCATGTTGTGGAGGAATAACCTCATACAAGATGAATATTTTATCAGGAAAAATCATTCTGATTCTGTTGAATTATTATTCTGTGTCTGGTTTATCATGCATTCATCATTGCACTGTAACTTTGATTGTAACAATTTTTGATGCACCTGACTCAGACGAGCC
>JANPWX010000328.1:2252919-2329888 GCA_024734555.1 Trochalopteron elliotii | reverse complement strand
GTCACCACGGCCCCGAACCCGTCCCGCCCGCGGCCGGAGCGCGGCGGGGCGGGGGGCGCGGCCTCGGACCTCGGCTGCCAGCGCACGGCGGCTGCTGTTATGTAAATTACAGCCCCATGCCGCTGCCAAGTTCATGGCGACACTGGTCCTCCGGGGCATCGCCGCTGTCCGGCCGGGCTCACATTGCTCTCTTTTTCCACGTGTGTTACAGGTAGGAAAATGACTCGCCCGGCACAGGAGCTGGAGTTATGAGCCATGTCTCAGTGAGACCTGCGGAATTAAGATCAAATGCCTGGAGAAGTCCAGCTGCACAAAGCAGCACCACAGCTCTTGTGAACTGTGGACATCGACGCCTCTCAGACTTGCTTCTCTGGCCCCAAGCACTCTGCCTGCATTTCCCGCTCCACGAATGGCTACTCAGAGGAAGCACTTGGTGAAAGATTTCAATCCTCATATCACCTGCTATATCTGTAAAGGCTATCTCATCAAGCCAACTACAGTAACGGAGTGCCTCCATACCTGTAAGTAGTACTTTGCAAAATAGTCCCTCCTTCATAAATTATATTTTTTTTGAAATGTTAATGTGTTTAATATGACCACTGTGCTTGTTTTTGTGTAATGAATTTTTTACATTAAATATTCTGAATTAATCCAGTATCTTCTGGAGTTTCCTAAACACTGGTTTCCAGTCTGGGTTATCATGAATTATGTGCAGTTCTGTGCTCCACAGTACAAGAGAGATATGGAGCTCCTGGAGCAGGTCCAGCAGAGAGTACTAAGTTGATCTAGGATCTGGAGAACCTCTCTTACAAGGAAAGGCTGAGGGAGTTGGGCCTGTTCAGGCTCAAGAAGAGGTGGCTGAAAGGGGACCTCGTCAAGGTGTGTAAATCTAGAGTGGGTGTCAAGAGGATGGAGCTTGGCTCTGCTTTGTGGTGCCAACCAATAGAACAAGAGGCAATGGGCAGAAACTGATGCACAGAAGGTTCCACCTGAACATGAGGAAGAACTTCTTTACTATATGGGTGACCAGGCACTGGAACAGATTACCCAGAGAGGCTGTGGATGCTCCTTCATTTGTGATGTTCAAGAGCAGTCTGGATGCAACTCTGTGCCATGTGCTCTGGATGACCCTGCTTGAGCAGAGAGGTTGGACCAGATGATGCACTGGGGTCCCTTCCAATCTGACCCATTCTGTGAGGGTGTCAGCTCTGCTGGACACTTGGCAGAGTACAGAGACCCTTTTGGTTGCCCTAGGCTAGTGGAGATTGTGCTAGCTCTAACACCAAACATCACTGTGGCCTGTCTGATCACAGGTGAGATCATTAGGTCAGATGTGCTGTTTTGATAATATAACCATGCTTGAAACTTAAACTAACGTATCTGTTTGCAGTGTGTATGATGGATACACTAGTTTGGTCAGTACTGGCACACATCTCTCTAATGTGTTCCATGGCACAGTGCAGAGAAATACTAAAAGGTGGCAAAATATTTACTTAGAGAGTAAATCTCTTTCAATGAAACTGTCTCAGAAAAAGTTGTTTAAGTTGTCTTCTGCTCCTACTACATTTAAAACATTGGCATGTATGAATTATACTGACCATATGAATGGTCCTGTCAAACTCTGTCGTCTTACTTTCACAAGCTCATTTACATGCTTGCTTTTTTAACGTTTATTTCTGAATAGGCAGGAGTTTCACTGGACCTCCTTTAGAATTTGACATCTTTCCAAATAACATTTACAGTCTTCTAAAAGAAGAGTAAGGGGAATTGTATGTCTTCTGGTAGATTTCCCATTTTGTAATCTTTGATAAATATCAGTTAAAAAGTCTTGTCTTGGCATTTCCTGTCATTTCTGTGCAGTGTTGTTCTTGCAGTTGTTACTGTCTTCACTGTTAATTTTTTACAATTCGGGGTTACATCCCTACTATATGAAGCACACAGACAATTAGAACAATAGAAGCCACTCTGCAGCAGGAAAACTATGACACAGTGGCCATCACAGGAACAGGGTGGGATAGCTCACACATTTGGAGGGACGCAGTGGATAAAACTCTTTAGAAGGGATAGGCAAGGAAGGAGAACTGGTGGGGTAGCATGGTGTGTTAGGGAGTGTTTTGAGTGTCTAGAATTCAGTGATGGCATTGATAGAGTTGTATATTCATGGCTGAGAATTAGGGGCATGGCCAACAAGGCAGGTACCAGGGTGGGAATCTGTTACAGATCACCTAACCAGAATGAAGAGGCAGATGAAACATTCCAGAAGCAGCTGAGGGTAGTCTCACAGTCATTAGTTGCTTGTTCTAGAGGAATAGTTAAACTTACCAGATGCCTACTGGAAATAGCAGAGAGAAGACAGTATAGGAGGTTCCTGGAGTGGGTAGAGGATAACTTCTTGACATAGTTGGTGAGTGAGGCCCTGCTGGGCCTGCTGTTTGTGAAGAGAGAAGGTGATGTTGGAGGACATCTTTGGGCACAGCAACACAAAATGATAGTTTTCAGTTCTTGGAGAAGTAAGGAGAGCATTTAGCAGAGCCACTTTCCTAAACTTCTAGAGGGCAGATTTTGGAGCCTGGTTGATGGAGTCCCTTGGGAGGCAGTCCTGAAGGGAAGAAGAGTCCAGGAAGGCTGGATGTCCTTTAAGAAGGAAATCCTGAAGGCACAGGAGCAGGTTGTCCTCATGTGCAGAAAGATGAGCTGCCAGGGAGGGTGACCAGCTTGGCAGTACAGAAAGCCTTGTCTGGAATTTAGTAAGAAAAGTAGTTTATGAATTTGGAAGAAGGGGCAGTCAACCTGGAAAGAATGCAAGGATACCGTGAAGTTATGAAGAGAGAAAATTAAGTGTCAAAGCCCAAGCAGAACTTAATCTGGCTACTGCCATAATAGACAATTAAAAATGTTTCTGTAAATACATTATCAAGAAAAGGAGTGCTAAGGAGAATCTTCATCCTTTATCAGATACAGAGGGAAAATAGTGACAAAGAATCAGGAAAAGACTACGGTACTTAAGAGAGGTAAATTTATTAGAGAGAGTTAAATATATAATTAAATTATCTTTCTTAAAATTCATTTCTTTAATACTTAAAATTCCAGTATTGACTAATTTTTTATGGTTGAAGTTTAAAGAACATTAGTAACTTAAAAGGTTGAGGTTAGGTGAAAATAGTTACATCAGAAATCAGATTTAAGTAAAAATGGGTTTATTGTGGTATATTTTTGTTTATATAATTAATTTTTTTAAATTTACTTTTGCTCCTATTACAAAACAATAATGGCAGAAGGAGCTTTCTCTTCTCAGCAGCATCTGCTTGTTTTGTTCTTTTGTAGTTTGTGAGCTCTTCACTGAGCCAGTTCTGTTACTGCCTGGTTCCTGGGTTAGAGCACGTGAATTTTACTGAGCTGCCATACAGTTACACAGGTCTCCTCACCAAAAAACTGCCACACATTTGGGTCGTTAAGTAGAAATGCAGGAAAGATGGTGGTGTTTCTTTAAAGCAAAGTCTAGTTACCGTGGCCAAAATACAAAGCTTACAATGATGGAAAGGAAAATGAAAAACCTGAAAAAAATGGTGATATGTAAATCTTATGTCTGCAAAGGAAAAGGTGATGGCAGAATTCAGGAAGATACTCTGTTAGACTATCTTGTAGAAAATATTTAACATTTTAATATTTTTCTTTTCAAATACAGGTATGGTACCATACAGGTATGATTCTTCAGTATGGTCCAAACAGATACTACACAATACAATGATTTTAACTGTCTTTTGGTATTCGTCTTGTACTTATTAATTGCCATAATTGACAACAATGTTGTACAAATGATCAAAAACTGCAGATATTAATGGTTGAAGAAGCAGCATAAATTCGTTAGATACTAGGAGTACAATGTATTACTCTGGACAAGATGAAAAGCATGTATTGACATAGATGTTCTGCAGTGATCATAGGGGAACTAATGTGGCCAGTAGTAACCAAAGCAGGGAATTAGCAGTTAATTTGCATATTCTGTATTGCTGGAAAATATTAAGTAAAATCCTGCTCTGAGAAATGAGTGCCTTTTCAATAAGAGATGTTTTTGATGGGGCTTTTGAAAATGTTGGACAGATAACTCCACTGTTTGCTGGGAAACCTAAGTGCAACTTGGGTACCAGAAGTGCAAATTTTCCTATCTCTGTTGGAAAGGAAATGGTTATGTTGCTGCAAAATTTTTCTGCAAATTCAGTACTTTGTTTCTTTTTTGCTACTTCCAACAGAATGGTTTTGTCTTATGGACTGAGACTTTTTTTCTAGTCTGTTACACAGTTGTCAAGGATGTTTAAGAACTTCTGATGGAAGCAGGCTGGATGTGAGCTAAAGGGCATGTCCAATCATCTGTCTCCTGAGTCACTCCGTTGTTTAGTACAGTGTGCACTTACAAAATTTGCAAAATAAACTTTCCTCAAGAACATTCTTTAGTATCTTAAAAAATAACAGACTGTTTACACAATTGTAGAAATGTTGGTTGAAGACTTCAACAAACATCTGGAGGTTGTCTAGGCCAACTTCATGCAGGAGGCAGGTTAGTTGCCAACACTCTACCAGGTCAAGCCATGTCTCTGTGTAGTTGACATTTGAATTTATAAGCATGGAGTCTCCATAGCCTCTCTTAATTACCATTTCCAGTGCTACAGGCTTTATCTAGTTTTTCTGAATGTGCTGCCAAATGTCAACATGTGACCATTGTTCCTTGTGATACTATTTGCCACTCCCAAGAAGGTGGGCTCCATCACTCCTGTAACTGCTGTTCAAATGGTACAAGCTTTTATTACATCACTTGCCAGCCTATAGCATGATTTGCTTTTGGCAAATTGCTATTGCCACTTCCTGATTACATTTTTGTCCCTCACATAGTTGGAAATTGACTCCAAGGGCCATGATGTAATCTGCCACCTTCCCAGTGAGCTAGAGGAGGCTGTTCAGCTGTACTTCCCTTGGTCATCCTTCCCCTCTTTATTAAAGGTGGCCACAACACACTACCCTTTTCTAGTCATTGGGTACCTTTCATAATCACCCTGATTATGGCAATAAGCTTTCATCTTAGTGAATCCTACCTGGCCTGTAGATTTAAATATATCCAGTCTTTCTCAATAAGCTTTAACCAGCTCTTCCTTGGCTGTTGATCATCCCTCTCCTTCCCAAATCAACCTGGTATTCAGGGATCAAGTGCTGCCTGTGAAGACCAAGGCCAAAAGATACTGAGGACTTCAAACCTTTCTGTGCAAGCTATTCCTGGGTTGTTTCCCTCATTCATTGACAGGCATATTTTGTCTAAGCTTCCTTCAGCTACTAGCATACTTACACAATTCCTTTATGTCTCTCATCCGTTTTAGCTATGGCTGGGCCTTGGCTTTCCTACTTTTGTCTCTAAGTGCCAGAGTAGTGATTTTATATCCTTTTGTTTCCCATTCTTGTTTCCATTTCTAGTATGATCTACTTTTGCATATTAATTAGGAACCATGTGCAATTCTTGTGCACTAAGCAGTTCTTCTGACACAATTCCCCCTACAGTGGATGTACAGCTCAGCCAGCTCGCCTAAGTCTCTTTCCAATGATAGTCTCCTTGGGAAATCTGATGAGTGGTTGCTTAAACAAGCTGAAGTCCCATCTTCCGAATTTCAGAGTCCTAACTGTGCTGTTTAAGTGTGTATCCTTCCACAAGACCCTCAACTCACCTCAAGGCAATCTGCTCTCTGTGGTTGTATTCATCACCAGCTTTTCCCCACTTATGAACAGGAGATCAAAAGGTGCATTAATATTTGTATTAAGAAATTGCCAACCAAGGCAGTGTAGGAATTTTCAGAAATGTCCTTCCCTGCAGGACATTTGCCAGAGATACAATTTTCAATATCAAATAATCTTTCAACTAGAGTGGTTTTCAGATTTTGCTAAAAATCTATACTGTCAACAGAAGATCCCAAAAAACTTCACTGCAGCAAAATTTCTCACCCTCAGACAAGCAAGCTGAGCTGCCTTCAGACTCCTTCTCCTGCACAAACTTGAGTCAATGGCATGTAGCAGGGCCTAAATGTTATTTTTAAATAGTTTTCAACACAAAAAGTCTTTTTTGGTTATCACATGCTGAAATTCTATCTCCCTTTTAACAGAAGAGAATCCATCATGACTGTGTCTGGTAATTAAGAAAGGAGTAGTCCCACTTTGTATGGTTTCTGAAGAGGGTGGTTAAGTGAAGTTTTCTGTCCTGTTTTTAAGCAAATGCTTTCCCTAAAAGTAAGTGCTTTTAAAGCAGACTAAAGGTAGATAATTAAATACTTCAGTAAACATACCAAATGACTTGTTACACCTCTGTGCCATCAATGAATGGGTTTGATCTTCCACTAGCTGTGCATATGCTGTGCCCTTCCTTTGCTCACTGAAATCAGAGGGATTAACTTTGAGAGAGGAGATCCTTAGAATTCAAAGGATGGGGTCTGACAAAGAATTTGTACCACAATTAACTAACTAAACTTTATCTTGTAGAATACTTTCTTTAAAAGATGCTATATGAAGTTTTATTTAGGTACCTCATTAATCAACATTTAAACAGTAATCTGGAGGGATACATATGTGTGTAGATATTCAGGAGATATGTACCTTTTTTGTTTGTTTGTGACATACAGCACAGTCTTGGCACTTGTATCTGTGTTTTTCATCTGATTGCAAAGATCTGAAAGAATGTGTGAACCAGATATCTCTGTATTGGAAAACAGCATTGTTATGGTTGCCAGCCAATTAGCATATGTCACACAAGTACTTTTATCAGCTGTAGAAAGTCATCTTATGTGAGTTTAACTTTTATTGTGTCTCATCTGAAGTGTCATCCTACAACTATGAAGTTCGGGTTCTCATTTCACTGGCATGTGTAGCATAAACCTCAAAATTCTGCAAACTGTACCTTTTGGTTAAGCAGTTTTCTTTTGCCTGTTTGCTGCCCTACCATGACCTACAGTAAAACAAATGAAACCATGTTATTTTGTTAATCTGTACTGGAAGCGTTAAAGGGTTTTGGTTCAGAGTTTGGTTTTTTCCCTAAGATGGTGAATTAACTATATTTGTCATTTAATTGTATTTAAGGATTCCCTTTTTTCCTACCTTTTCCACCCAATATTTAGATTTCATCCCATTTTCTGAAACTGCAGAGAGATAGGCTTTGAAAAATGTTCAGTGTTTTACATTGAGAGTAACAGAGGACAATTATACCAATCATATAGGAAAATATTGGTTGATGATCCCACTAGGAGTATCATGTATCAGTTCATTATTCTTGCATTCTAGAATTTATATGTATTTTTACCCTTATATTCCTGTTGGTATATCACATTTAGTTTTGGTCAGCAAATCCTCATAGCACCATAGCTCTACGAGAGAAAAAGCAAAAGTTCTTTTAGATTACTTCAGTATTGATTTACAGTTTCAAGGGGGTTTTTATGGTATTGAGCTGGCTGTACAAACCCATGATCCAGATCTGTGTGTTTATTGGCACAGAGAAACATCCATATGGGACTGGAATAAGGTTCTTGGTTCCTTATGATGTCTTCTCTGTATATGTTCTACTCAAAGACCTTTCCTACACTGGAAATGATGCTCTTCATTAATCATTAGGTACTTTCTTGGACCATGCATGCCTTTCAAGAGTGTCATCTCCTCTCAAAAACTAAAGATATAAAGAGAGCACAAAAATATATTCAGACTTAGGACTTCAGTTCCTTTCCATAGATTGGTTTATATTATAAATATTTTTTTCAAGTTACATTATTGTGGATATTTGCATGCTTTATGTTTAGCAGTGTTTAGTATTTGGGAAGTTTTATGGAGTCAATTATCTGACTTAAATAAGTGTATTAGTTATTGATCCCATGGCATGCAGTTCTTCTGAATAGTAATAATTTCAGATTTCTTCTAGATGTAAATGAAAGCTATAGCTCAGATAAGCCTTATTTGCCTTAAGTTTGGAAAATACAAAAATCCTAGGGAGCCCAAATGTAAAATACCTTTACAAGATAAATCAGTGCAGTAAGAACAGTGTTATCTCATCACAGACTTCAAGAACTTCTCTGACATGAGCGAAGCAGAAATTCTGAGAGCAAGGAAAGGGAATTAAATTCTCTTAAGAATATCAGAAAGTTTTCCTAAAATGCAAGGAAATTCTTTCAGAAGGAGGCTAATTCTATTGCTTACAGAAAAGAAACCAATTCACTCTGGTATTGATACGAAGACCCTTCACCTTTTGAGGGATTTTTGTGCTAATTCTCTGAGTCTCTGTTGCAAAAAAATATTCATATAATGGTTTGGGCTGGAACAGACCCTTAGTTAGTTCTGACCCTCCTCCCATGGGCAGGGATACCCTCCACTAGTTCAGGTTGCTCAGAGCCTCATCCAGCCTGAGTATTTTCCAAATAAGAGAAGGTTAGGGGTTGAGCTTATCAATTCCATAATTAATCTTGACCAGTTCCAGTTACATTCCCACTTTGTTTACTCTTTATCATTTTAACTTGGTATCAGGCTAGAAAAACTCCATAGAGATGGTGCTCTTTATACCAGACAGAAGGCTTACCAAAAAAATAAACACTAACTCCTTCCTTTATTATAGGAGTTAGAAGATGAAACTCCACTGAAGAGTTCTCTTTAAGCTCAGTTTCTATGAAGTCAAGTTAGAAGAGCTCTAGAGGAAGCCAAACCTTCTGTTACTTACCTCAGCGACTTTCAGCTGAATTTCCAAATGACAATAATTTACATCTGTGTTAGACTTCACAATTTCATCATCATGCTTGTTCCTCAGCACTTTTCCCCCCACACTCTTTAAACTGGGGTTTCCAGCTAAGGACATTTCTGAGACAGCTGATGACTCTTAACCTGGTGGTTCATCAATATTGTCACCACTAACCCATACACTTTCTCCTGGCAGAAGCAATGTATTCAGCACAATATAGAGAACAGGATTGTGAGCTATCAGGTGCTGTAGCTGAAAAGCTCAATTGGCAGAAGAGTTATTTTACAATTCCTTGAGAAACTTGGGCTGTGAAGTTAATGTCTTTAAGTTAGTGATTCAAAGCAGTTGGAAGAAACACCTACATGGAGGTTTAATGTGTGTGCCTTTATCAGCATCAGCTGATTTGATATAACACTTCTGAGCATTCTAAGGCAAAGACAAATACAGGCTTTGTTTGTTAAAGGAAGTTCAAGATTCCTAGAGTTGTCTTATAATTAGGCCTTACCAACTTGTTTAGAGATGTTCATACTTCTTTAAGTAATTGATGAAAAAATTACACTGTTTCAGCAGAAAGCATATTGCAATCACAGCAGTCCACTTATTTTTTCAGTCTATTGACTGATGAATTTGCAGTTCTTATTTCAGTGTAGGTGAATTAATAAGAAGAAGAGGGTAGAGTTTATCTACATCCAGCACATTGCTGTGCAGTAATAATAGCAGGCATATTTGTTCTCATCAGCTTGGTTTCTGTTGTTAATGATATTAAAATCTGCAATCTGTAATTAATCATTTGAAAGCAACAGTAGTGTAGCACCTTGTTTAGTTTACTTTGAGTTGATTGGTTTTTAAGTCCACGTTGTTGGTTTGGGTTTATTGATACTTGTTGTGGTCCTGATCCTGATTTTTCATTATAAGATTAAAATATTAAGTGTTGAGTGTACATTCTGTCATTGCTTTGAAAAACACTGTGTCAAAAAGGAAACACTCTGAACCTGCATACAATTTCTGTGACCTTTTCTCTTACCATAAGTATTTAAACCAGTATTTTCAGCTGCAAGCAACTGATGTTGCTTGCAGCTGAAAATACTGGTTTAAATACTTATTGAAAGAAGTGATGTGTGTAATTTTCAGGTCAGCTGAGGTGCTGGTGGGCTCTGCTGGCTGAGGTTCCCCAGCACACACCTGAGAACCTGTTCTCTAAGGTGGAACAGGCTATGGGCTTCACCTGTTATGATACTGGGAGAATTCTAAGTCGAAAAAAATCTCATCATTTAAAACAGTGCTTGTCCAACCTGTGCTGCTCACCTTGGTGGCTCAGCAGAGCAAAATTTTAACTATGGTTTTGAGGAACAAGAAGGGGATAAGATACATTGTAATTATTTACTTTAAGACAGCACTCTTTTATTTCTGATGCATGATGTAGCTACCAGGTATCATTAGGTCACACTCGAGCAATATTATTTAGATTTTTGTCTAAGTGGGTTATTTCTTTTCTTTTCTTTTCTTTCCCCTTTTCTGTCTTAGTTTGTAAGACTTGTATCGTTCAACACTTTGAAGACAGCAATGACTGCCCAAGATGTGGCAACCAAGTGCATGAGACCAATCCACTAGAAATGTTAAGGTAAGAATCTATTTTACAGCATTTGCTGAAATGGAAGAAGAACAACAATAAAAATATCTTAATGTCTTTATCCTAGAGGAGAAATTGTTTTGCTTATTTGTATAATCCATATATTAACTGTTCGAAGCCATATAGGTTGTCATTTTCTCAGCTCCCACTACATTCTAAATTTAATTTTTTCAGATATAGTAAAAGGAGGAAACATAAGGGAAAGACACAGAAATAGTGCTTACATTGTACAAGTTTTAAAAAAGCCATTTTAATATCTCTATTAAACAAATAAATGAACAGGCACCTTTTATTCTTTACATGAAGTTAAATTCTAGAGGGTTGTTTTATAAATTATTTAAGGTATTCCAAACCTCATGGCAGCTTCTTCTTTTTTTCTTTTTAGAGCAATATATAGCAAATGAATCATGTTAAAAACAATGTTTTTCAGGGCAAAAATCTACCAATCTGAATTGAAATCTGCTGTAAGATTAATGAAAAGACACTCATGAAAATGGTTTTCACATTAAAAATACCCTTTTTTGAGATTTTTTTTAATGGTATATTAGCACACCTTTTTAAAAACAATTATTTTTCATGAAATTCTGGATTCACTTTTAGAGATGTTATGTTGAAACAAAGATGGTAGATATCCAATAAGACAGAAAAATCAAGGAATGTCATAATAAGTGGAAGAACTTCATATTTTCCTGGAGTGATGAAGGCACTCCCTGCCCTCACTCCCAACACTACCTCCACCCCATCCCCCACTGTGATTATTTTGTAATACTGTTGTGAACTTAGGAGCACTTATTCTTACACCAATGTAAAAATACAATTTACATCTGGAATTTACTGGGCTTAGTAAAATTTCCTGATGTCATTGGTTTTGTTACAATTTTTCATACATTGCTTTGATTTTTGACTGATCCATGTGTGCACAACCATTCCCATACTTCAGTTATGAACCAAGAGGATAACTGAGAGAGATCGAATTCAGCAACTGCAAAGGGTGTTGTTGGCCTAAGTCTTTGTCATCTGAATGTTTTTTGAAAGGGTGGGGCTGAGCAGGTTTATGGTAATTATTTTTCTGGTTTCCTGTCAGTTTCTGAGGTGCTGTGTGAGTCATAACAGATTATGCTATAGGCTACTAATAAGCTGAGAAAAAAAGCATTTAGAAGTATTTCTTTTATTCTGAAAGGACCACTTCATATGAGGTGAAAAATGCATTTTCTGAAACTTGTAGTAAATGTTTACCAAACAAATACTGTCCTTTGAGCAGGAAATTATAGATGGGTGAGGAAAGTTGAGAGCACAAGCCAGAAATGTGGAAAGAGCTATTTTCTATGCAATTATTTCCTGAAATCCCTTTTAGAGTCATTTGGTCTCTTTTCCAAGAAACTGCATATAGTTAGTAGTTCCCTGGTTGCATTTTATGAACCAACTTGACATATTTGCTAAACTAATAATCAGAAGAGCATATGAGCTGTGCAATGAAATAATCTTTCCAGGATGTTGCCTGCATAATTTAATACAAGACTTACACTCTGACCATGGAGATCAGCCCTATCATTGCTAAAGAATGCATCTCATTTTCTGAGAAATAGTGTTGAACACCACTTAGTAGTTTTAACTAAGATCTCTCAGATAAGCTTTATAAACTACTTCTAAACTCAGTTCTGAGTAACTTCATAACTATGTGAGATTTTTATATGTATGTCTTAGTTGGCAGCACTTAGGGTCTGTTGTAACTACAAGACTAAGTCTGAAATTCAACATTGAGCCCTAAAATGAAAATGTAGGAAGGGTGTTAAATTTTAAGAATTCCTTTTACTGATTTAGCAGAATTCTGCATTATTAGTACTCAATAGGGTCTGTGTTGATAATGCCATGAAGGCAGACTTCTTTTCCTCTTGCTAGCATACTCCTGTGCATGCAAGTTTTCCTGAGCAATAGTCTTAGTTTGGTTCACATTTGCTGATAATTAGCAAAGAGTGTTGATCTTGTAACTCATTCAGTATTGTAGAAGAGGTGAAAAAAGGAACTATACTAAGCTGACAGAAATGCTTGGTTCTTCTTTCTGTATATTCTGGTTTGGAGATTTGGAAGATGGTTGGAAGCTGTGGGAATGGAAAGAGGTGTCTCTAAAATATCAGTGTTCTTGTTTCAGCATTAACAGGGAGTATCATAGTAAATCACTGAGACCACCTTTTTCAGGTAGTTTCCTTTTGGCATGGGTTTGATGGGGAGTCATGGATATACAAATCAATATGTCAGAGTGCTTACATTTGTGGATGATGGGAACATTGAAAGATGCATCTGAAATTGAGAATCTTGTAATAGTTTCATTTTTCCCTAAAGTTTTAGTTTCCCTGCATTTAAAGATCAGATAGGACTTTTTTTTCCTGCCGCTTTTCAGAGTATTGATTAGTATTTATCCTCTATAAAGAAAGGAGTTTGTTTTGTTTAGTTTTTGGAAGAAAATTAAGTCATTGACTAGAGTGGGAAGCCACTTCTTGCTTCTAGCAGAGTAAATTTGCAAAGTATAGTGGAGTTTTTTGCTATTTTAGCATTACCAGTTACTTTTTTTTGGGCCATTGAAAGTAAATTAGAAAGTGCTAAATGGGAATTTTGAAAAATAAATGAAAGAAAACCAGCATGTATTATACCATCCTAAAGAACAGAGGGCTTTTTAATTAAAGTAGTGATGCTCTCTTTTGAAGTCCTTATTTCATTTCTTTTAATGAGTAAATTATGAAGGTTGGAGCTTTCTTACAGTGTGAAATGCATTCCATTTCTAATCCATGTTCCCAAGTTCCCAGTGCTCTGCTGTGGGAACCTCACAGAAAGCAGTACCACGTAGCCACCCTAGATACTGACAGAGGAGGCTACAAGATGCACCATCTGAGAAGGTAGACCTACATTGTCATCTGTCAGAAATCAAGGGTTGATCATTTGATCAATCGAGATCAAATCTGTCAGACATCCTACAACTTTGATTTCCTTCTTATCAGCAAGAAGGTGCTCTCTGTGCTCCTTTGTTTTATGGGGAGTATGTTTCATTTGCTGAATTTTTGTTGTTGTGGTTGTTAAGAAGAAGCAATTAAAAATGGATTGTGATTGTAGCTGAAACATGAATATTCCTATGGTATGACTGTATCTACTGATGGATACCACAGGGATCTAGTCTCAGAACCTGATGGGAGGGTAATGGGTCTAATTGTAAACTTTGAAGTACAAGTAAAAATTCTGTAAGGAGAACCTTGAATACTCATATATTTATTTTAAGATAATTGTTATCAATTTATATGGATTGTAGGCATTCCTCAACAACAGAAACATTCAGTCTTACTCGTGCTTTGCAACTGTTGGTGAAAAAATGACAGAACAGCTCGGGTTTTTTTTAACAGGCCTATAGTTTATTATTAATACCATGTACACACGTGTATTCCCAAATATATATGTAAAGAAATATATTGTCGTTGAGATGAAAAAATAAGGCAATTTAAAATATGCCAGATTCTGACTGAATGTCAAGGTACTTAGTTTCTCTGTATTACTTAGTATTTTATTTTGTCATGAGTTTTTGTTTAGGCTGTGGGCAATGGGAGTTTCTGTTGACAAGAGAGAACATAAAGGGCAAAGGAGAGGAGGGAGAGGAGACAGAATGAAAGCCAGAGGAAGCTGAAGGATGAGAGACCAGGAGAGGAAGTAGAACTAGAAAGCAGATTATAAACTAAGTGTATAGAAGAGTTGGTTAAATTCAGAGAAAAGGAACAAAAAGTGGTTTAGCTTCAGCAACAAGGATAACTGCAGTGTGTACACTGGAAGGGGCCATAATAACTAGTTTTGGCACTAATATCAGGGTGTCAGAGGACATGCCTGTGCTGTGTACTGTCTTCTGGTTTACAACTCAGGGCAGATTTAAATAGTTCACATTAATTATGCTGGGTACTGAGAACTGTCAAGTAAGAGCAGCATGGATGCACTGTGGTCTTCTTTATCCTGCCAAGACTGGTTTGTCTGTGGTGTGATAAGTAGGGAATAGTCTGTTCAGGGTTATTACCAAAGCAGTTCAACACTTAATATGATAATGGAGTTTATAATTTTCATGCTTACTACTCATGAGCTGGACCTTAAAATTGGATCCTACTTTTCCAGTCTGTTCCTTCTAGTAACACTATCGTTTGCATGTAATACAAATTAAAAAAATAAAAAATTTAGAGTATAATGTTTTTCTCTTTTGTTACATTCTTGTCTTTATATATTAAAAAATAAATTCCATAGTTATTTCTATGATAAATCCATTAGGATGTGGTTGAGATAAGCTTTAATGCACGTTGTCTCTCAAGCTAAAATCAGTTGGCTTTGACAGGATTTATTGTTTACCAGAAAAATGCAACTCATTTTATTTTTCAAAAGTTTTTTGTTATTTAAACACTAAAAATACTTGAAATGCTAGTTTCCATTTAATGTGAAATGTATTTTTTCCTTCTGAAAGGCTGGATAACACCTTAGAGGAAATTATATTTAAGTTGGTGCCTGGACTTCGAGAACGTAAGTTTCCCATTTGGTTTTGGGAACTGTTTGGGTTGGTGGAGGGAATATAACTATCTCTACTTGTATACCCAGTATTGATTTCAAATTTCACATTGCTGTTCTTTGATGTTAACTAGAGGAACTGCAGCGAGAGATCGAATTTTGGAAGAAAAACAAACCTCAAGAAAATGGACAAGGTGATGATTTTTTCCCTCTCTCAGCTGTGTGTTAAGTAACACTGCTTATTAAGACCAGTTTCTTCACTCACACAAGTACATTTTGTTTTTACTGAATTCAAAGATACTACAGAAACTTGTAGTGAATCTGTGCAAATGTTTGGGCCTACACATGCTATTGCCTATCTATTAACCAGTTGGTTAACAAACTCTGGCTGTTCTACCATGATTTTTATCTGCATTATCCTAGGCTCTCACTTGCAATGCTCTCACAATTGTCCAGCTGAATTCTTAATTTCCTTAATAGAGCACGACAGAATTTTTTACAGAGTTTTTACAAATTACTTTCTGTTACCAAATTTGACCATCTGTTAAGTAGGAGGTTGTCAAAAATTAGTTATGACAAGTAGTAAAACAGTTTTCCACACATGCTAAATAATTGTTTTATATAGATTCCACACTGCTTTTTTGTTTGTTTCCTTTTGGTTGGGTTTTTTGTTTGTTTTGTTCTTTCTTTTCTTTCATTTTCTGTAGTTGACCCATGAACTTTGAAACTCAGTATTGAGGTGCTAAGTGAGGACTACATCCGGCTGGTTTTATGCCTTTTTAATTTGACATCAGGTTTTTAATACCATACCCTACTTGATTTGATTTTAAAGAACTTTTGAAAGACTCTGCTAAGTTGAAAAATAGCTATTTTCAGTAAAGGGTAACTGTCAAGTAAACATCTTATAATATTCTTCTGCATTCATTTCTTTATAATGACTTCTTTTCAACTTCGTAACATTTCATTTTCTTTCTCACAAGTTTTGTTGATTTGCATTTGGCAACCATTGTAAAGGACAATGTTATTTTCTCTATTATATAAATAAATTAGGAACTGCAGAACAGTTTAGATGAAATTATATTAGTTTACTACAGTATACCTTGTAGTGTATACCTGTTCAGTTTTAAAAATAGACAATATTTTTGTGAGATATAGACACTTCTTAACTGTTTAGAAAATGGTCTTCTGCTAAATACATAGAAAGAATTAACAGATAATTTGCAAATTTGTAGAATGACTTACTTTTGACCAACTTACTCTTCTGGTTCTTACCTTCCTTTCCTAATTTAATGATAAACCTAATGGAAATGAGTTAGTAAGTGGGAGCTTGGATTGTGTGGTGAATGAGAGGAATGCTCTAACTCACAAATTATACTTTGGAGTAGCTACAGATGTATCCAACTCCATTAGGAGTTGCCTGGGGCTATGGAACTTTGTCTCTGCAAACCATTTGAAAGTCATGACAACTCATTGAGACAAATTATGAGGATTTAAGCTATTTTCTGCCATAAACAAGCATTTAGAATCTTGCCTGGGAAGAAATTATTTGCTGAGAATAATTTCATTTAGAAGAGACTGTTTCAGTTGTCAATACCATGCCCTGCAATCAGGTTGTCACTGCAGTTTGAGAGTCTGTCTGTTACATCCTGTGCCACAGGTCACAGCATGGTTCCTAACCTGAGCATCTAAGAGCTGGAAAAAAATTCCAGGACTTGCAATTTTCACCTACCAGAAGGAAAAAAACCCTAACCAATAAAGCATGTCTCAGGCACTGATGATTCCTGTAGGAGAGTGGTTTCCAGAAAGAAGTGATGAATAATAAATACCATGGTACAGAGAAAAAATATTCATTGGTACTCTCCAGCCTGAAGTGAGCAAATGCTTGTGACAGGTGGACTGCACCTGCTTGAGTAAGAGTTTGCTTCCTGGACTTTCAAAAAAAAAAAAAATCTGTAGTTTGATACTGTAAATTCTCAGTAGGAAGATGATAGGAACAAAGTGTATGTATGATACACGTTCAACTAAAGGTGTCAATAGCTAATAGGGACTTGGGGATAAATCCTTCATAATTACTGAAAAGTTAAAAATTGTAAGAGAGAAAAGTCATGAATATAGTTCAAAACTCATCTTGAATATGTAAACTGAACAAAGGCAACTAATGACTGTGTCAAGAAACTCAATCATGGCTTGCTCTTTATTAAAGTTTACATTCTATTTTCTCATCTGAACTCTTCTAAATTCCTTTTGAAGTCTGGTAAGTGTAGGAAAGCAGCAGAACTTGATCTGAAAGTTTTTTAAAAAACATGAAAGCAGCTCATTCAAGTTAATTGTGATAACGGTTTATTCCAACAGAGATCAGCCTTTGGTTTAAATCAAAATAAGTAAGTTGGGGATACAGAAAAAAACCCAAATGTATACAATAAGGTTATTATATACTGTACTTTAAATCTGTAAAACTTACTCCATTTTATGGTTATTATTTATGTACATTGCAGCCTTGTCTAGATGTACTTGCTAGTCTTAGCATTTGAGTGCTCAGCTTTGCTAAACCTTTCTAAGCTATACAATATGTTACCTTTTCCAAAGAGCTAGAATTTTAAACCAGGAACCAATAGAAGATGTTAACAGCAGAGTGAAAGAGGATAATACATTATATATGATTATGTAGTTTGTATAAGCTCTGCTAAAAAATACGCAGACCTTTCCCCTTTTCTTATATTTTTTTCTTTTTGAAGGGGAATAAGTAAATATGTGGTTATTTAGTTGTAAAATCCTTCTGGAGAGAAACATCTGGAGTTCTTACAGTGACCTACTAAGATCTGGTCAAAAGTAGATGAAATCTAAGGTTTTGTTTACCTTGTGATTACATTACAGGAACTTGTCTTCACTGGATTGTTGTGACAGTTGATATGAATTGGTTAGCCATGTTACTTTGATATATAAGTGTTGGGATTAGTTATTCCACTGTTTATTTTAGAACATTATTTTTGTCACTGAACTGCCACACTATACACATGTCTGAGTACATGTATACATGTTTACATGTCTGAGTGATTGTGATGCATGCACAGTTGCAGGGTTTGAATGATTGGACATATCATTCAGTAAGTAATAGTAAGCAGCCATACCCAATGTAGTCCATCAACTAATTATTTTCTGTTCCATAGAAATCTGTTGCTTGCATATTGCATTAAAACTTCAGTAATAAAAATTTGTTTCCAGAGATTTTTAAATAGGTCAGTTTAAGAATGCACTGAATTAAAATTGTGTAAAATTAGTGTGAAGAACAATTATGGCTCATAAAAAATGCCACATTTCCTTAAATAAGTAATTTTTAATTACTTTATACTTAAATAATACGATCTTCATATCTTACAGATGAAAGTCCAAAAGCTGATAAACCCAAAGTAGATGAGGAGTGTGATGAAAATGAAGAAGATAAAGACTATCACAGGAGTGACCCACAGATTGCAATCTGCCTCGACTGTTTACGCAACAATGGGCAGTCAGGAGATAATGTTGTCAAAGTGAGTAACAAACCAGCTGTGCTGTGGTTATTGCTGACAGAATAGCATCTTACAGGAACCAAATCATTTATAACCATTAAAAATGAACCTTAATGTAGTGACCTGTTCCCACTTCAACACTTATGTAGTCCTTCCCTTCGAGGCATTTCAGT
The DNA here is from genome assembly GCA_024734555.1 of Trochalopteron elliotii. Taxonomy (NCBI): domain Eukaryota; kingdom Metazoa; phylum Chordata; class Aves; order Passeriformes; family Leiothrichidae; genus Trochalopteron; species Trochalopteron elliotii. Next base: position 2,311,315 of record JANPWX010000328.1, on the reverse strand, counting down.
GCATCTTTGGAATTTTGTGAAAAATATCATTCTATACAGAAAGCCATCTGTGATGGAATTTTTTTGTGTGTGTGGATTATAGTTTTGTAGTATACAACCTCTGTGGTATATAACTGCATTACACAACAGATTACAGCACACTGCAGAGGTATTTATAAAGCTAGCTGTAGGTGAGATGCCTCATACCTTCAGGATTACTGTCTTAACATGCCAGAATGAACCTGCTTATCAAATATGTGGTGTCCTGAATGACTGGGATCCAGATCTTCTGAGCTGTAAACCTGATTCTGCCTCTGATGTGTTGTCTGTGGCCTTGGGGAGATCACTTCAGTCTGCAAAATGTGGGGCATAATACCTGCCAATTGCTGTTTTAAGAATTAAGGATATTTGGTTTCTATTCCTGAAGGGGGATTACCTAACATACTGAGTCTAGAAGAAAGTCTTTAGAAATCACCTTAGATTTTAACAATGTTTTATTAAATTACAAATAGAAGAATAAAAAAGAAAAATATATTTAAAAACTTTAATAAAACTGCTTATATTTTCTGTGTGTTGTTACATGTATAACTTTGGAGATTCTTAACACTTCTAAGAAATCCAACATTTGTTTGACCCCTAGTGTTACTAACACAAACACATAGATTATTTAAGTTCTTCTGGGGGTTTTGATGGTTTTGGTGGTAGCTGGGTTTTGGTTTTTTTCTTTCCTCCCTTCTGTATCTTTTAGAAATATCTTTAGAACCAGAGATGGGTCAAATGAACTTGTTTGTCATATTTTAAATTTTGAAAACAAGTGAACAAAAATGAACTTATGGTGTCTCTATGAATTAGAAGAGAGTGCAGTAAAATTGGTTACTGGTTGAAAAAATTATCAGTTACAGCTGTTCTTGCACTAAAGATTGCTCACATTGTCCAGGATTTCTAACATGTTTTTTTCTGATTTGTTGCTGTTGCTTTAGGGCTTAATGAAGAAATTTATCCGCTGCTCTACTCGAGTGACTGTGGGAACTATCAAAAAGTTTCTCAGCTTAAAATTAAAACTTCCAAGTTCCTATGAGGTACATTTGAAAGAAAGATGCTTGTATTTTTATTTCCCTGAAACATAATATATTTCTGTGACATTTAATCATGCTTGAACCTGCTTTCCCTCTTTCCAGGGATACAGGAATTTAGACTGAAGCACAGACTATTGCTTCAGCCTGTTCTCTTACAGGATCCAAAGGCTACAGGAAGGGCAGGCTGCCTTTAGCACCAGCAGCAGCCTCCCAGCTTTGGTCAGGGGTAGGGCTGAGTTAGGTTTGGTGCACAGGAGTTTGTCACAGAGTCATGACATGCTGAACAGACTTTTTGGTGTCATTTGGTTTTTAATCTGTCTGGTACCTTAATGGCTTGTGTTACAAAGAATCTGCTTACTTCAAAATTTTTACTATTTCTGGTCTAAAAGCTAGAAAACATTATAGCTCTAGTAATGAAAATATTGTCAAACATTTGCAGTGGCAGGCAGCAGTAAAATGCTATAATCCAGTTTAAACTAGACATTTTTCACACTGAGATCATTGTTTTTCTCTGTCTTTTGCTTTCAGTTAAGGAATGTCTGTACACTTTGAACTGCATTTGTCCTGTAATTTATAGTTATTTTTAAACTAATTTTTGAAGGTTTCTTTGCAATCTATTTTTAAATGAAAATTACTGTACTTCTGGTTTATATCTTTGGATTTAAAAGAGCACTAGCATAGCATGGTGGCCTTCAAAATACAGCACAAAGCTTTCTCTTCAAACAGATACTGTGTAGTGTAGCTAAATATAGGGAATGTTTGTCTACTGGTGATTTCATACCTCAGTAGCAGACTTCCTTCTGTCCACACTTCAAATAAAAACACAAAAGTGAGAAAATACCAGTTGAATACCAGTGTACAAAGTAGCCTATTGTCAGCATGCTGTATTCCTCCAGGTTTAATATCCGTGTCTGATGGAATTGTTGTATAATGATAGGAGTGGTGGGATTAACTCTGGAGATTCACTTAGCACTTCATTTAGACATTAAAATTCTGCATCCCTTTGTCTTACTGTTTGTTCTGTTATATTTTAAGCTGGATGTACTATGCAATGGAGAAATCATGGGGAAGGATCATACTATGGAATTCATCTATATGACAAGATGGAGACTAAGAGGCGAAAACGTAAATGCTGTTACATTATTGATAAATAATGTTTTGGTATATTTATTATAGAGACTATACATGCTTTCACATCTTAGGCCTGAATATAATCTATGACCCTTAAAAAAAAAAACCCTATTTAAAAATGCCTTCTGCATGTTTTCTGAATTTCTTATGTAAAACCCTGTGGGTGAAAACCCTGCAGCACATATATTGTGTAGATTCTGAAACGTCAGAATAGCAGAGGTATGATGTGTATGTGGAAGTTCTGCTCAGAGTTTTAAGCCAAGTAACTGAAAACCCAAGCTCTTGTTCTTTTTTGCTTTTGGTGACCTTTTGAGTTACAATAGTTGGGGAATCTGCATCCAGCAGTTCTTCAGTAAGAACCTGTTTTATTCAGTCTATAAACTGAAAGTGACACTGAAAAATTACTGGTGAAATCTAATTGTTTTATTACTGTTTCCGTTAATACAACATCTATTCTTTTTTGGATATGCTGTATAACAATAACATTCAGATAACAGACAGATGGGTTTTCCTTGCTGCATGTGTATATTTTAGAGTTGCAGTATTTAACTTTTTAATAGAGTTTTTTTTCAGGACTGATATTCAGTTTGGTTTAGTATTGCCTTGTATATTTATTTTTTTTGGTTAGAAGTCAATATCCCCTTTCCTTCTCTTTCTTTTATGCATTTGTTTTGTGTGTGCCTATTGATTGGTCTTCATTCTTTATTGCTTTGTAGTATATACAAGTTTGTCTATCATTACTAGTGGAGGCTAAATTGGAGTGCAGCTAAGATTAAGCATTTAACATACCTTAATGTACTGATCTGAAGAAAATTCCAAACTTTTGTTCTTTTTTTGTTTTAAGCTTCCTAGTGCTTAGAATAAAAAGCATTGGGGCACGGACAGAGAAGACAGAGGATTAAACATACTGTAGAGTTAACAATTCACAAGTTTCCCAAAGTTTTACCTTAATCTGAAGCCGGAGGGGGAAGGATAGATTTTGATAGGAATTAGGGAGGTCAATGTATATAGGCATGCATCCAATAAATTTGAAAGTAATTTTGCACTGAAATTTCGTGATTGCTGAAACCCCAATATTGTGCAAATAAGGAGCTTGAAGTGGAATTTTTTCCAATATTGCCTTGAAACCAGTGGATGTTTGTTTGATTTGCCATCTTTTATTTTTGTTAGCATTGGCTGTACTATTTGGAAGTGTTGAGGCAACAGTTTTAGTGATAATGGAATTTTTTCGTGCCATTTCATCCTGCAGCCCTTGCCTACAAATGGACTTTTGGCAGCTGCATGAAATTGGAGGCAACAGTAACTATGATCCTGATAAAAAAAATATTTGCTCTAAAAATTTTCAAAAATCTCAAAACTAGAGTTTTTAACATTTAGTCAATGCAAGAGTTGGCAACTCCTGGTTAATTTGGTAAGTGTATTTATATACACACAGCATAACCAGGTATGTGTTCATCTTCTCTTTCATGTGGTTTTAAATCACTCTCCTGAAGTCAAAGATTAAAACCTCTAAAAATCTCATTGTGCTGGTAATAAATCCAGTAATTTCTGGGCCTCTATGATTTTGTTTTCCTCAATGAAGTTGTAATGGTAATTAATTAACAATCTCCTCTTCTGAATGAAGATCAAGTGAATCCATTATCTTCATCTCTGGTGACCATGAGATTTTATTGGCATAGCTGTGGACCTTACATGAGGTAGACAAGAAAAGAGAAAAATGTCCATTTATTCATGAAGTATGTCTTTCCTGGTTTTAAATAAGTAAATTGATTGTAACCTTTACATTTAAAAATTTTTAAAAAACAATCAATAAATGGTAAATGTGTATGTCCAGCTGTGGATGCCTCTTATCTGATCAGAAAATCATCTCCTTCGCAGTTTCGGTGTCAGAACTGCTCATCTTCGCAAGTCTGCTCACAGGATGGCACTTTCTATCAGGTAAGAGGCACTCATGACTGTACATACTACAGTCACTAAGGTCCTGTCAGCACCTCCATTGTAATTTAACTTGTGGAGTTTTTATAATTCCTCACTACAAAGTGCTAAAACTCTGTGAGCAAGGCCTGAGCATTTTCATTCCTGCAGCACAAACTTTATTCAAAGGATTTAGGAGTTTGTCTTACTTTGCCTTGGGCCAATTTTTGTTTGTGATTTTTTTGAGAGATATCATTCCATAAGTGTGTAGATATCCATATCAGCCTCAAAGGATTATCCACTTCTTCCTATCTCATTCCTCTAACTAAGCCCCGTTGGGCAGTCACTGGCAAGGGATCAAAAATGAAGTCTGAATTAAGAAACTACGCTGGTTTCATCTCTTTATAGGAATTCACATGTCCTTTCTGATGGAGTAAAAAAATCTTAGATCTTTCTAAACTTTGTTCCTTTTACATTTTTAGAATTAGAAATGGAATAATCTCCAGAATCTGCAAACTGAACATGCAAACTGAAGCTGATTTCTAAGTTTCAGTCTGGTTCCCAATACTATTTGAAAGAGTATTTTAGTTTCCTCGTTGAGAATTTTGATTTGAACTGATTTCTAAAAGTTACTTTGCAACTTTGTAATATTATTTTTGTCTTGAGTAAAAAACTAGAGCTAGTGGTAGAGGGTCACTCCTCACTAGTGATGGAAGTGAACTACTGCACTTATGCCTCCTTCAACAATTAGAATTGTCCCAATATTTGATTTGTACAATTCTGTGATTTTTGTTTGCTAAAACACTGAGCCTCACTGGTTTACTTGGCAATTTCAGTGTGATGATTGCTCTGTCTCTGCCTGTGTGCCCTTCCAATTAGATCTGCACACTTTTAGAGACAATTTATGTAGTCAAAGTCAAAACCATGTGAAATAGCATTTCAAAGATATGGTAGTCATGTCCTGTGCAGAGAAAACACTAATCAGAGACCAATTAATTTATGATACCACAGATACATGTTTGTTAATTGCACATGCAGACTAGACATGTTGTTCCCTGTCTTCTCTCCTAAAGACTCCTGGTACTGTTAATATACCTCTGTGTTTACCTTGTGATTTCTCTGAACTCTAGTTTGTAAATCCTCTGCAAGTGTGATCACATTTAGTTCTGGTGATATTCCACTACCATGGCATAGAAAGTTTATTAACCCTGTAGGTCTCTGGAGCTATACCTTTGTTTCTTCATCTCTGTTGCATTTGAAGGATGAAGCAAAATGTTTCTGGTTTTAATGATAGCTTCTGTAATAATTCTTTATACTTCCTAATTTGGAATTTAAAAAAACCTTAAATTAGCTTTGTTTCTCTGTTGTATGGCAGAGAGGTATTTAAGGCCATACAGCTGCTGACATAATGAGATTTGCCAGGGTTTTATGCTATAGAAAATATCCACTATGCTAATGAATTTAAGAGGAAAACTTGAGACAAAGGAAATGCTGACAGACTGAAAAATAAGAGGTTGAGTATAACAACAGTTTGAGCAACAAGTGCCCAGATATTCCACAGCCTTTTTGGGAAACACATCCACTCTTGCCTCCCATTCCACAAGTTCTATCCATTTTAGGGATCCAAGAAGCTGATTTGCATTTTTTTTTTCAGTAGGAATTAAAAATTTATCACTAGATCTGAGGTCAAGGAGTTTGGATTTCGGGGAGAAGGTAATCTCTCAGAAAATCAGCTGACAGCAGTTTGACCGTTTTTTATAGTTTAGCCATTGAACCTCTGTGTAGAAATTTCAAAGTATATCACCTGTAAATATACTTTAGTTTAGAAAGTATAAAATGTCAAGATTGCTTTTTTTATCAAGCACAGCAACACGGAAATAAGACTTGTTTGAGCACTCCCAAGTATAAATGTAATAAAACATAAATATTGAAATGTATAAAAGCAGATACAGAAACTGTATATCGGTGACAATAGCTAATAGATTTGAAGTACAAGGATGGATTTAACTGTTGAAATGTATGGAATTATTTTGTATAAATTGTCATATACATCTGTCTTAGAAATAAGATCTGGCTATTCTTAAGGTAGTCTTTAATTGCATTTTCTTTGTATTGTTTATGAATCATGTCTTCATGCTTTCTTGTCTCTTTTTGTTGTTGTTTTTCCCTTGCTTGTTTTCAGTCTTACCCTATGGTACTTCAGTATCGACCTAGAATTGACTTCGGTTAGACCAAAGGGCCAGATCCCACTGAGATGAATCCTGCACTATTTGTTTACCCATCGACAGATTGCACAATGAATGGATGTGCCTGGATTGGGGGGACACAGCCAGAATTTCAGCATGCAAATAAGGACATTGTCTTTCTTAAAATTGTCAGTTGCATCTCTGTTGTTTCTATTAGAGCAAGCCAAGTGCCATTCTGCTACTGAAATGTGCATAAGATATTTGTGTATCTTAAGAGTGTGCTGCAAATCATAGCCAAAATCATGAAGTGTACAGTCAAGACTCAAAACCTATGGAATATTTTTGCTTGCGTGTTAGAAAATTTTTCTGGTCCTAATATTGATTACACTAGCAAAATGGCAGAGTGCTCATTCAGTGGTGTTGCAGTTTCACACACTTACTATTTTACTGAATATTGTTGTTCAAATCATAGAGTACTGTAAAAATAACTAAGGATTATACCTTGACAATATTTTGTATAGAAAATATATTTAGAAAAGTGGTGATTGGGCCACTACCTTTTCCTTGATAAGGTTCTCATGGGTCCAGGTATAGCTCACTCATGAGTGTGCAACAGTCCTTTTGCAGTGGATGAAGATTAATTACACTGAACAAGAGATGTACAACATGATAATTCAAAATAGTAGTTTTTAAATCTTCTGAACTGCTAATATTGCTTAAAAGCATTGCAGCCTTTGTGATTGCACTTTCCGATGGTTTCCCTAAAGTTTGGAATTTGGGATACTAGCTATTTTTGGAAAAACGGCTTCTGGTCAGATTACATTTCTTCCAATAAGGCCTCCATAAAAATGAAGGTAAAATAATATAAATGTCTTTGGAACAACTAAATTCCGCTACAAAATTGTGACCAAGGCAAAATTTTTCATAATTATTACTTCTCATAATAAACATTTCCTTTTAAGATTGAATAGAGGCCTATAATATGTTAAGACAAAAGTTATATATAGCTTTAATTACATACTGTATCTCTTGTGACTATCTGGAGTTTAGAATTCATTACAGAAATTTTCATTAGTTGAAGTCACATCATAAAAATATTTCCATAAAATGAGAGGTAATGCAATACTGAAGATTAGCAGTCTGACCAAAATAATTGTTCAGGTCATCTTTTTTTCCTAAGACCTGGTAGTGCTGGATAAAAAGTGATTGTTGCCTTAGGTATTGCAAGCATAATGGTTCTAGTATGGGATGTTTCTTGGGGTTTTTGGTAATGTTGCAGGGAGCATAGCAATGTGTATGTTTTCTGTCTTCCGTTGTCTTTGCTTAAAAGTCAGTTGAGTTTTTCTGATCAGATTCTCTGGAGATACTTATAGGTCAGTCACGTCATATAATTTCTACTTAGGACATGCCTGCTAGTGTTGTAGAGAGCTATTTACTTTCTTTATGCCTTTTGCATACAGCAAAAAGGAACCAAATCAATTTTTCACAAGCTACTGTAGAGTGAACTGATCATTCTTAGACAGACAAAGTGAAAATTCCTTCTTGGGATCAAATACAAAAGATAGATGTAAGGCTGTAATTTCTTTGTAAGATTATGTTCATGTACAGTGGTATGTTCTGTAGGAGAAATAAGCATGTTGTGGATTAAATCTAGTCCCTTTAATGTTGTTAGGAGTTCTAACACTGATGACTCGAGGAATCACGTGTAGTTGGGTTGAATTGCACTCCAAAGCCCATATGAGATGCAGAAATCAAGATGCTGTTGGTCGCAGTCTGTCCAGGAACCCCGCTGTTACAGGTCAGGGTTGCACATACTGTGCAGGTGCCAGTGGAACTGGGGAAGGAAAACATCTAGGCAGAAGCTGCTGCCCCTTTCTGCAGTGTGCTGGCCCATACAGGCACTGGTTTGCCCAAAACCTGGCAGGGGTGCAGGTGCTGGCTGCAGGGAGCAGACATCCTTTTGCCCACCCAGTCTGTGATGTGCTACTTGACAGAAAGATGATCCTCCTTGTAGGGAGGGCCCTTCTCTGCAGAGTCTCTAGGGAAAAATAGATTCTTTTTATATATAGCAGTCCATCTCATGGAGCAGCTTGGAAGAACAGAGCATGCTTTCTGATTGAAAATCATTCTTCTCTTTAGTATATACAGTTGTTTTGTACAGTAGAAATAGGATATTATTTGTAAATATTTACATGCACATACAAATTACACCTTACAGTTTTGATATCTTTCCTGTGTTTTTATACCAGAATTTTCACTGTAGATTTGCTTGACATAAAACACCTGTTTCAGTTTATCACAAAACTAATGCTAGGATGCTTAAGCATAATTTCTGTGTGGTCTGGGGCACAATTATTTTCTCAACAATTGTGTTTGCTGTTTTGAAAAAATTTGAACAGACTTGTTTTAAAAAGACAGGAACATATAAGTTTTAATCCATCCACCTAACAGGACCCTTGGAATTGCACTATTTTGCCTTGCCATTGGAATGGCAATTAATAGAAGCTTTCTTTGATTGGTAACTTCCTGTATTCATAATTCAGAGAACCACGAATTTTCTCAGTCAAAGTTGGACATTGGTTTTGACTCCTGGCATTTTCTCGATGCAAGTTAAAGCTAGATTACAGGAGGCAAATCATCATTTTAAGCAAGGAGAATACTGACAGATCTGAATCAACGTTCCTGGCTGCAAATGGTGGCATTAAATGTGTATGAACTAACCACCTACACTTGATGCATTTCTGATTTGATGGCATGGTGCCTGAGTGCTGCTATAGTTTAATAGTTTTTGTTAAAGTAAAGTGCCAGTGAAATATGTATCTTAAGTGGGTAGCTTGTGCAACACAGGCGTTGCCTTCTTTACAGGAAATTTTCACTCATATAGTACATATGTGCCACGTCTCTACAGTTACACAGATTTAATTCATTTGTGCCAATTAAGAGTATCTGAGCACCACAGGAATATGAGAATGCATGTGCAGATTCCTGTGTGCCAAAGATGGAGTAAAGTGGAATGAGTACCTAGGCATTCCCTTCAGACTGCACCATATGCCACGCTAGAGCAGATGTCTGGATAAAGTCACAGTTTCTGAGCATTTCAAAGTGTCACCACTGCATCCTTGTAAACCATAGGAATATAAAAGAAGTGTTGCTGCCACTGTGTTTCTATGACTTTCCCATATTAGCAGTATCTAACTGCAGAGGGACCTAAAAAATTCTACACTACTACCTAACCTTGCTATCCCTTATTTAGCACATGTGGTGCTGCTTGGGTTTTTTCCCCCAGAAGTGAAAAACTCATTAATGAAAATCATAAACAACTTTTTGTTGAGCATAGCTGGTTGCTGCATTTATCTAATAACAAGCCGTAAGCTAGAATTTAGAAACAAGATCCTGTAATATCTCAAACAATATTAAATTAGATGATTAATCAAGAAATGTATCTTCCATGATGCATTGCTACACTCCTGGTAGCTAAGGGCCTAGTCCTATGAAGGATTTTTTTAAATTGAAATACCAAATAAGACTGCTACAGTAACTGAAGTGACTCATCACTATCGTAGGTATTGTTCACATGAAAGCTTTGGGGATTTGGCTCCTAGGAGTATGCAGTGCAAGAAATATATTGTGCACACTCAGCTAGCTTGCAGTTATGCAAAGAAAAATTACAGTAGTATTATCTTGACTTTACTGAAAACGTTACACAAAGTGAAGTGCCTGATTACTAATACAAAATACCTTTTAAGCCCATTATTTTCATTTGACAGGGTAATATTTGCTTCTGAGTTTTATCTATGGTCTTAATATTTTCAGCAAGAATATATCATAAACATACTGTATTGAGAAGCTTTCATGGGAAAAAAGGATAAAAAAGAAATGTGTTCTTCTAGATAATTTAAATTAAAACCACCCTATCCCAGTAGAAATTATATTAAAATAAGTACTTTTATGTTGAAAATATTCCATTTCCTGCATGAGGAACCCTTTGATTCCAGATCTTGGGCTTTTTTTTCTCCATAGGTTTCAGCAATTTGACTTGACTTTTCTGCTCTTATCATGAACAGTTCTAGTGTATCTGCAGGAGAAAAGAGATTGATCCCATTCCATTTAGATACAAGCTAGGCTCATACTGCAGACAAAATAATGGTCCAGAGTTTCCTCTCATCTCTTCCATGAATAGCTGTTATACCTGACTTTGTGAGAGAAGTAAACAATTTTTCCTTCTTTGTTGTTTAAAAAAAATAGGCTGTGGCTTAGCCCTTTAATTGAACCAATCACTGAGTGGTATTGTTTGTGGGTTTTTTACATTTTCATTTAAGTGAAGATACGAGGTATTTATTCATTCCTCAGAAAAAATCATTCTTGAGAGGACTTGCAAAAAAAGGGGTAGCATCCAGCTCAGCTAGATACTATGTCTGGTAGAAATACTAGAGAGCAGGTAGCTGTTCAAAAGCAGTCTTAAGTCTCAAAATAAATAGATTGAGCCTTGTTTATAGCGGGGCTACATAAAATACTGGTTAATAACATTCATTGATCAAACTCGTTTTTGTCCTGGAAAAGTGCAAAGACATTTAAGACTTACATCCTTATCCAAGAGTTTGGTCCAGTTTCTTGACTTAATCTGGTAGATTGAAGGCATCTCTTTGCTTCCTAAAAAAATGCATATATTATGCTGCATATTCCCTCTCATTTTACTTCATGCTTTGTTGACTTGTTATTTTTCTCAGTTAAAATGTTTAAACAAGCACCCTTTCTCCTGTAATTAATTCTAGGTTCTTACACATCTTTTGGCCTTTCCCATACCCCACCCAATTTCCTACCCAAAAGTCAAAATATTGAGGACTTATAAAGGTAAAATTGTACATGAGGTGTCAGCTCACAGGTTTCATTTATCAGGTATCTCTCATGGACTTGAGCAAAGTTTTCACAGTTCTGCATTTTCCATCCTTTATAGCCAGTTTGAGCAAGGTCATGCTTCCACAAAGGTTCCTGCTAAAAACAACTTGTTTGAGGAGGGATCGTAGTCTACTGGAGTTGTTCCAGGATGAGTTCCAAGACACAAGGGGATTGATTCACCTGAAGGAAATGTGAGAACTTCCAACTGCACATTTACCTCTAATTTTGTTCACATAGGGGTTGTCTGACCTTCAGACCTCAGCTGAAACATCCCTTGCAGGAATGTCCTTCAAAGAAGATCTTGCAATGTTTAAATATTTTTCTTCATAAACAGATCTACCTATTGGTTTTCTTTTCTACCTTCTGTCTACACTGTCTATAGGTCAGATTAAAACCTTAGGTTCCAGAATAGGAAAATAATTAATTAATTATTCCCAACAGATTCTTCCATCCAAGGTATGTGCCATAAATCTTCTGCATTCAGGTAGCTTTCCACTACAGCTGAGTAAGGATGTTGTTTCATTCTCTAGTAAGCAATATTTACAGTTTAGGCCTCTGTGGTCCTGGAGTGTGGCAATGAAGCAGAGGAGCTCTGTACATGGGTAGAAATCTCCAGGCTATCTTTTGTATTTGCAGAAGGAGACAAAGTTCTGTAAGCTCAGGATGGAGGAGAAATTCTGGAATGAAAGATGTCTGTAAGTGGTAGTTTTTGGCTGTTACATTAATTTTAACCAAAGATAGGCATTGGTTTGACTTTGCTTGTTTTTCTGAACCATTAGGTACTTTTCTTTGAAGTAACTTTTACTTGTATTTTTAGGAAATGCTTCTAACATGGTTGACAGTTGACAGGATGAGGTGAACAGAAGTAGCTACTGTGCATTTTCCTTTTTCCTCATGACAGTCAGTGTAAAGCAAAGAGCTGAGAGAAGGTTACTATACTATATACAAAGTGGCTGCACAGTAAAATGGTTTTGCTGCTAGTTAACATAATGAGGGTTTTATTACAAATGAAGTTGTAATGAAGATGTTTATTGTCAAAGTGCAAGGCACATATTTTATAATGGTATTCTACTCTTAAAATTCAGTTTTGTATTATATTGAGTATGGTACATATTGTTCCTGTTGTCTCCTGAATTTTGATGTGGTAAAATGAAACATGCTCCATTTTTACTGAAAAAATATCACATACTTATTGATTTAAAATTAGTCTTTGTTGTCAGATATTTAGTTTGTTCTTAAAAACTAGGGTTTTTTAAAAATAAACTATTTTTATGGATAATCTGATTGCCTAATAGTTTTGAGGGGCCTATTTAATACCAAAGGTAACACCACCCAGAAATGGACTTGGAATATGACATTGACACTTTCCTGGAGTGCCTGAATGGTCAAGAGGTACCTGGAGTCAATCTAGCAGACCTGAACCAGTGGTAGTTGTCTGTGTCACCAAGCTAAAGGGTGAGGCACACCTAGCAGTTTCAAAAACAAATTAGAAAAGGAATGAAACAACAGGAACAGCATTGAGGTTGAGTCAACAGACATAGAGTAGCTCTGAGCCCTGGCTCATGTTCCTGAAGAAAAGCACAAAGGCTTGCATTTACTGATGTGTCTGCTATACCTGGCCTGTGAACTAACAAAAAACTCAGTGTGCTGTCAGTCCTGTAAACCTTCCAAAGCACAAAATAGTCACCAAGCTACTTTTGGGGTTTCTAGTCGTAGTTCAGTGATATTTTGGAGGGTGGAAAGGACAGATCTGGAGGATAATGAGAAGATATTAAGTATGTTTTACAGATTTTTATAGCTATTTTTTTAGCAAATGGCATTGCTGTCCTTGATGTGAGACCATTGATTAGTAAGAAGTGATTATTTTACTTGTGCAGTATAAAACAGAGAATTAAAAAATCCAAATTATCTTGATTTCCTTTTCCAGGATAGTGGTTAACTAAACTGGACAGTAATAGGTCAATATAATTATTTAGCTGGCTGAAAAGTTTCATTCTAAATACTTACTGATCATATTTTTTTTCTCTTAATAGAAGCTTCTTAGCATAAACATGAAGCAATGCATCATTTTTTTCCCTTATTGCAGACTTAACTATTGAAAGGAAACTATTTTGCATTTTTTTAAATTAATGCAAAGCCTGAATTGTTGGATGTTCCAGGCTACTGAATAGATGATACAGAGTTACTCTCAATGGATTTTTTGGGGGTGGGGGCCTAAGTGTCCTTATATAAGCTGTGATCCAAGTTAAAAGAAAGGAGCCTATGGTGAGCAGTAATAATGTTCTAATGCTTCCTTGCATTTGATCAGTAGTTACCAGTTTTTACTAAAGCAGCCCTCACAGTACTTAGGAGCTCATAGAACATATTGTGATCTTAAGTTGCTAATTTGTTTTAAAATATAAAATGTTTTAAGCTTTTTGTCAAAAGTGATAACATCCTATTACAAATAAACCTTTTTGTGGTTGTAAAATTTAGCTTATAAATCATTCAAATTGAAGTGAAAAAAACACAGGTCATTGTTAATGACAGTCTATCCTACTATTAAGAATATATGTATTTTTGTAAAGGAAAAGCACTTGTAGATATTTAATCAGTCCAATATCTATCTGTGTTAATGTTTTGGAAAAAAAAAAAAAAGAAAACAAAATGCTGCTTAGAGAATCACTTACATATTTTTATTTTTTGTGCTCAAATGCATTTTCTGTTGATTTATGGAATGTTTATTCTGTGTGAAGCTGTATAGTTAGTACAGCTGGGCTAAATGCATTTCTCACCTTAATCAATTGTATCTGACTATGATAATATATTTTGTGTCCAATCAGAAAGCAATTGCAAAACACAGGCTTGTGGTGCTGTTTCTCATCTTTGATATTAGCTTCATCCTGCCTTATAACTTTTCTACTTCATAATAAGTATAAAAAATGATAACCATTTTTTGTGGTGCATGTCTTTCAATGGACATTTCAGGGTATATCTGGTTGTTTAGTTGAATCTTCCTATGCTTACTACCATTTTTATAAGATGACAGAATTTTACATACAGTATTTAATAAACAGTCCCCTGGGTGAAAAAGTACGCAAGATTAGTCAAGTTTAATACTTACCTTCCTTCAAAGGAAACTACTGCTGGGTACATGTGTGGAATGTAAGAGCATCACTAAAGATTCTGAGAATTTGTACAAATACTATTTTGTAAATTCAGAATAATTCACTTCTTGTAATATTTTGCAGCTATTTGAAACCTCATTTCAACTGTACTTTGATTCATCATAATGCATTAACACAGTTTCAGGGAAGAAAAAATAGAGTAAAGAATTTTATTAAAATATAGTAAAGAGTGGCAATCATATTTGTTTGTGTACATATTAGTGCACAATCCAAAATCTCTTTACTTGTTTCTGTGGGATTCTACAGGGATCTACTTCATGGGTCTGATGCTCAGTTAAGTTCTTCAGCTTGACCTCAGTGGAGTGACTTTCTATAATTATCCTTGTATCTGAGACTTGAAATAAGCCAGACTTCCCACTTCCTCACCTAATTTCCTTTCATGGGTGACTAATATTGTTTAAATTTACTCATATTATATTAACCTCATAAGTAAGGTTTGCAATAATGAGTGTACACTAGCAGTAGAATTCATTGGTGGGAACTCAACTGAGTAAATACTTGTGTCCTTGACAAATTGGGGAGAATTTGACTCAGATCATGAACACTTGAAATGGCATTCTATCATTTATGTTCATGCTTCACAAAGATCTGCAGTTGATCAGGATTTGATGTGTTTTATTACATGACCATTGTCCATTTTTATAATTTTTGTTAAGAGCTAATTTCTGTAGTAATTCATTAGGATCAACATCTCAGGGTCCACAAAGTAGCAGTTTAAATTCCATTTGATCTGAGTGCAATACCAGTACTGCAGACTTGTACCTTTTGAAGAACCAAATATGTTGTGTTTTGAAGTACTTAAAAAGCACTGTAAATTTCACCCAGTTCTACCAAAGCAACGTGAGAAGTTTTTTGATCTCAAACCTGAGTGTGGCCCTAGAAAAAATGAGACACTTACAACTGAGTCAGCACTAGTGATCAGTTTTCCATGTAGGGATGGGAAGTGCTGGTACTTGGGGGTTTTTTGGCAAAACCCTGTGGTTGTGCCTCTTGATGTAGAGTGAGGCCTGTTCAAATCTGCATCAACATTTGTAAGCAAGATTTATTTTGAAAGAACAGTTCCTGCAAACCCTGTGAATGGGCCTCTAGAAACTTGTGTATAAATGTATCAGGTATGTAATGATATTTCTAATAGTGAACTACCTGTATGGCTCAGTACTGGTGATGGTAAATTGCATGTTCCATGCTAATGTCAAGAAGGTTTACAGCACCTTTATAATGGTTGATAACAAATGACAATTTGGCCTGACCTGTATGCTGCAAGATGCCTCTAGCCCAGTTGGATTAATTTTATGAAAAATCTAGATGAGCAAGAAGTATAACTAATCTGCTTACTAGCACTGAATTGCTCCTTTCTCAAAGCAATAAATATATTCATGTTGTAACATCTGTTGTGCAGCCTACAATACGAGTTGTTTTGTTGCATTGTTTCTATATAATTTATTTTGTGCAATAAAAAAATCTCTGGTTTTATCTGACTTCTTTCTGGTTTGTAATAATATTTGAATTAAAACATTTTCTACCTTCATATCTTAATCATTTTTAATCTTAATCTCACAGAAGTGTGAATAAAAAAAAACCAACAGAACGCAGTAATATCATTCATTATAGAAAAAACAGAAGGTACTCACGTGGCCTGATTTCATTCTAGTTAATGTCATAGAGTGCTACCATTCATTTTCATGTCTGTGGAGTTCTGCTTAACATTGAAGTTGTCTGGACTTGGCACCCCATTTGAAAATATAACCAGGTGGGTTACAGTGTGACTGTGTGCTTGAGGCTTTTTTTAAAAAAAGAAAAAAGTTTCTTCAAATTTTTTTAACCTAATTTCACTGCTTTTTATTCTCTCCCTTTTAGATGTTTTTCTGAGTTCATGTGGTTTCAGTAGTATTGATTATTCCTTGCACTTACCTTTATTATGTCATTGAGTTGTTTTAACTCTAAGGTAGTGCAAAGTAAATGGGCATGCAAATTGGAAGGCTTACAAGTGAGCCCTTGGTGTGAAGTGCTATTATTCACACTATATACTGAGTTACTGCAAAGAAAAACAATGGAGGGAGCCCTGTTGTTCAAGAGAATTTGTACCTTTTATCTGAGAGGCTCCTACGAACCCTGCAATACCACCACATGAGCTCTGAGATGTGGCTCAGATTTGGAAATAATAGAAAGGGTTGCTGACTGAACTAAAATGATCTGAGACAAAGTACTTTTGTATCTTCTTGTAATATCCTTCTAAATGTTAGCAGAAAAAAACCAATTGCTTCTGGGCACAAAATATGAAGGTATATGTAGCACATTGCAATACATACATGTGATTAAATGGGATTTGTTAGTTACCAACTGGCTGTTAACAGGCCAAGAGCAGCTGTGGCACCACTGGCTACTCTGACCTGTGCAGATGAAGCACTGCAGCCTCAGTGGCTTTCGCTGGACCTTTTTCACATGGGATATTTGACCTCCAGATTTGTCAAAAGGTCATAAACTAATACTTTCCCTTCTTCTAAAATTGTTCTTGAGACTTAAGGTTACTCAGTAAAAAAACCCCAAACTTTACAAAATGCTTCTACATAATGTCATTACATTCTTTATTAAACAGAAATTGAATTGTATATAAGTGCAAAATTCTGCTTCTAAATAGGGAACTTTTCCTCAAGCAAGATTTCCATTTAAAATGCAGTGATTAAATTAGTCTAAACAATTACTTTGTTTCAGATAGCTAAAAAGAGAATCATTGTGGGGGAAAAAAACCCTGATGCATAAGAATAGTAACAAATGCCTGATAAGTCATAAAGCTGGATTATGTTTTATAGAAGGAGGAAGGTAGGTGGTATACAAACAGCTGTTTACATCAGGGGTGTAGCACATGAATTTCCCTGTTGGAACTGTGATTCACATTGCTTTCTACCCTAATTATTTTTCCTCCTTTATTCTAGAGGAGAATATGCAAGGCAATGTCATGATAGGCAAGAGTAATGTTTTTCAGAAGAAAAGTGCTTTCGTAATTTAGATTTCATTAAAGCAACAGAAATTTGCTGGCAGTGTGTAATATGAGCACCTTGTTCCAGTGGCACACTTCCAACATCTTCATTTGGAAAGAAGACTGCTGCATTCACAATTCATAAAAGCATTGGCATCTGTCCCATTAAACTCACACAGGAAAATGAAACCTTCTTATATGCAAAAACACCCTATCTTTTCTAAACTATTTATAGGTAATATTCTGTTCTTTCCTGTAATACACAAATAATGACAGTAAGTGCACTTCTAGATGTGGAAAATAATTACAAAAAGGAACTTAAGAAAAGCTGTACTAAAAACCAATTTTGAAGACACTTTAAATGCCTTGGATTTAATGTCATCCTTTTGCACATGTATGTGTCCCATGCCAAAAACTTCCAGTCCTGCTGCCTACACACAGCCTCTATAGATTTGTGTCCTACTACAGCTCCAGAACCAGCAGAACTTGTTACTAGCTAGTATTCCTCCTTTAATTTCTCTGTCCATGTCCTTCTCAAAGTAATGTGATTTTGTCTTGACTAATTACTAAAATGTGTTTTGTTCCCATGCTTCCCTACAACCTGCTAGAAGTGATGCAGACATAGAGAGAGTGCTCTGTGTGCTCTTCATGTCCTTCTGCTACCCCCAACATCAGGAGTTCTACACATCTTAAATAGTGAGCTCAGGGAAGTCCACTGCTGCTCCAGTGCTTTGCTAGTTTAGGAGCTGGATTTGTAAAGCACCTTACTACTCACAAAGAACTGGTGGAGTGTATTTGGTACTGCTAACAGGGAAAGAGAAAGGGATATAGTCCCAATAGGTACAATGGGAAGCAAACAGCATCCAGAATAGAACCTGTACTTCTCTGAGTACTACCCTCATCTCCAGTGTGAATTGCTTTATAATGCTAAACAACAATTACACCAACTTCTTCCAGACCCTTTCTCTTTCTCCAAGTGTTCAGCTCAGATTGTTATTATCTGGTAATCAAAATCCCTGGAAGAAGTGAAAAAAAAAGGCATGGATCTGTAGTGCTGAATAGTTCAGTAAGTTGCAGCAGTCAGCCTCCCCCGCTTTCCATGTTCTGCTGATTGCCAGAATCTTTCTTCTTAGACTGAAAAGGTGCTTCCAGAGTACCTTATAAATAAGAAAAAAAAAAAAAACAAAAACAAAACAAAAAAAATTACTACAATGCTTGAGGTAAGCAATATGCAGCTTATTTTTTTAATCATTATTTGGAAAAAATACTATAAAAGAGCTCTCTGGCTAATAGTTTGAATGGATGAATGTGCATGTTCAGAGCATTAGCCATGTAATTTGACTTTTTAAAAGAAATTTAGTCAGAGATATAAAAAAAGTGTTTGCTAATCAAAATTTTTGTTCATATAAAAATAAATACATAAATTATGCTAATGTGGCTTATTTAGAACAGTGATACTATGAAGGAAAAAATCTGCACTGTTGTTTTCGACCCAGGGCTGCTATGGTTTAATTTTCTGTACTTGCCATAAAAACAAGATGTTGTGTCACATCATAGTAACAGCATGAAACCAAACACTTTTATGTAGATGCCTGATCCCATAAAGGCTTGTGCTGAAAGAATACTCACATGTGAAACATGCAAGACGTGTACGTAGGTTTTTAGTGTTGTGGAAATACAAATTGGCCTGCTGGTAGCATGTTCTCCATTTGTTTTACATGTTATATTTAAGACAAGAAAATCACTTGGAAATGCCTACCATTTCAGAGGAACCCAAAGTGCTTTGTAGGCTATGTATTTAAAACATACACATGCAGGAGTGACTTTGCCATGGCGACATGGTCATAGGTAAAAGTAGAATAGAGCAACTCATCCCAAGAAAGTAACTCAAGTGCAAGAGAAGTGTTCAAGGTAAGAGTAATGTGAAATCAGCCACACCTAAATCTATTCAGGTCTGTTCCCTGACTTTGGAGAAAAGTGCCAGTAAACCTTTTCAGTGACTGCACAGTGAGCTGCCTACCATCTTCATTCAGCCTCAAAACACTGATTTCTGCCTACAGCTCCTATTCTAGGGCAAGGCTGTTCTGTGGCAAACAAATTCTCGGGGAAAAAAATCAGAGTAAAATGCTTTATCTCTATGAGCCTTAAGAGAGTCTCAATTCCCAGCATGGGGAAACTACAATAACCACTGCTTAAAGAAGCTGACAAGAAGCTAAATTATTCTGAGTTCCTTGTAATAGCTTCTAGATTTTGAGAAGGAGATATGATAGGACAGCCTACTTGTCTTTCTAAGGGAGAGGGCTGTACACTAATTTTCTTTATCCTGATGTCATCTACTGCTAGTCATAAGAGGAGACTGGCTAATTTTTTTTTAATTTGAATTGCCCATAAAAAATTCAGTCTTCAGCTCTGGTAGTTCTTATCACTCTTGATTTCACAACAGTAGGTGAGGACAAGAATTGCCAGAGATGTAACATCACAGAGAGCAGCATGTGGAGGAAATTGCTCAGCACACCAACACAAGGCAGCCATGGAGCAGTATTGAGCCAACCATCTGGGCACAAGCTCCACAGCTGCACTGGTGCAGGACTGTTTGAGCTATTTGCAGCTCTGTTCAAGGAAACTGGCAGCACAGAGCCAGTGGCTGTGGGCTTTGAACCTCTGTAGAGCTCAGGTCACTGCCAGCCAGACTGTCTGTACACCACACTTCATTGTAGACAAGGTGTCTGTCCATGGGTTATATAGAAAATACTATATATGTGACCTGTCACCCATAAACATTTTTAATGCCACCCTATTCTTAACTGCTTCCAGGTTAAAGTATGTAGCCAGCAGATAATCTGTGTTTTCTAAATGTCCTCACATTTTGCTATGAGGAAGTGTAGATCTAGTTTCAGCTCCTGTTTGCAGCCTGACATTAAGAGTTAGCAAGGAGCCTGACCTTGGAAAACAGTAGAAGAGCATCCTTGAGCCTCTCTGTAGGACTGCAGGCAGAAGCTCTGGCAGAAAACAGGAGACTTGTTGGTGTGGCCATCAGCTTGAGACTGAGGCTGTGAAATCCAGTGCCTGAGCCTGTGGATTCACAGCTTTCTTGTTGCTAAACTCTTTGGGAGCATAGGTCATGGGGAAGGAAAACCATCGGTTGTACAGCAGCTGTATCATCTGCTCTGCTTTTATTTGCCCACAAGGAACCACTGAAATAAGAATAGTGGTAATGCAGTGCATAGTTTTGAATGTAAATCAAGAGTTTCTGTGGGAAAGTAGGCACTAGACAGTGCTTCATACTACTAATAGCTCTAAGAAAAGATAGAGTGTCCCAGAAGAAAAAGCATCATGGCTTGTCACCTGCTGCTCAGAGAATTCATCCAAATGTAGTCCTCACAGATGATTATTTCCATTGCCTCTGTAAGTCAAATGTGTTTTCTTCCACTTCAGCACAGGATCAATTACAATCGTCTCTAAAAGTCTACAGGTACAAGCACCCCTAGTGCAGCAGACCACAAGGCACATTTACATTTTTAATTTGAGGACCCAAAGCTGAACTGAATCCCCATCTCTTCATGCATCAGTAATATTTAGAATGATGATCAATGAACGCTGCATTAAGAATGCTTAAAATGCCACTGATCCCTTCCAAGCAACATTTTAAGACGCTCCACTCTTTTTGTGCCTTTATAAAACTCACAAAAGAGAGGAGGTTAGAGTTTCTCTGACTTTGATAAATACCTGAGCAAGACAGCAACACCCAGATGCTGAAGCAATTCTGAGTAAGAATGGGGAGCAGCAGCCCAACACACAGCTGACTGCTCTCAGCAAAGCCATGTGGATGTACGCAAGACCCAGGTCCCAGGGTGGGACACAAAGCCAGCACAGGTGTCCATCCCAAGGAATGGGAGGAATAGTTCCTCAGGTGTTCTTCAGAATCAGATGGATCAAGGCTTGTTTAGCTTTCACCCACACCCAGATCTTTTGTCAAGGGTGGAATGCATATGGAGATTGTGCTTTGCATTCAAAGATTACCATTTGACAATTTTCCAAAAGCCCCTAGCATTTTATTTTTTTTAATTAAATGATAAAGCCTAGTACTGGGAGACCAAAAAGCAAAGCTCCCCCCTTGCACTGAGAGAACTTCAGTGGCTTGCAGAGACTACAAATATGATAAACACAACTACAACAAAATAAAGAGGGTTCTGTGAATGGAAAATGTCTTATTAAATAGAAAAAAAGACAAAAGATTTTTTTTAAATAGCTGAAGTATATCAAAATAAAAGCTAAGGAAATAAGAAGAAAAAGAGGAAAAATACCAAAAGCTTGTTAATGGTTTTATAGATGTTCTCCATGTTCATTAGTACCTAGCCTTTTTCCTGTTGAGCCCTAAGCAGTTGCCATAGAATTTACTGCTATTAATTATCAGTGCAGAGCAGCCTTCCCCTGGGCTCAGATGT
The DNA here is from genome assembly GCA_024734555.1 of Trochalopteron elliotii. Taxonomy (NCBI): domain Eukaryota; kingdom Metazoa; phylum Chordata; class Aves; order Passeriformes; family Leiothrichidae; genus Trochalopteron; species Trochalopteron elliotii. Next base: position 2,289,544 of record JANPWX010000328.1, on the reverse strand, counting down.
GTCCAAGTCAAGATTTTGAACTGTAAATGTAGCCACCTTTGCAGGGCTTAGGTAAAAACTGAGCTTAAATGCATGAGACAGCTGCTGCAGATCAGATGTGATTGCTGGGGAGGAGGTGTAGAGAGTTATCTTAAGGCCTGGAAACTCCATCTGTGTGCAGTCTGTCATCAGCCCTGATTTTTGGGAGCTTGGTGTTAGTAAAACAGTGAGTCCATGCCCAGGCAGGATGACACACCAAACACCATTCTGCAGCTGTAGTCTCTTACGTGATAAACATTTCTAGCAATATCCTTAATCTTTGTTCTTTTCAATATGTGACACAGCTGGAGCTGGACTCTTCTGATAGCATTTATAGCACATAGTTAGATAGGAAAGCAAGGTAAATTGACCTGCTCCTCTGCTGCCCAGCAATGAGCAGAAGAGTTACTCACATTCTGGAGCTGGAGGTATGGACATGCTGGACCTCCACATTTTAAATTCATTATATATGATACATGTCACAGATGTCTGTTTAGATCACAGAAAGATTTCACCCACCATCTTTTAGTATCAATTCAGTTGAAGCTGCCCATGGGCTTGTGAAGGCATAAGGCATTTTGCCATTGATTTTACCAGCAGCAGTGACTGTTCTGCTTGCTCTCCACATCAGAAGTCCCATGGAAGAAGCCAGCTGTGTTGTGTTAAACCACTTCCATCCTTTCAGGTTGGATCTCCTATCAAATCAGGTACTGACTTACCAGATTTTCCTAGAGAAGATTTCCCTCTGTTTCTCATTAATCTGCTTTGGTCTTTGTCCTTTTAACAGTAACACCTCTGCTTGAAATTACAGTGGTTGATTTCTTTGCAAGCAGCTCTCCCGGCGCCTGTTGTGTCAGCAGGAGGGAAATGACTGCTAAACCAGCAGCCACAGGGACATGCAGTTACTAAGGTCTGAAAGCTCTTTTAGTACTCAACCCCTTCCTTATTAGCACAACATCAAAGCATGGGATGCCCTCCCCCTGTAGCCCATACTCTGGAAAATTCCCATCCTGCCTGCATGAGGTGGCACCAACTCATAGGAAGGTTCCTGGGACACCTGCAGCATCCCCCACCCAGCCCTACACTGGATCATGGGGCAAGCTGATTTGCCTCCCCCCTGCCTTTCCACTCAGAAGATTCCTGGGACATAAACTCTGGGAGATGGGCTAATTTTGTCTCTGAACTGGTGACACCTGTAACATAAACAGTGCAATGCTAGGCCCATGGTAGTGAGACCCTTGATGCTGCAGAGACAGGAGGGTTGTTCTGGGTATGTGAGTAGATCTGTTCTATAAGTGCCCTGAGTGGCAGTACTCAGTTAAGAATGCATTATATTAATCGAAAAATCCTGCTAAATAGCAGGTAGTTAAATCAGTTTCTCCTTTCATTCTCTCTCCAATAATTATTCAGTGTTTCTCTCTTGGTTTTAGTTCATATCATAGACTTGATGGTCCCAGTTCCTTCACACCTTTCATACATTACAAGTTACATACTGCAAGGAGAAATGTTCTACACTGATATTGCATTTCTGAGTCATTTCTGATGTATGTTTCACCCATGAAATCCTAAAATCCTCTTCTCCTTAGCTGGGTGCTCTTTTTTTTTTTCTCCCTGAACCTTCTGCCTTTGTGGAGACCTGCTTCAGCTGTTAACAAGTTGTCTTGATATTATTCCTGAGAACACCTGTAATTTTTGCTTTTTCTTAAACATTAAATTGAAACCTTCATTTTTCTGTTTTCTTCTAAACTTTATCTAAGACCAGCTAATGCACTCACTAAATCTGTGCCCCTTCTACCCAGCAGCAATTTGCATAGAAATTTAAACTGGGGCTGACTTCTGTGCTGCCTTTGCCAACATGTTCAAATCAGGGAGATTGCACATCCTTGTGTACGAGAAGCTAATTCTGAACTCTCTCAGTTTAAGTCTGGACTTTCTCTGTGAACATCAGGTTCATGTAAAGCAGAGTAGGTTAGATCCCAAGGTCCCTTTTTTAGGGTATATACAATGCTGAATTTCATTTTTCTTATTCAAAACAGAAGAGAAGCAAAGCGGGTGCTGTTGTTTATTTCATTCCTGCAATCAGCACTATTGTTTATTACTTCCTACAGGTTTGCAAAAACACACCCTACTCAAGTGGTTTTGAGGGTCTCCCCTGGAGTATCCATATGCTGCAGGGTTTCCTCAGGCTCTCCAGGTGAGCCTCATCTTCATGTCCAGTGCAGAGCTCCTCCTGGGATGAAACTAGGCAGTGGCACTGGTTCCTTCAGCCCCACTGGGACAGTTTTAGAATGGTGGTAATCTGTGCTGTGCACATCATTGGGCTTTATCATTAGTTGAACTTAGTGTCAACTTTGAATTGGTTTCAACATGAAAACAGTATTTATTTTAGAAGTGGGTTGAGTCTAAACATAGCAAGAATGGACCTGAGCTCATCAGTGCTCTTTATTAATCTTTCAGTCAGCTAATTAAAGAAGCAGAGCACGGTCTTGCTCTTTGCATTGCTTCCTAGTATAGACAAAGTATTAATTTCAACCTTAGCTGCAGAAGGACATTGGCAAGAGATGTTTGGATCTGAGTAGGTTTCCAGTTTTGTTTCAGTGTTTTTCTCAACATCTGCTGAGGTGGGTGGCTACTTCAGTGGGGAGAGAAAATTAACTTTATTGATTGAGTAATTTCCTTTATGAAGGCTGTGAAGGGGATGGCTGCCTGCAGAAATAATATTTGTTAAATGGCCATATTTGGAAAATGAGTCAGTGAGAAAATAGCATGCAGATCCCCCAGCTTATCTCCAGCAGGGAAAGAACAGAAATGTGCAAAGAAAGGAAGATAGATGCTGACTTGGAGATAACAAGATAAAATGACCCTAATAGGATTATCTTAATTATTAGCTAAAAAAAAAAAAAAATACATTAAGAAAATGTTGGAACTGGCCATTCCAAATGCTAAAACTTTTTTTAATGAGAAAATTTGCACAGAAATTATTGCTCACCTGCAAAATATGTTTAGTTCACATTAATGCTGGGTGTGCAGGGTTTTGCAGCTCTATTCTTTACCTACCTCCACCTGCTTTTTCTAAAAAAAAAACCTAAAAGAGGACACAATGATGTATTCAAGACATTAACAATAAAAGAAAGGAAAAAGAAACATCTTTTGTTGTATGAACTACTTCAGCATACTACACAAGGATGGCAAGACCCTAAAAACTTAAAATACCTCCCAGGATTTGTCCTTAGGTTTCAGAGACCCAAGCAGCAGCCCATCTAATTAGCTACAGTTACTGTCTCTTTAGCAGCTTTGTCACTGCTGACCTCTCTCATTTACTGTGAGTCTTTATAAGAGAACATTTTCCACAGTCTTTTGTCCTGGCAGCTCACTCTTCAAACCCAGGAGCAGACTGAAATAGTTTCCACTTTCTACCAGTTCATGGGTGTCTTGGGTCTCATTTCCTCTCGTGTTCCTGAAGACATGCCGTGGCCTCACTTGGCTTTTAAGCTGCTGTGGGCTTGGAGTGCCTGCTAGGGAAATGGTAATGCTTGTTATTTGGAAATCTTGGGGACGGGAAAAGGAGACCAGCAGCAAATTGATGTGAAGTTAAATTATTGCTTTTCTCCTTAGCCTTGAGACTGGGGTGGGAAGCGGTAGATGAAACAATATGAAATCTGATATTTACTAAGTAAGCCTTTAAAACTCGTGCATTAGCCTGGGAGGCTGCCCGTGGAACAGAAGAACTCTGCACTGATGCAAGTGAAATGTTCCCTGCCGGAGCTAAGCCCAAAGCAGCTCAGCCCCAGGGGCGTGCGCAGGGAAATGCCGGGGGCGAGCAGAGCAGCCGCCGCGGGAGCGCGCTGGGAGCCGCTGTGCCCACGCCGGCACAGCCCGGCAGCCCCCCAGGGGCCACCCGCGGCTGGGAAACGCTTTCAGGCCTTGGCTTGGGAGGTATAAAAGGTTTCCAACAGTGCTACTCGTTCTTGCTGCAAATCCCTCCGCACCACTGCTCTAGCACGGGTCATAAAGCACGCAGCGAGGAGAGCAAGCGCTGAGCGTCCGGGCTTGGCAAAGCTCATGCCCGGCACAGGCAGGGGCTGAGTGGTTTGGCAGCGCCCCGATGGCAGCACCTGCCCTGCCCTTCCCTCTTGGTGGGCACTGCCTCGTGCCTGTGCTCCTTTCCATGAAATTCCCAAGTCTCTTCTGGGACAAGAAGCGTTTTCTAGCCGACCTGAAAATTCTTCTCCCTGGAGTGGTTTTGCAGTTTGATTTTTCAGAGACATAAGTTCCTGTACTCGGCACTGGTGAGTTTGCATCTCGAGTCCTGTATTCAGTTTTGGGCCCCTCACTGTCCGAAAGACTTGAGGTGCTGGAGTGTGTCCAAAGAAGTACAACAAAGCTGGTGAAGGGTCTGGAGCAGCCGAGAGGGCTAAGTGTGTTTAGCCTGGAGAAAAGGAGTCTCAGGGGAGACCTTACTGCTCTGTACAACTGCATGAAAGGGGATTATGCCTCTTCTTCCAGGCAACTAGTGATAGGATTCAAGTTACACCAGGGGATGTTTAGATTGGATAGCAGCAAGCATTTCTCCTTGGAAAGTATTGTCAAGCATTGGAACAGACTGACCAGGGAAGTGCTTGAGGCACTGTCCCTGGAGGTATTTAAGAAGTGTAGATGTGGCACTTGGGGACATAGTTTAGTGATGGACTTGGCAGTGTTAGGGTAACTGCTGCATTTGATGATCTTAAAGATCTTTTCCAACCTAAACAGTTCCATGGCTCTGATTCCAAATGTTCTTCTAGGGAATCAGTATCTCAGAGCAGTACTGAAACACAGTGCTGTAAATACAACCAACAAAGGGGGGAGTGCAAGGTGTGAAAAAAGCACAGAATGAGCAATAAGACTATAATGAGGTGTGTGATGGCTCTTCCTAAGGCAATCACAAAGACAAAACATTTAAAAAACCACAACTTCCTACAAGTCACAAAGCACCAGCTCTGGCCAATGAACATTTTGGCAATTCTTTAAAAGATAATCCTTCTAAGAATAATATTTAAACCATCTGTTTACAGTGAGGGTTGTTTTCTTGCCCTGGATTGCAGAGTGGTTTTATCCTTATTCTGTTTGCTTTAATAAAGATGGATCTATCACTCTCATGTCCCAGAGAAATATGAATTAGGTTATTTCCTTCTAACTGAAGTTTTCACTGTATCTTAATTGGCTGTACTGTAATTTGCCCTGTGAGGTTGGGGAAGAGGAACATTATTCTGTGCAGAAAATCCTGCCCAGTCCAGGTCATACAGGGGGTCTAATGAATGGTTGTTCCATCAGCTCAATCTGCCCCAGAGCCTCCATCAGCTTGCAGAAAATAAAATAATTAAGCATTGCAATAAAAGTTTTCATAGAATTTACAGGCAGATGAAGATCTGCACTACTGAACATAGTGTAACTCAGTTGTTTAAATGGGGTAACACGTCCTAGTCTTCCACTGACTTTTTTTCTAGAGGCAGCACATTCAGAATTGAAAGTGTTGTTGCTAGTGCCCTTTTCATGCCACCCGTGCTACCTTGAGCTGCACCCTTTCCCCCTGACTCTAGTTACATGTTAGGGAGCTCTTCCACTGGGAGTGTCTCAGGGAAGTCCAACAAGTGTCAGTTCTGATCTCCATACCAAAATGGCAAACACTGATGTGATTTGTGTTGGATTTGGTGTAAAGGATCAAGTCAGTTATACCCGTTTGAAGTACAACATCAAACAATGCTGGATTCACTGCATTTTCTGTAGTAGATTTACTCCAGCTCTGTCTGGTCTGCAACAGGGGCACAAATGACTCTTGTAGAGTGGACCACAACTGATTCCATAGGCAAGAAGCAAAATCACATCTTTTTTGAAAAAACACAAGGCTTTAATGTCTCTTATCTGCATTCTGGTGTATTTGGGCTTACTCCCAGTAAGAAGACTATTAATATACATTTCTTCTTGATCCATACATATTTCTTCTTAATCAAGTGCTGTTATTAAAAAATATATTAATTTAATGGAGAGCCATTAAAATGGGGATCTGCAGAGAAGGCTGAGCATATGACAGAGAAGAGAGGCAAAGAAAGGTGGGTTTGTTTGTCCTGAGGCAGAAGGGATTGGGAGGATCCAGTTGCATTCTTCTGCTATCAAAAGGGATGTTAGAGAGTTAAAAGGTAATTTCAAGTAAACAGAAACTTTGTTAAATAGTAAAATGCTTGGTAGGCAGAAGAACAGGGGCTGCCACTGAGGTTACACAGTACTGAGAATTAGGATATACCTCTGTACTGGTAATACCTGTTCACTGCTAGAAGCAAGCTAGATTAAGCAATGTTCCTCATATATTCCCTTCTCAGAATTTTGGGAGTTTGAAATGTCCTTGTGATTTCTGAACATGTACTGTGCCCTTGGAGTTGCTGTCCTGACAGTGGTGGGGAGAAATAAAAAGCCTCAAGTTAGAAGCCTGACTTTCATGGGAGTTGTAAATGTCTCAATGAAATTCAGTGGTTCTTTAAGCAAGCAAAATGAGAGATTGCTCCAATGCCTCTGTGTAACCAGTTTCAACATTTATGACTCAGGCTATGAAATATGCAGTGCTGAATTATTCACTCCGGGCCAAGAAGAAGAATAAGACTGCATCTCTTACTACACTGTGAAACATTACAGGACAGCAGTGGTATGTTGAACTCCTAAAAATCCTCTTAGTGTAAACTAACTGAAAGTAGCAAAACATAACAATCTTAGCTTTTGGACATATACAGTTTAATTTCATAGTCTTTTGGAGCTTGTTTTTAAAACTGAACTTTTCTTAAAGCACAGGAAAAGCTGAAGTGAAAATACATGCATTTGTTTATTGGAACAGCATGATGTAACATGATAATTGTTATTTCTGTTGCTTTGATCTTGGGCACACAAGACAGTATGGCTTAAAGGTTGGGTGGGGTCACAGTCTCTCTGGCCCCTAGGCCTTTACTATGGATGCCTGAAGTGGTCTTCATTTGACACCTTCACAGTAGCCTAAAACACTCAGCCAAGTGATCTATGTCCAGCTTGTGAATCTCTTGGCATCTTTTCAGAAAGATCATGCCCTGAGACAACCTTTTTGCACTTGGACTAGCTGTGGGTAACCCAGACCTAATGCTAATGTTGCTTGAAAAGAAGCTATGGGGGAAAGCAATTTTCAGGAAAAGAATAAATAAATTATTTTAAAACCCCAGATCAGGTATAAGACCATTTTACTTGAACTCATACCTACTGGCTCAATCCAGAAAGCACCTCATTATTACCTTACCAATTTTTAGGCAAAATCACTTGTTCTTTTCTTTTCTCCCTGACAGATTTGAAGTCAGCCTGAGGAGAGAATCATGCAAAGTCTATATGCTCAGCAAGAAGTTGCTTGGATGATTACCTGAGTAAAATGTCCTACTACAGCTTCAGGAAAAATCCCTCCTGCAGGAGCCTGGTCCTGGCTCAGTCCTGAGGACACTTCCATGGTCCCTTTCTTCAAGGAGGGGGCTCCAGCTTGCTGTATGTCTCAGATGTGCACCTTCCCCACGGCAGTGGGTGGTTACTGCCCTTGCAGATAAAGCAGGGGCTTTACATTTGGTTCTCTTCTCAAGTTGAGAGAATTCATATCAACATGTCCTATTTCCACGGCAGCCACTTATCCTGGAAGAACACCCTTCTCTCCTTTTGAATGTGTTCTTCCAAACCAAATTAATTAAATGGAGGGAAAGCATGAACACAAAGCAACAAAAAGGCTGCAGGTCTGTGGGCTGCAGCTTAGGGCACCCATGAGGAAGAGGGGAGTTGTGAGCCGTGGTTCCTGCCTCCATGATGAGTTGTGTTTGGCACTTGAACAGTAATGTGTGCCAGCACCTCTGGCAGCAGGGAGAGTAACCAGAACTCCCTGCTCCCCCTGGAGTGCCCCAGGCATGGTGAGTACTCCCCTGAACAGTAATATGGCTTCAGCTGGTGAGATGAGGAGTGTTGCCTCTTGGAGGATGAAGCCATCACCCAGTGACAAAGGCATCCTGCTCAGAATCAAAGCTTTCTTGCCCACAGGCAGAAGCAGCCAAGCACCAGATTAAGTAATTGAGAGAACCCCACCTCATTCTCTGTTCTACAGGAAGACAATAGGTGCCATGGCATCTGTCTGCATCTCTGAGACTTGCAAACCCACTGCCCCATGGCTGTCTGAACTAAAGCCCTTCTTCTGGCTGTGGGACGGGTTGAAGCAGAGTGGGATGCTGAGCATCTCTGCTTACCCTCAGCTGAGGCAGTTCTGGGTGGATAAAGTGATGCAGTTCAGGACACCTGGATGGGGAAGTGGAAAAAGTAGGTATCTGTCAAATTGAGTTTTCTCCAGTGCTAGGAGGGAATCAGGCGAAGAGAGTCTGGGATCAGGTATTTGAGTCCTACACAACTCTCTTTTGATGGCCATGTATGCTTTTTTTTTTGTCTCCCTCTCTTTTTTCTCTCTCTTGTTTTCTTTTTTGTTTTTTTTTTAGTTGTCCCAGGCCTGTTGGTCTGAATTCCCTTATTTCAAGAACCCTAACAGATCTCTGAAAGGATAAGAATTTAAAGGCATGAGGTACTTCTAGTGCAGTTAAACATAAGAAGTGTTCTCCAGTACATGGAAAAGCTAGTCTAAAACCTGCTTCCAGTTCCTCCATTTAATCTAAAGTTGTCTGTTCAAGAAGCGGGTAAGGAGTCCTGTTCATACTAGTACTTAGTGGTACAAGGTAATACTGCTTTTGGGGACGTGCAAGTTTGGCTGTAACGATGTTTTAGCCTGGACATGTTCAGCCAGGACATGTCACAGGAAGAGGGATCAGCATTGGCTCACTCCTGCTGCACTGGCAGGTATGCCCTGTCACTGATCTGTCTGCTGTTGGAGCCACAGAGAGGAGGCTGAAATGAAAGTTAGGCAAGAGTGACGTGTAAAATCATGAATCTCATCATTCTAACCACAACCATGGTTATAATTAGTGATATGGCAAGGATAAAATACGCCTGAGTGACCTATATATCCACTGCTCCTGGATTGCTATCTGACAAGCTTATTAACCACAACAATGTTGAAATACATACTCAGAATGGTTGTTTAGGACTGGACTGACTATTCTTTCATTATAGTGACATGGAGAGAGCAAAGGGAAACCTAAGAGTAAAGGAAGTAGTGAAATGAAGGACCTATTTTCTCAATCACAATGAAGGAGTTCAGGCTAGCAAACCTGCATTACAGAGTGATCTCCCTCCCTTGGAGAGACTTCTTTCCTTGTGCTTACATTTTTGAGTGTCTTCTGTTTTCTTTTGCCCAAGAGTGGGCTTTCTGTGGATGCAGAACAAGAGCACAAGCAGTGGAATGATGATGGAGTATTTCTTCAGGGTAAGCAGAATGAGGCTCCAAATCTGGCTTACTAAATGAACAGCTTTCTCAGGTGCTCAGGTACATAGTGCTAAAATATGTACACTTAAATACACTTAAATATGTCATTATTGTTTGGTATGTGCCTGCAGATTCTGGTGCAGAGGGAAGAAATCCTTTGTCTAAAGGAGAAGAAAGCAGAGGTGGCCATAAATGACCATTTCTCTCTCCTGTGAAATGTTGATGTGTCAGCATGTGTTCTTGTCCTGCCTGCTTGAGACAGAGAGGTGAGATAATGAACATTTTTTTGGTTTTGACCTGTAGAAGATGTTGGTCGTGGAAAGTGTCCTCTTGGAAACTTCAGATGGGTTTCTATACTGGGTACACCTGCAATGGCTTGGCAGGGCACCCTGACAATGCTTTGGTGGCACTGCCTCACAATTGCTCACACATTTGGTCTCTTTGTTAGGTGTACTTCAATCCCCTTCTCTGTTGCTCCAACACAATGGGCTGCTTCAAGGTCTGTGAATTCAAGTTACTTGTTCTGTCCCCTTAGTCAAATGTGGCAATTTGAAGAGGAAGCCATAGTTCATGAGGGAAGTTGCACATTCTTGAAACCATATGTCTAGAAACTTGGAACTATTAAAGAATTGCAAGTGAAATAGGAACTTTAAAAGTGAATTGTAGATCTCTAGTCAGCCCCAGTTTCACTCCTGTCACAGGTGGAGTCTGACAGGGCAGAGGACAGACCTGTCTGTAGGAGATGGCATGTCAAAGGGGTCCATTGATATTTTCATTGGTGATGTGTATGTACATGAGTTACGAGGGCTTTTGGGAGTACCTATCAAACTTTTGACTTCTTTTCTGCATTATTAGCAGAAAATGATAGAAGTGTATTTATGCTTGGTCTGATGCACCTCTTGAGTACCTTATGCTTTTGCAGAAGAAGCTGCTTACCGTGACTGGGAGGTTTGTGGTGGAAGCTCCTGTCTGTATGTGAATGTTAGGGTTACCTTCATTTCCTGAGTAATTGATGAGCAAATGAGAGCACCTCCTCCAAACTGAAAATTAATTGTAGTTGAAATTTAGGGAGCCTCAATAATGATTAAACAAACCCCAATTATCTCAAAAATCGAGAGATGAATAAGTTCATACTTTGTTCTGCTCAGAGATAAGTGTCTGTGTTTAAACAAATCTTTTCAATTGCCCTGTTTATTCACCCAAGAGCACCTCAGCACATTCTCTGTCCCTCACCACAATTTCTTGCTCTCTTTTTAGCCACTAGTACACTACACTGTAGAACAAAGCCTGGAAAGAGGGCGTTGAGAGGGATTAAGAGGCCAGTAGAACCATTTTTGATTATTGCAGGTGATAAGAAAAGGTCATCACTTACTTTAATTTTGCTCTTTGCAAAAGTATGAAATGTCAACATCCCACCATATTTTGGGTCAATATTTAAAATTATTGAAAGAAAAGAGTAAGATGTAGTAAAGGTAGCTGAGGGGTGATTTTCATTTTAATACATGGGATATTTCTGACTGAATGAGAAAGGTCCACAATGCCAATAGACCAAAATGAAGTTTTGGCCCAGAAAACACATCTTGCAGCACTTAATCCAGCAAATATCCTAAAAATTCAGATGGAAGTCTTGCTGCAGGATCATTTTTTGGCTATGAAGTATAAGAACAGCAACTACAGCAACTACAAAAACTAATAATTTTTTACTTGATATACTTACTCTCTTCTTTGTAAATGACTTGTTTCTTATTTGTGCTTATAATGCTGAATCTCCTTCTTCCTGCACAGCCACAGAGCTTGCTTTAAAGTCCAAAAATTGTTATTGGCCTGTTTTCAGCTGATTCTCTTGACATCACTAGGGAGATCTGCCTCTCCCTGGAATGCATTAGTGGATATGAATGTTATAAATGCATCAAGATATAAAGACATTTCTTCAAAATAAGTGAGCAGCAGCTCCTACCTCGGCAGACACCTTGCCACCTTTACCTAGCAGTAGCAGAAACATGGCTGTTTGCACAGATGCCCTTCTTCTGAGCTGTTGCCTTCTATTTTAAATCCGTTATTTCTAAAGGATTCAGTCATATAAAGTTAAAGCTAAACAAAAGCCTTGACAAGTCAAGCAAAAAAGCAGTATAATTTTACTACAGAGTCAAAAAAAAAAAAAGACTTGCTATAATTTTATATCCCCTGTGCAGAAAAAATGCTTGCTAGTCAGTCATGATGACTGTTTTCTTTTCCCTGGGTGTTCTTCTTGGAGGAGATGCAGAGGGTAACCTGGGACATTGGTAAGTGGCTTTTCTTGTAACATGAGATTTTCCTGCAGCACACACAGTGTTTGCGTGCAGCTCAGCACAAGTAACCCTGCAGAGGTGACCACACTTGGTTATTGATGGAAGGGTGACACGGCTCCCGAGCCACGCAGGAGCAGCTCCTCCACGGCTTGCATTAGTTCACACAGAAGGCATCCAGACTATGTCACTGCCAGATAGCTCTGCCTTATTAGGATGAGGCAGTTTTCTTCTGAGCCTGCACCTCCCTGGCTTGCTCAGAGCCTGATGAATGGGTGGATACCAATCTGACTCTCACCTTTTTCATGCCAAACTGGTTATCACGTTTTAACATAAACTAGAGCCCCTTTCTTTACGCTGTATGTTGGCATTTCTCTGATGCTAAATCTGCAGTCTTCTATCTTGGGAAGGCACAGACTGTGTTCATCGCCATCTGTGGGTGAAAGCCACCTTCCGCACATGTTTAGCTTCACAGCAAAGCCTACAGTGCTGGTGCAGAAGGAAGAGTTTCTACCTGAACCTTTTCCCTTCTCAATCTGTCAGCAGTGGTTTTTTTCATGTGGGAACTTCCTGAGGAGATACTTTAATATTAACAAGCAATTCAGACTGCTTGGACCAGGGTTTGAACGGTGCTGTGAAGTAAACACAGATATAAAACATGGGCATTGATGGGCACTGGCATTTGGCATTATTTGGCAATTAAGAACATAACTGGTTTTTTTACACCCATAAATTCTTTACTTTAAAAAACTACTGCAGCAGAAAAAAACAGTTTCAAGGAGGTTAATTCTATTCATCCATTTCCCTAAAGAATCACAGCATGCTAAATGTGGTTTTTCACCACTGAGCAGAGCCTGTGCATTATGTGAGTGAAGGCATTGGTCTCCGTTTGCAGATGCTGAAGCTATGATTTAACATGTGTATCTGCAGGGCAGCTGGGCACTTCTGCAGGTCTGTGAGTAAAAATGCTGGAGTCTGGCAATGGGACAGCTCAACAAGGAGTCAGTTTGGTACTGAGAATGGGCAAGATAGCATTGTTGAACTTGACTCTGATTTCCACCATTTGATATAGTCTGGCCCAAAATGTTCAGGTGACAAAGTATGCTGATATTTGCCTCCAGCTTCAAATAGATGGTTTTTCTGAAGCTGATTTACTCTTATTTGTTCTCTGCTCTAATTTTGCAAACAAAACAGGACTTTCTGAATACTCAGAAAACAACTGACAGTATTGTTCCAGAAAAGACTTAATGAGGGTAACTTCTGCTTTTAGGAAAATATTAGTCACATGATGCCTTTGAACATTTTCTGAGACCACATTTGTCAGTAATGGCTTTTTCCAGTGGAAAGTGTAGGCTTTTACAGCACCACCCTAGGAGCAGCTCTGAGGTCAGTGGTGAAGAGGACAAGATTTGCAGTCCCCCTACATTGAGTCCCACTTATTTTGTATAAATCACAAAACGTTGACAAGTTCCCCAAGTGGTTTAGAATCTTTTTCTGTTGTCTAAATTCCTGTTACAGCCATAACTAACAAAATAGCAGAATATAAAAAGAAAATTCCTCTCATTTCTTCTCCAAGTGAGGAGTCCCAGTGACCACTCTGGGGGAATATCTTATTGCTGTAGCATTTCATTCATTTTTCTGCAATAAACTGTGAATTCCAGGAGGAAGATATTACTCTTCTAGACTCTCAATAGGAGATTCATTTGCCCTAAGGATTTATATCAGTTCTCTTATCTAAATTTCCCACTTACTTTAGAGCTGTTGTTTCTGTGAATTTTGCCAGGGCCATCCCACAACACTTCCTGCTCTAGACTTTCACCAAAGCCAAAGAGCACAGCAGCTACACCCATAACTTCCTTAGACAGATTCCTGAGAGAATGCATCATCTCCCTTTTCTTGGCTTGCTGTAACATGCTTAACTTTTATAGGCACTAGACCTTTTAACACTTTCTAAATTTATGCTAGCAAAGACTTGAGCAGCATAGAACCCTGAACTGCATCCCTCACATTGCTCTGTGTTAAATATACCTGAGAATGCAGTGCCTCTGGCCTCTCAGAGATTCTACTTTGTATCGAAGGCATGTACTCTTAATTAATAAAAGCTGAAAGAAGGCCTCAAGCAGAGGTGTTCTGTAAATCATTAAATTCTCAGGTCTCAATCTGCAGGAAAAAAAAAGACGTGTTTAGACTATTACACTTGTGCAGAGTATGACTACCTCCTCTTCAAGGATTATAGTTTTTGATGAGAAAGAAGCATGCAGGGGGTGTGAAAAAAAGGAAATCAGAGGTGAAACAATGCTGACCTGGATAATGCACCATTTCTTTAAATACAAATGCTTTTATTAGCCACAAAAATCTTATTTCTCCATTGTAAAAGATTTGCAGTAGCAGATTTATTACTGTAACAGAATTCTACTTCTAGTTACACTTGTAACACCAACAAAAGCTCTTTATAGCTGCTTTTACAATGATACCTGCTTAGGATAAGCTTGAAAACTCTCTAATGTTTCATCCTTCTTAAAGACCATTCCTTGGCTATTCATTATACTTGCTTCCCCACTCCTGTTTTCTTGGAAATTCTGTATAAATGCAGCATATTGATTTTCAGTTACTTGTTGTGAGCTTTCCCTTAACACTGCAGGGTAGAAAAGTTTCTGGTTTTTTTTTTTAATCCTTTTCAATTTTGATTAGAAAAACGTTTTGATTTGAGAATTCTCATGTTTGCTCTGTAAAGAACAGACTATAGTCAGAGAACCAGAAGATCTCTCAAACAGCTACTGAAGTTTGAATGACTTAGAGTAGACCTACTATAAAGTGTCTTCCATCTGATAATTCCCTTCTTTGGCCTTGCAGGGGAATTAACATACTCCCTTGTGGTTCTCATGGAGCTGGGCACGAGCTGCATCAGAGAAATTGCTTTACAAATTACAAGTTTTGAGGTTTGTTTGGGTTAGTTGGCTTTGCTGTAAATGGGTTTGCATCTAATCTTGTTTCCATTAGTTTTATTGAAAGTAATGACTAGTTGACCAAATTACAGCAATATAATTCCTGCCAGAATGGAAGTCAAACATTAGAAAACATAAAAATTAAAATCTAAGGGTCCCTGAAAAATACAGAGAGGCATCTAGTTTAAGATAGATCTATGATCCTATCTGCTCATTTTTGTGCTAAGCATCCAAACTCTAAATTCCATTTTAGGTAACCTTACTGTCACCTGAAAACTTAGCTGTTTTCCCTAAACAATCACTATAAAATTTGGAAGCACCTCCAGAATGGCAGTTAAAAACAATTTTGATGGTGTTCATCTCTGATGTGATTTCCACATTATCAGACACCTGGCTTCATAGCTTTGCAGATTTTATGTCTGAGAGAAAGGGACAGATTTGCTGGTGATAATAACTTTCTAACTGCATGAAACACAGACTTAATATCTTCTAGGTAGTAAGATAAAAAGTAGTTTCTCTCCTTCCATTGCTGCAGCTCTTGGCATGGGCATTGCTGTGAGGAGGGTCTGTCTCAGAGCAGTTCCCCAGATCTCCATCACTGACTTGTAACATTTTGGTTACCCTGGGGTCCCACCTAGACTGTACAGTACATGGGGGCTGGATCCAGCTGCCAAAGCCCCTCTAAGTCCCCCGTGGCTGCACAGTGACAGATGGCAGCTCTGCAAAGCCTGGGTGTACAAATGCAGTCTGATCTCTGCTGGGGCCATGGGACACCACGGTTCAGCTCCCCACCTGCCAGAGCCACTGCCTGGGCTTGCTGTGAAACCTTAGTCCAGGGCTGTCCAGCTAATCTTCTGCAGGTGGCTGATGAAGCCCTGAGCTGGCTTGTGGCTTAGCTTGACATGCAGCAAAGAAGGGAACATGAAAGCAAAGACAGCCACGTCAGCCCTTTGGGGCTGCAGAGTATGAGCTGCTGGCCTGCTGCAAGGCCCAGGGATCTCTGCTCCAGCACGTGTCCATGGCAGGAATAAAGGCATCAATAAAGGCATAGCAGCAATAGTGCTACTGCTGGCTGCCAACAGAAATCCACTGACTGAGGCACTGCTCACCTCTGCCTGCCTCCAACACATGAACTGGGTTGGTAATGGAAAATTTAGAAGGCAGTAATTTCTAATTGCTGTCACCAGTTAGTGGCCACAAACACAGAGGCAGAGCAAAAATGGTTCTATCATTATTCAAAAAAAAATATTGACTCGTCCATTTATTTGGCCTTACAGTAAAAAAAAAAAAAAAAGAGCATGTTAAAAGGATTTATCTGAAATTTTCTGCTTCTCTGAACAGGTAGCTCATATAAAAAGATCAATGCTGTCTAAAAAAAACAGGGCAGGGCTGTTTTTCATTTTATAATTTCAAGAAAACAAACTTTGGCCTTGTAGAATGAAATGAAACACTGAGAGAGGTGGGAATACTGGCTTGATGAGTCCTTTGCCCCATGCCTTCTGATCCCTCCTTAACTGATTATTTTGCTATTTGGCATGGTCATTTTGGTGGGTAGGACTAGAGGACTAATTGGATGGTGTCTTTCTCTGCCTACTGCATTTTCAAGACCCTTTGGAGAGTTTTCAGAACATACTTTCATCCAATGTAATTTAAACAGATTTGTTCCTAATAAGATTTATGAACTTCTTGATTTTAACTCTTCCTTTTTTCATGGTTTTTAAAGGTGACATTAGAATCAGCACCAAACCCAAAGATAATTTGAGGTTTTCTGTAACATAAGACAGGGAAAAAAGTTTCCCCATGTTTCTGGTCTGCTCAAGGCAGCTGAAGACTTGTATGGCATTCTGATATAATTTTGTCCCAGGCTTTGTTTGAAAAAGGACTTGCAAAAAGGACTGAGGACTTGCAACCCCCTCAGTGAAGCCTGAAGTGCAGTACATGAAGTTAACCCGGGACCTGGCCATCTTTGTCTCTGATGTGCTGCAACGAGGGACAGTACTGACAAAGCTCCTTCACTGGGGGAATCCTTCATACTGTAAAGGTGCTAAGTTTTGGTTGAAGTAAATAATGCTTGAACTGTGGCACTTCTGTACCTGGGGAGTTGCTGTCTGAGAATCTTAGCTGAGGCCAGGGTTCCTTTATCTTCTACACTTGATACTTTAAGTTCACATCTTTCTAAGTCATATCACTGTGAGCTACAAATACTAGTGTCAATTAGATAAGGAGATTCCTTTGTGTTGTTCATATCTATTGCAAGGCTTCATTGTTTTCTAGGCTGCATGACAGGAAGGAGAGGTTAGGTCTGTCTTTTTCAGGCCTGTGTGTTATCTATGCCAGGATGGGACTAACAGCACCCAAGTGTAATAATGTCTGCAAAATACTTTGTCATCATTTCTTGGGCATGTTGGAAATTATAATGGGCTTGAAGCAGAGATTTTGGGGCTGGGTTTTCTCTTCTTTTTCCCTACAGCTGTTGCACAAAGTTCTTGTATTTTGAGAGTGAAGATTCATCTCTAATCTCTGCAGACAGGTTCCTACTTGCTGTGTATGTCCTTCTAATGTCAGAGCCCAGTGTTGGATTAGTGCCAGGGCTAACATTAACATGCATTTCCTTAACATGGAGAAGTGGGACAGCACATGAATATTATCTTTGAAATGCCCCCTGGCAGATTTTGCCAGCCATCTGTCCAAACTGTGCAACAACAATCATTTATTTAGACTGAGTATGGTGCTCTGGTGAAGATCTGTATCACTTTCCATGTTATCTAACTTGCCTATCTCCACTGTAACCAGTGCATACCAGCACAGAGCTCTCTTAAAGTAAGTGGAGTGCTTAAATCAGGTTTTGTGGTGTGTCAGAGAAGTCTCTCACTCTGAGAGAGATTTGCTCCAGAATGGCCAGCAGCCCAGTGCTTAGGGCTTATGCACCAGCCAGGCAGCAGAGCCAGGGCAAAACAAGGACTCTACCTGATAGGGAAAAAGAACTTGACCTGGACATGCCATGAGTGCCTTGAATGCCAGGCTGCTGTTGTTCAAAAGGTTTCTATCTTTATTTTTATCAAGCAGAGATATTTTTTCTTTCAAAGCTACACTAAAAAAATCCAACAAAATCTTTCAAAATCAACAATCTTTCTCTGGCAACAATTACCTAAGAGTCTAGCAGTTTAAGTTCCCTTAATAACATCTATACAAAGTAGGGAAGGTCTGTTTTGCCACATTTTACAAACCAGAACATGAGAACAACCATCCTGCAATATAAACTAACCCAAATAAAGCACAGCACTGATACAGTTCTTCTCCTAGTTGTACCAGGCAATGCCTCTGGTCTCATGCCCTGAGTGACAGAGGCTATAGGCAAGCAGGGCAGCCACTAAAACATTTATACCTTGTGCCCCTCTGTGGTATATCCCAGCTGGCTGGAAGACCTTCCTAACTTCCACCTCAGCCCATGCAACTGAGGAATCTGGATCTATCCTCTCATGTCTGAAGATGGATTCACAAATCAGGCTTGTGTATACACTTTGAAAAGATATTCTCAAAATCTTCTTGTAAGGCAAGCTGAAAAAGCTACAATTTCCACAGGAAAAAACACATGATGTATGTCTTTCAAAGGCCTAACTATAGTGAAGTGTGATAATTGCCAACATGTGTATCTTATTTTCAAACTGTAATTCAGCCAATCTCAGTTAATAAACCAGATCATGTATTTGTTTACAATGTTCTTTGTCGAAAAGAGAAGTCCCATTTCTATTAACCTCATACACATGGAAGTAATTTTATTCGTGTCTTATCAGTTGGTCATGCTTTTAGAATAGTCTTTATTCCAGTTGCGCTAAAGCAAGGAATATTTTAGTTACAAATCTGATTAAAGAAAAATTAATGAAATTTGTTTGTTAAGCACTGCAGAAAAAGCAAGAATTATTTCTGGGTTTTCTGTTATTGTATAATACTGGTATACTCTGAGCCTGCCCAAAAACTCTGCCACATTCCAGGCAAGGCCAATATTACCTTATTTTCCTCTTTTATTCCAGTCTTTCCCACACTGAGCACACATTTCAGTCATTTGCCAGATGGAAATGGTTCTGTCACCCAGCACAACCTTGCAAATAATGTCTTTCAAATGCTGCTCTCCATATTGTCCAGATTGCGTAAATCCCAGAAAAACTAAGCCAAATTAATGATTTTTTTAAGTCCCCACTCCAAAAGAGTAGAAAGCCTGTACGTAGGCATTTAAAGAACCAAGGACTTGCTGACAAAACCTGTGCTGAACTTAACATCACATTCAATTGTTTTTAACAGTTGCAAAACAGACTATTCACATTTCCAGTTCAGTTTTACCTTGGTTTTAGACGAAGCTATGATTGTATTAATAGAGACAAGTAAATAGTGATGGACTTCTTGCTGGAATATATACTTTTTCATCATTGTGCTTCAGCTTTTATGTGAGGAACCTTTTTCATTGGTCTAGTTTTTGTTGGATTAATGTTTATGTTCCCTATTTTCCTGTATTTTGCAATCCCAAAACAAGTATTAAACCATACAGAAGGGCTTTTTAATATTTCTGCCTGATTTTGTTCCCTGTACTTTCATATTCCTAGCCAGCAGATCAACTCTGAGATACCCATATTCCCTCTGAGCAATGTCTTGCTTCCCAAATAGCTTCCTGGACACCAGTGGATGTCCTTGTTATGTCTGGCAGCAGCTACCACACTGTGATTTACCAGCCCAGTGAGATTCTGGCAGTTCCAACAGGGTGACTAGCCTGACAGAAATACAATTGTTCATTTAATTTATATGGTTACAAGCCCAACAGAAGCAGGACAAAATGAAGGAAAATTTGGGAAGGGAATCTAGGGTAAAAGCTAAATAGCTGTGAACACAAATATCACAATCTGGCTCTTGATCATGAACAGTGTTGTTGAAACGCTGTAGAACTGTTGCAGATGTTTTGTGGTGCAAAAGACAGAGGCAATCCTTGGCATTTAAAGATTACCTGTGCATGCCAGGATCCTTCATTCATAAAAACGTAAACTTTGCACCCCAATCACCATCTGCAGCTCTGTTGCAGAAATCATGCCAGTAGCTTGTCTGGACAAATGAAAATTATTATGCCTTGGCTTAATTCAGCTACAATGTCATGAAGGATTTTTCTTTATAAGACTTCATCCTACTTACACCATGTGTCTCTAAATCATTTTACTTGTTTGGCTGTTTCAAAAGAACCACTTTACAAGCTTATCCTTTTGGTTGCTAAATGATACAATGAAAGTGCAAACCAAATGCAGAGGTAATTCCACAACATTTAATTTCACCTAGTTTAATGTTTCATTATGTTTATTAAATGTTTTAGAGGTCAAAGTCTTGTAATACCCAAAGAATGGAAGTTAGTTAAGATCCACATCTAAAACTAATAAACTTGCCAAAACTTATAGGGTCTGCAAAACAATAAACATCAGGTTCTTTTGTGATAATAACTTCATCTTTACAGAAATCTGCCCTTCATAAAACTGGAATTGCATTGTTAGATTCATGCATCTGATTACTGTGAACAAGGATGCTGAGTACCTAGAAGACTGGCTGTGGGAATGGGCAAACCCACATAGCTCTTCTCTTTCTCCATCAGAAAACTTAGTGTGGGTGACAAAAGGCCATATGGAGGTATTGAGGAAAAAGCTGCCCGGAGTATTTAGAGCAGTGAAGTGCCACACTTGTGAATACCAGTTTTAGAAAGTCAAATTTTCTAGGTCATTCAGTTCAGAAGTTGGAGGATGAGAAGTGGAACTCTGAGACTTTGGTTCTCTTCTCCTTTGAGGTGTTTCTCCACCTTTGGGCTGCTCAATGACACAGAGTAGGCTGTAGGAGAAATTATTGCCACATGCTCACAGCATTTCCTCCCTTTGGCTGCACTGCTCTTGCCTTATGCCTCTCTGGCATCACAGAGCAGCTCTCAGTGCCCTCACCTGGGGATTTCACCAGCGAGGGGCAGGCAGAACCCACTGTGAGCCCCCATGCTGGTCTCTTATAGTCCATTCCCAGTGCCTTTTGTTATCAGAGTTCTCAGTGGGAGGGTCCACCTGGATCCTCAGCCAGACTTCGAGACTCAGGCAGAAGCCAGAACAGAGGAAGATTCTCATTGCAAATTGTACCTTATAAGAGATGGGCTGCTGTAGGTTGAGTATGAGTAAAGGAACAGGAGGGAGCTTCAAAGGGTGAAGAGTCTGGACTTGCAGGTTGTTTTCCTCAGTGTGGATGTCACATGAAAGAACTGTGGTAAGAGCTTCTGAAAGCACAGCTGAAATGCTGAGACCTCAGGCAATAGGTTGTACACAGAGTTGTCCTGACCTTGGCTAAAGTACATGGAAAAGATTTCCAGCTTCATGCCGCACGCCCTTCCATTTGATCAAATGACATAAGTTTGTGGTTTTGGAGGTTATCTTATTTTGTTTGTGCCCATCAGAATGCGAAAGGAATGCAGATGGAAGGTTGATTTATTTTGGGTTTTGTTGGTCTTGTTTTTTTTTTTTTTTTCTAAAAGTGAAGTGAGGTCTAGTGGAAACTATTTACTCCAAAGTGGAAACTTTCTTAGCCCCAGACATGTAGGTACACAGGTAGACCTTGCTTCCTTGCTCAGGCAATCGATACTATGTCAAACTGACATAGTATAAGTCTTTTTGACCTTTGTCAAACTGACTCAAACAGTACTTGGTTTAGGGGTACTGCTGTGAGAATTTCCAGTATGGAAATTGAAGGTGAGTTTGGCTTGAAGAGAAAGAAAAGTAAGGATTAAGTGTTAGCATTCTTGCATCTTTTCTACTAATGAGGACATAATTGGTTGACTGCAGGATTAACCCCATGACAACTTCAAACTGTGCCACTGTCTGTGGGAGACAGTAAAAAGTAAAAATGAGGAAATACAGAAATGAGAACTTTAACTGTCAAATGAAGATAGTTTTATAGTGTTAATGCATACAATACAGAAAAGTGGCCTTTGCCTTTCATATAGGCCCTGTTGAAATAACTAGCACTAAAGAGATGAAGCTTTGGAGAGTTCAGTAATGTCATGAAATACTAATTTCTAGTAAGTCATTTAAATTAGAAGCATTGAAAAGAGAAATTATTCCAAGACTTCTCACAAAGTCTGTTGAACTGTTAGATGAGAATAAGGAGGGGGAGTGGAGAAGGAAAGTTGTTTTGGTTTTGTTTTCTTTTTTAACTCAAAGCCTGAGCTGTAGTTTACCACTATTATGGATGAATCCCTTGCTATTTCACTCATGTAGTCACATGATGCTAACCAAAACTAGGAAGGAAATGTTTGAAATGTGTACTTAAGCCCCTTCTCCTGTTTCAGCAATTTATAATGAGGGATCTAGAGTAGTATCAACCAGAAAAACTGTCCAAGGTGTTGGTTTACACTTTGTGGAAGATTTATTACCATCCAAAACATGAGAAATTCTTCTCAGTTGGCTGGCATTATAGTAGTGAGATCTCAACAGAAAAAAAAGCATGTACTGTGACAATGGTGGAAAAAATTCCCATTGTACACTGTGTTGCCAGTCAATGTCATCCACATCTGCTTGGTAGTAAAAAGATTTTCAGTATTTCTTCTTACTAAAATGAAACATTTTACATATATATTTCATTTTAGATTAAATCACATGCATTTAGTTCTACTTTAAAAAGAAAACAAGGTTCACACCACTTATAGTTTGGCTTCACTCCCTATCACTCAATTCTCTCTTTTTTCAATCATCTTTAGGCAGAAACTCCACTATGCCAACCAGTTTTAAGCAGGATGCCTTTGATTAAATGGCCCAAACTTATGTGGCAGAGAATAAAGAGCACAGTGCTACAGCTTTAAAGGAAATGCCATCAGAGGAGTTTCACCCACAGACTGGGAGACTGGAGCCTGACTTACCATGTGAGCTGGGCTCACATGAACCCCGAGTTCATCACAGTTAGTGCTTTGCCCACGAGACCACAACAAGCCAGGAGAACAGTCAGGTGGCCACTTTGCATCATGAGCAAATGGAAAACTACTGAGGCTGGGCCATCTTCTGTCCTTGACCTATGTTTCCAGCTGTCTGTTACCATTATTAATTCTTACTTGTTTGGGTTGGGACTGTGTTATCTTTGGTGCAATACAAAGAGTCAAGTGATTTTTTTTTCCCCCTTGAAATGTGTTTTCCATGACCTGTGGACACTGGCAGCATCCTGATCTCTGTTTTATTCTCTTGATAAATCTACACAAGAGCCAGAGGTGCTGGATTTCTGTCTGCAGAGCATCCTGCAATGCTGAGCTCTCGTGGGAGCAGTTTCAACCATAGGACAGATCCCCAAGGTTAAGATCTCCATAACCCAGAGATCACAACGTTGTAGCCATCCAACAGGGTTCCACAATCATTCATCAAAAATGCTCAAAGTGTAAAAGGAAATACTTCAAACTCACTAGATACCCATCAGTGTTAAGATGCATCTTCAGATAGACTGGAAAAAGACAATGAGCAGTCCTTCTGTTTGGAAACAATATTTTTTTTCTAGAAAACAGTGTATTTTTACCCTCTCTCACCTTCCCTGTATACCAATTCTTCAAAAGGCTGAGCAGCCCATAACAGAGTTATTTCCCTATTTCTGTCTATTAGCACTCATTGACCTGCTGTATGATACACAGGTTGCCAGCTGTCTTTGGGCCTGTCTTTCTATTCCAGTTCTGAACAACACTGAGCATGAGATTCAAGGGCTTCAGAGACAGAATGTCTGTACAGAACTCCACTAGCTTCTAAAGTGTAGCTATTGGAAGTGTGGACAAGTATCCAAATTCATATTATTTTACCTCAGTTTTCCCCATTCACAGGGCAATAGAGTGAAATCTCTCCCTCCAGAGTTGTTGCAGTGCTGAGCCAGTTGCCCTCTCAGCAAAGCTCCTGAGAAGAATGGGCACAAAGTGAACCTTTTGGAGTGTCACTTCTCATGGGCAGAATAAAAAACTGCCAACAGGTTCCTAAATTTACCATTGCTCAGGAAAGAGATGTTACCAAAACCTCCATGCAAATGTCTGCAACTTGATTTTGCAGACTAAGTATTGTACACATGCATATTAGACATCATGATTCTCCTGAATAGCTTTAAGTACTTAATGAAAAATACGAAAGAACAAAAAATGCTTTTAAAGCAAACTTGGTGCTCTGTCATTCCTTTTTCCTCATAGCATACAGTCATTATAAACATAAAAATGCAACAAAAAAAAAACCCCTCTAACACAGATGCCACTCAGTAGTTTACTAAAATTGGTACTTATAGCATAAGAAAATGGAGAACAACTTTTTAAAATTAATTATAAAAGTGATGAAGCCTTTATCTTCATACAGGTTTTGGATTGTTAATTTTGGGAGTGCACATTTTAGATGCAATTATAAGGCACATCTGTTTTTATAGCTAATAAATGATTACTGTGTGCAAATCTAACCCCAGTGGTGTTTGCATGGTGTTATGTTCCGCTGGACATGCAGTTCTGTGCACTCAGTGTCCCTCTTGCACATATCAGATGTCAACATTTTGGCATGGAATTCACTCAGTGCCACTTTCTGGATCCACACTCACAGCCCCGAGGTGCCACATTGCTCCTGTGGGCAGAGTGAGCAGACAGTTGCATCATCCTGTTCTTGCACCTGTTCTCAAGGTTTTTATTTTCCTCTGCCTCTTCTGTGGCTATACTGATGCTCAGACAGAAAAGGGAGATGGAATGGTTTAACAGTAATACAAAAGTGTTTTACAACATGTGAGTATAAAAGCACCAGTTTTAATGAGTACCTCTGGAATTACTAAAATCCATAGCAGCAGAGAAACAAAAGAACAAGTTATTTATTTTTATTATAACTGGCAAGTTACTAAGAAGCAGATTGTTGTTAACGAAACTACTCACATGGGTAAAATGGGCAGGACTTGTCTCTACAGCTCTCTAAGGCTGAAATTCAATCACTTTGGTTAATTTGTTATTTTTCCAGAACATTTTGTTTATTATCTTTTTGCCCTTCACAAGTAACTTAGTGTAACATTTCTCTGCTCCCCTCCTTCTGATTCTATGATTATAGAACCTGAAGGTACCAATTTAAATAATTCAGCAGATGCTGCTCTCTGTAACCATAATTTCAGACAAGATCTTGGATACTTTTTCTAAAAAGATTGTCAGAATAAGTCTTCTCTCCAGGAAGCTCTCTTAAACCACAGTCGTGGTGTGCCACCCAGAGTTGGGATAGTAGAGCCTGGGCACAGAGTGCCCTCTTTGGAGAGAGGATGAGGTCCTTTCCTGTCAAGTACCCCCTCCATTTCCCTAGAGATGAGTGACTTTAAATACATCTTAAAAATAAATACATCTTCCCATGAAAAAACACAGGGAAGAAAACAATGTCTCCAGTAGGTACATAGATACAATGTGTGATGGAAAATGGATGCCTAATATGGTGCAAATGATTACCTATGCATGTTTTATTTAGCTATGACTCACTTCTAAACAGATCATTCCTCATCCTGCAAGAGACAGAGTGGAGAGAGGGATAAAGATTATCAACCCAGCCCCAGCTTATCTTGTTGGCAACACAAGAAGGCTTCCTCAAAATGTCCATTTTCCCTCTTCTGTGGTGACTTCTACTGGGATTGACATTCCATGTCCCACTCTGCATGAGATAACACTCTGCATTTCCACATGCCAAACAGTATTTTTAGCACCTTACAATTCCCTAGATGGAAAGCAAAACCACAATGTTGTATCTCAATCCAATGGTATCACTTCAGGCCACAGCCATGAGCTGGTACTTAAGTCATACATCCTTAATTATATCACATACATAGTGGGATCACATTCTGTGCCCTGGAAGGTTGCTGTGGCATGTCGTGTGTCAAATCACACCACAAGCAAAAAATATTCACTGTACCTTTTTTGGGCAGTTCTTGCAAAATATAGCCTACGTGCACATTCCCCTTCTGTGCATGTGTAGGCAGACAGGCACCAGAAGTGAACTTGGGCTCTGAATCCCAGGGGTGCCCTGTTTGATTATCTCCCAGGGCCTGGTTTAGTCACCCTTTCCTGCACAGCACCTGCATGTGGTGAGTTCCAGCCCTGGAGCTGGTGCCTGACCTTCAGGTACTGCACTGAGCCACTGCTGAGCCCAGACCCTGTTCCTGGCCCTCACCATCTTTTCAAGGATGATGTACCAACCTTTCTGAGTTTTTCCCTGGCTTAAGCACAACCAGAGCTCCACATGACCACACAAAATGCTCCTGCAAACACAGCAGAAGGTAGGATGACAGCAGGTAGCTGTAGGGTGGAAGAGAGTGAACAGATTCTTTCTTGCAAAACCATAACTGAACACAGCAGCGCTGAAAGCATTCATGAAACTACAGACACTGCTGACTATCAACAGCATGGGCAACCTATCAAAAATACCCACCTTGTACTTGTCTTGCTTGAAGACAGGTACAGATGAAACTCTTGGGAGATAGAAATCTCTGGGATAAACCATGGTGCTTCCTGAGGGGAAATGTTGCAATGAGACGTGGTGTTCATGGAGGCTTAAGAGACACAAAAAGCATCTAGACAAGGTGCATTCCATGCAGTCGTCTGCCTGTATATTTCTGGGCTGTCTCTCATTTTTATGCTCACTAGGGAAAAGTACAATGTCTAAATTTTTATATATTCATTTTCAAAACCAAAGGATTGATAAAGAAGAATCCCTTGTGGGTTTGGGGCCTTTTATTTTTTTATCTGTAAAATTATTTTAACATTTTGAAATTATTAAAAAATTCAGAACTGTATCACAGTGAGAGTTATAGGATTTTAAATTTTTTTTAAAAAAAATTTAAAACGCCAAACAAGATTTGGCTTAACCTCCACGTTTTTAGAGTTAAGAAAATGGACCCTGATTTTCTGTAAATAACCTTTTAGAGAAATGATTCCCAGAGCATGCAATGACTAGAAAACATGTTTGCGATTTCACAGGGACAGCTGTAGCAGGAAGGGAAGAGACTTCTGACCAGGTACCCATCAAATGATGACATGAGATATGTGACCTTCTTAATAGAATTCTGGAGCATCTGTTTAAGAGTAAGCTCCTGCAGGCATGATTTCAAATCCTGACCAGAAATTAGTTCTCATCCACAGCTGTCTAAAGCCCAAATCAATTAGCTCAGGTTTTTCACATTGCTTCATTCTGACAGGAAAGACTAAAATGTTTGCATGTCATGAGTGTTGTAGGTGTGCAAATCTTGGCTACTAAATAGAGCTTGATATGGTCTCATCTACTATTTTGATACAGCTGAGCATTTTATGGAGTAGATTTTAGAAGAGAAATTACTGCTGAAGACCTCTGAAAAGAGGTTTAGCCAGTGAGTGTTGAAATTCTGCCATTCCTCAGAGAATACAAAATTATTGAGCACTGAATATGTATTACATATGAGCAAATGTTTCAAGCTTATAATCTTGTTTTATTCATATTTGGGTCTAGTTTGATTGAGTAGAATGAAAGGGTCTAAACTTAAAAATATTTTTTTCTGCAACCATTGTGACAACTTCTCTTTGTTTTTTAAACAGATGGGGGATGCCTCCCCAAGAAGAGTAAAATAAAGAAGTCATGCACACTAACCTGTACTGGCACAAGTGCTTTTGCAAAGAGTAAACTGCTCACTGGAAAAAAATACAGCTATGAATTTGAAGGTTGTGTTAACTGACTAAATTCAGTTGAAACCTGATCACAGTCCTTGCAACCTGTAAGTATTCTTGAAACAGACAAAGTTAACAAAAACCTCCATATCAGTTATTTATATATCAACATGATTGCAAATAATTGGATATTGCCTCCACTTGTTACAAAGGGAAACTTGAGCTGCAGACAGATCTCTGACGAGGCAGGCCTCCCTGGCTTTACCTTCCCCATTCTGTCTTTCAGGTTCTTAGAAAGGAAAAAGAACAGGGTCTATGTCATGTTTACATTGACTTGCCCTCTCCTGCAGCTGTTGGCAGGACATTCTGCAAGGAAGCTCCTGTGCTTTATAATCTCCTAGTTTTGTTTTCTAGTCTACCAGAGCTTGGGTTATGGCAGAGGGCATTTCTTTGGCTGCACAAAATAGAGCAAAGAGGTCCACTCGTGGTTATATAAAATTGGGTTGATTTATTCTATGAGGGGCAGTTTGTTACTTCTCAAACTGTGCTGTAGATGACTGAACATAAGTGAGCCATACTACTACAAGTTTTCTGAGTCATTATGCTTTAGACTTTAATACACATACTCAATAAATACCGTGGTGGAGGAGAGCCATACCCTGCAATGATTCCTGGAGAAGGAGGTTTCAGTGATGCCTTCCTTGTCTAAATGGGAGTGTTAGGAAACCTTCACAGTGCTGGGGATTTCACCTGTCCTTTCACTGTGCTATCAAGCAATATGTTAGCATTTTGGGTAGAATTGCAGATGTTTTCTCAATTACTTTTGTTTATGGTGACTCTGTGAAGGTAGTTCTGCTTCACCAAAAATTACCATTATTTACACCTGTTTCCAGGGCACACCACCCTTGGATTATCACTCTAGTGTGACCTTCTTATTCCTCACTGCTCAGGACTGTAATGCTGGAGAATGGAGTAATGCTGGAGGAAGGTTACAGAGTAAGCTTCTGTATAGTTGAAAGAAACAGAAAACTAAAGGATCTGCAACCACTGCATAAATAAGCCACTTGACACCTTTAAAAGCTTCAACTTCCTCTATTTTCGGAATAAAACTAGCATCTGTGCTGACAGCTTACATGCCAAGTTTCAGCTTGATGCAAATTTGAGAAATCCTGAATAAAAACTGCTAAATCTCAGGAGCACATAAATACTACCTGATCCTAACTGACATTCAAAATAGACAGTAGCTAAGCAGCAGTATTTATATAGTACACTACTTCATACTCTGAAAGATAGAAACTAATCTTCTTTAGACATGCTTTACCAAGTGTACAATTGGGTCACCTGAAAGATTATTATAAATAGAACTACTTGGATAAATACAAATGACATTATAATTTGGCATCACTGTCTTGGGAAGGAGCCTGTACTCCTGCAATGCTCTCCAGCAAATCAGGCACCTCTATACTCAATAACAGTAAATTCTGCAGTATCAGCTGAAAATGTGGGAGACTGTGTGTATTGAGTTGAACCTGGCTGGATGCCAGACACCCACCAAAGCCTACCACTGCTCTCCACAGCTGGACAGGGGAGAGAAAATACAACAAAGGGTTCATGGATTGAGGATAAAGACAGAGAGACATCACTCCTCAAATGCCATCATGGGCAAAACAGATGCAAATTAGAGATATTAATTGAATTTATTACTAACAGAATCACAGCAGGATAATGAGAAATAAAATAAGACCTTCTAAACACCCTCCCTCACTCCTCCCTCCTTCCCAGCTCCACCCTCTCCCCAGCAGTGGAGCAGGGGAGTCAGGGAATGGGAGTTATGGTCAGTTCCTCACACACATTGTTTCTGATGCTTCTCAGAGAGAAGAGTCCTTTCTCCACTCCCACGGATTTCCAGCAAGTGTTACAATTTATGCAGGGAACTGGTACAGCTGTTTATTATCTCTTATTTATATTTGAATGGTGTTTTGTAACTGCAGGATTCTCTACTGCCTTACTGTGTGTGCACAGGAACTCCACTTAAGGTGAAGGCTTTTGCAAAAAATATCAAAATATTTATGTTTTAAGGAGAAAAAGTGCAGGAAAATTTTAAAGGGAAAACATTCCTTGAAAGATAATTCAGGAGAAAGTCAGATATATGAACCTTATTATCTAGACCAATTATTTGCTTTTTATTTGCTTTTTTTTTATAATATTTCTGCCCCTACAGTCAAGCATTGTGGTGGAGTTTTCTTAATACAGGGATACTGTGTGGAGCAAGGACAGAGGACGGATTATTAACTACTTGGTGCACATTTTCTCTGAAGGTGAGAGAAGTAAAACAGCATTATTTGTTCATTCATTAGGTAAATTTAGTCACGATTACATTAGTTGTATTTGCATTGCTCTTTTATTCATGGACAGTTTTTTGTGCTTTTTGGCAGACAAGGAGGTTTTACTAGAATAGACACTGTCTAGGAAGGAACAAGTTTTGAGTGAGTACAAGTATTTATGTAAAAGAAGCTAGACAGTATCCATAAAACACATCTTGATCTTATTTATTTACATTTGTGCTTTTTTTCAAAAGGCCCTTGAATACATTTATGCAACACACCACTGAGCGCTGCCTGTAGCCATGTGCCAGTGGTGCAGGGTGTTTGAGTGGCATCCACACCACACAGCACAGGGATGCCCTTGGGCCCCACCCATAAGCACTTCTGGTGCTTCTGGAAAATCATGAGCTGTGTCACTTGCTGCCTCTTGCTGGCACACTGGGAGCTTCTGGTGTCTGAGCCCACACTGACCGAAGAAATGTCCTGAAGCTGCTTCTTCAGCCCAAACCTGCTGTGAAACCTCAGGTGTGCTCCTCAGAGGTATGAACATTTCAGTCTGTATGTGTGATGGGCCTGTAGTGACACTACGGAACAGTGTGGGGTCTTGGGAGTTTTTCCCTCCCTTCTGTGATTTTGGTCTGTGGCTGTGGCACAGCACTGCAGGGTGTTCCTTGTCTCTACTCCCATGCCTACTCCAGGCAAGTTGCTGAAAAGCAGCTAGTGGGTCTATAGCAGTGCCTAACAGGAAATTTGCAACTGATAGCAGTGGGGAAAGTTAAGAAAATCTTGGGAAGTGAAAGAGTTGGGTTTGAAACTGATGGTGTTTACAGGAGACAGGGGAGAGAGCCCTCTTGCACTTTTAGAAAAAAATGGCTTTGTCAAACAACTTGCCCTGAGCAGGGAAGATGGGAAAGTGAAGCAGCCCTTGAAGAGGGAAGGCTGATCCTGGGAAGGCCAGGCTGGCACAGCACCCAACAGGCTCTGCTTGGCCAGATGCTGAGCTGGGGCACATCAGTGCCTGTGCTACAATTCTGCAGCTGGATCCAAACCAGGCTCCTGCTGCACATGAGGAACCAGATTTTGGGACAGCTGTCCTCAGGGCTTGCTCTGCTGCAGGAACAGCACCACTAATAAACAATTGCAGAGGCTCACCCTCCACTTTAGATTCCCCTAGGGTTGTAGCCACAGATGAAATGCAGAGGTCATCTATCTTACAGACCAGCCTGAGAAGTGTGGCAGGAAGGTTGCAGATTCATCAGCAAGGATGGCAGCAGTAGGGCAACATCTGCTCCAGTCCTCTGATTCTAGCTACCATCATATGTGTGCCAGAGGCCTCTCTTCCTTGGGAGATTCAAGACCTCCACAAATTCAGACATCTCTTCTATTTGTAAAAGTTAGCCATTAATAGGAAAGGCAATTAGAGTTAGCTAACCAAGATACTGGAATAAGCAGGCACTCTACCCATCCCATTTAGACATTACAAAGGAAATACCACAGGCTGCATTAAAAATGTGAAAGTCTTGACAGTCTGCAAGCATCCAGCTCTCAATCCTGCCCAAACCAAACTATGGGGTTACTATTATCTATGTCGTTTACCCTAACAATTTCAAGGACATTCATGCAAATCACTGTATACATGATCTTATCCCATACTTATTATCTTTAAAGCTCAAAATCTAGGTACTTCCACCCTGTCAGACACGTCTGCGAGTAATAAGCAATTTCCAAACACCGGAACCCGGAGCGCGATGCTTTCTCAGCGAGGCCAGCCACTTCCCTGGAAAAGCCGCCGAGCCGGCGCTGGAGGGAGCTGCAGCCCCGGCTACCGCCGCCTCCGCCAGCACCCTCCGCTCGCTCCCCAGCACCCTCTGCTCCTCCAGCTCCCCCGAGACAAAGAGGATGAGCTTATTGAAATTATTTAAATTGCATCTCTCACCGTCACTTCAGTTCAAGAACGCTGTCTTTTTAAAGAAATCAGAGTCGTTTGTTACCCACTAAGAAAGCGGAGATTTGCACAGCCGTGCTAAACGAATGTTGATTCTAACAGCGGTTTACAATTTTATAGGTCACATGACAAAGGTACAGAAGCTACTTTCTGAATTAAACATTACTGCCACCTCATTTGAACCTGCTTTAGCATGGCATATTTGTTTTTTATTTCCACTTTGAATAGAAATTGGATAAAATTCTGTGCCTAGTATCTGCCTCTATCTTGTTTAAAGATAAATTCCAGATCAGACATGACAGAAGTAGTGGGCTATCTCCCAGCCTTAACCTCTGTCCCTTGCTATACCTTGGGGAAGACCATGCTACTGCTACATTCTGTACAAGTGAAATTAACTGAAATTTAGATTGAATAACTAACCAGCTTTCTGGAGAAAAGAAATGGAAATCTTAGTAAAGCTGAGAGGTCACTAAGTGAATGATCTTTACTTGAGTTTTTCTCTTGCCATATCTTTCTTCCAGTGTTTGCATACACTGCATTATCACAGATAAGCTCCCTCTGAAAAAGCCATTGCATTTCTAAAAGTGAGAAATCTAATGATTTCTTTCAACCCAAAGGCCCTGCTCCATAGCAAGAGGTAATATAATATTCACCTTATTCAGGCAGATAAAAATGAGTTAATCACTAGCCTAGAAGATAACCTATAGCTTAGACACCAGAGTCCACAAGCCTTTTTCATTTGGCTGGAAGAGCTGTTATACTGTACCAGTTAGTGATGACAAGGAGCCCAAAGTGAAAATGTAATGATACCAATAAGACAGAACCTCTGATTCCATCTTCCTTTTCTGTACTAGGAATGCCCAAGTTGGATGCATCCCATCTGGTGATGCACCTTCAATCAAACATTTACATTTCCAAAGAGAAAGATATAATTGTCTGCCAAGACAACCCAACTTGCATACAGGTGCTTCAGATGATTATCCAAGTTCTTTCTCACCATTTTTGTATAAATGTTTATAATTTTATTTTTTAAATGAAACTTTTCAGGTGCTGGAGGATAGCCAGTAAGTGAGAGCAATAGATTCATCTAATGTTAGTCATAAGGGAAATAACATGGACTTAGCTTAGAAGGGTTTGAGTGCACCTTGCATATGTGCTTCTGGAATAAAAGGAGCTTTTCTCTCTTGCAAATGAAGGCATATGATACAGGGACTAAAATAGTAAGCCAAGCTCAAGGTTGACATATTTTCAAATTTGCAACAAGAATAACAAATATAAATGGACCAGCTTGTTAGCAATGGTAGATGGATTCACAACCATTTGGACTCTTTTAGGCAAAATTCTTCAAATTTATACCTTAGTCCAACTTCAAGGGAAACAGGTGGCTTCAAAAATGGGAGGTTGGACAAGACTTGTTGTCCCTTACAAGCCCTGAGGTTGTGCAGTCTCAGAACAGTCATGACTTGTGAGCAGACACAAACTTCCATCTTCTCTAAAGGATGACGTGGGCAGGTGGCACAGGAGGGTACCACAGCTCGGGAGTCAGCAGGCCAGTGAGTCCAGAAGTTACATTGTCTCTAATTTTTGTGATTCACATGGCAAGTGTGGAGAGCTCTCCAACTGAGTCGGGAGAGTAACAGGTGGATTTCGCTGGCATCTTGCCTGAGTTCTGCTAAAAGGTCATTAAGAAAGATGCTTCTTTGTAAAACATTTCCATTTCAGTGAATCAGATCTTTCTGTTGAAACAGAATGTTTTGCTGAAAACCTGTTGTGTTGGAAAAGTCCCAACCATTCTTTCCCTCCTACTCCCATAGAGAGGAAGTGCGTTGTCTTCAGCTTTTGCTTCCTCTTTTGATGTTTCAGCCATCCTGTGCTTCCCCTTGTGCCCACCCAGGGTCATCTCACAAAGTACACATCTCTTAAATGGCCCAAATATTTTGTGCTGGGAAGTGCATGAGATCTTCAAAAGGTATAAAAAAGAGAAGGATACAGTACAATTCCATAAGACAGACGTAGTACAGATGTATGATAGGAGTACATCAGCAACTGAATGAGAAAATTCAGCCTACCTTTTCTGAAGGACATGTGTCATTTTGAGTCCTGAAATACCAGTTTGCACCAGAGATGTTTGACACCATTTGATTGCAAACACTAGTAAACTATTTGAAGATCAGGGAAAATCCTGTAACAGCCCAAACCTATACCCTAATGTTACTGAATTAAACCAGAGGCAATTTTGGACGTAGCTGAATTTAACTTCTGACTGCAGAGAAAAATGTGAGATCCAATGAGTATTTGTCATGGTTATACTAGGCAGGAAATTTAGCCCTTTTTATTTTTACATATGTGTGTCACTCCCAAATGCCAGTCTCTGTGAGTGTATCTATTACTTGTAAGCATTTAGTAATCATTTGTGATCAAATGTTAGCATTTGGTTTGGTTCCATCTGTCATTCCTAGTGGCAGTCTGTGCCTGGCCACGTCATTGCACAGAGATGTGCCAGTGACTTTCCCCCCTTCCTGACAATTCAAACTCTTTGGATAGAAGAGTTGTATTTGTAAAGCATTTTAAAATAAGGTGTCAAGAGGGTCTTATTCCAGTCAACATCCTGCTAAGGCAGGACCGTTCTTCCACAAGTACAAGATAATCTGTTCAAGGTCACATTCTGCCTGTGTCCCCCACAGTTATTCAGGGGTGATACTGCAGTGTACATATGTTTATCTGAGCCAGCAACATGGTGTGCCAGCATGGGGTTGAGTGAGACAGAAAACTCCTTGGGGAACAGCAAGAACTGTAGACCCAGGCAATGTGTACTGGGGCACAGTTTTCAGTTTCAGTTGAACTTTACCTTTTCCCCTTTCACCAAAAAATTCAGTGAAGTAGCTGGCACCATGTTATTTAAGATTTTTAACCAGCTTACAAGAGATGTAAAAAATTAAGAAAAGTGTCCATTGAAATACAAACATTGAGTGTGTTTGGCCCTTTTTCAAGGCTGCCAGGCCATCTGGACAACAAATTCCTGAAGTCTTAGAATGGCAGTTGCATACTTCTGTTTAGTTTTGAAAATTGTGTATGTGGTATATCCCACAAATCTTACTGCTAAAATGTCTTTATCCTGTTTTCTGAGTGCTCCATTGCCCACTGCCCCAGTTCATCACTTTTGCAACAAATTACTGCAGGGTCTACATGCATCACCTCATTACATGCACAACTGTTGCTCCTCGCTAGCATCCATCCACGCTAGAAAACTGAAATCCAATTTAGACATGTCTTTCCCAGCTATGGTTATATCTTTGACTGCGTTGTGGATCTACAAATGATATTGAAATACTTTTAATTTCAACCCCTGGGCACCAGATGTATGCTACATTAGCTAGAAGTAAGAAAATGTGTTTGCTTGTTCAGTATATGGTCATTTTTCTCTCTTACAAAAATATGAAGAGGTTTTTTTGTGCCTATTTTCATAATTGTCAAGAGTCAAAATATTCACCTGAATTAGTTTAGTTCAATAGAACACTTCAGCTTCAATAGCACTGGAGAGCATGGACAATAGAAGTTGATGTCTCTGATGTTGCATTAGCTTTTTTGTGAGATAACCTTGGTAGAAAACTTTCAGTGTTTTTGACACTGTCAAAAATCAGACCTTTTTAGCTCAATGGAACTGAAAAAATATGAATTTGTTTCTATACTTGCCTTTCTGCATTTAATTTTTTTTCTTTATTTCATCTCTCTTTGCAGGCTCAAGGGAGCAAATCCTTCCATGTTTCAAGCTGGCACAGCTCCACTAAACAGTTGTGCCAATTATTTCTAGCTGGGGACTGCCACTGGGTGTAAAGCTGCTTGTACTGAAGCTGTTGAAATTACTATCATTATGTTATTTCTTGGCATGGAAAGGAAAAAGATGAGTGAGTGTTTGGGGGGCTTTGTTTAAGTGCAACAGGCCGCTTATTCATGCAAACTGCTGAAAGCCACTGGGAAGCAAGCACACCAAGGAGAGTGAACTTCTTGAAAACCCAGATCTCATATTTAACTTGGTAAGGAGACAAAGCCATTTCTTAATGAAACCTAAAAAAACTCCAGGTCTGCCAGTTCCTTCAGAAAGGAAAAGCCTTTTTCAATGTGTTAGATTAACACTGCAGTACCTATTGTGCTGTTGCTATTATGACTCTTACAGAAATCTTTCCCACAGCTCCTGCAGGAGCTAGTTGTGTAGTGCCAATGCTCAGAAAAACCATCACATGGTTTTCCTCCACCTGAAAAGCAATTTTGAAGATTTGTTTCAAGTGGTCTGCAATGCTATTCACACTCTGTTCCTTAAGCTGGGAGAAAAACTCTTCTTCTGACACAAAATTAAGAGTGGTCTGAAGGAAACTTGTTTCGTCTGGCAGCTAGCGGTTTGAAGAGCTTAAACTGGATGTGGGTTGGGGAACACAATATTGTCCCTCTCTCAACGCAGCAGGGCTCCTGCAGCTGCACATACCAAGCCAAGAGGCAGGCCAGTGTTCCACAGCCAGTATGTGTTACATCTGGTCTACATGTTGTATTGCAACCAGTTTAACACAGCACCTCTTCTGGAGATGGTTTTACTTCACACACAGCAAAGCTCCAGCACAGCCAGGGAGCTGCACTGAGGCTACGACAGTGGATACTGCCTTAGTCTGCCCGAGACCTGCCCAAACGGAGGGCCAGGACTCACAGTGAACACCCCTGGCACCGCTCTGGCTTTGCCATCAGAGACAGGACCATGCTCACGCATTTATTACATATTCATTCCTCATGATACGGTGCAGTCCTTTGCAATAAGGTTTTGACTCCACGATATAGTAAAGTGGGCACGGTGTTGTTTGGTCAAAGGTTGGATTTGATCATCTCGAAGGGCCTTTTCAACTTCAATGATTCGAGTATTTCTGTTTGTATTTTCTCGTTGGAGCGTGCCCCGAAGCGGCGAGGACTGTGCCGTGGGGCGACAGCGCGGTGTGAGAGATGCCGCTGCCAGCNTGAGAGGTGTCATTGCCAGCACGGCCTCGGGGCGGTGTGAGAGGTGCCACTGTCAGCACGGCCTCGG
>JANPWX010000328.1:2177616-2252523 GCA_024734555.1 Trochalopteron elliotii | reverse complement strand
CCCCGGCCCCGGCGAGGGGCATCCGCCGGGCGCGGAGCTGAGCCAGGGCAGCGCCGCGGCCCCGTCAGCCGAGGAGGGCGGCGAGGAGGAGGAGGAAGAAGAAGAAGGGGAGAAGGAGAAGGAAAACGAAAAAGAAAAGGATAAAGAAAAGGAAAAGGAGGGAGAGAAATTGCCGCCCATCCCGTCGGCGTCCACCGCGGCTGCCGGGGTAGGTCCCGTCAGCGCCCGGGCATCCACCCCCGGGCCCGCCGGTGCCACTCCGTGTTCGTTTGCTGTGTTTGCCGCTTTATCTGGGAGGAGAAAGGGAAGGGGGGAAGCATCGTCTTCATTTTCTTTCATGTTCCTTTCCGTTGAGAGGCTTTCATTCAAGTTTCTTAAAAATAACAAGTGCATCTGTAAGCAATGACATAATGAAGCTATAAATTCTCCATCCGCTTATAGTTAACATTTTACAACGGTCTGCTCTGTCGGGTTAGTCATGACTGAGGGTTTGCAGCATTGTGAATGTTCATTAAGGGTTCTCGGGGGTGGAAGGTTTCAGCTCTAATACACTTAATGGCAAGAGAGGTAGCTGGGAAATACTTCTGTATTTTCAACTTTTTCTTTAAAATATTTTCCGGTTTTTTGTGTTGAAGCAAAGATCACAGAACGTTTTATGAAATGGTGAGTGAATTAATGCAGGGGAAAAAAAGGGGAAAGGATATTTGCCAGAACAACTACATTTCAGAAACCTTTTTTTTCAGTTTTTTAATTATACCAGAGTTGTGCTTTTCTTTCTGTTGACCATACAATATTACAGAACGTAAAATTTTCCTGGCGTGAGTTAGGTATCTTACATAGCTTAACATTAGAACTTGTGGTAAGTTACTTCAGTCCAACAACAGAACAAAAATGTTGCTAATCCAGTAGTAATAAACTTAGGAGATTTTAGTTCAGCAGTTCTGATAAGCATCTGACTTATTAGAAATTATCATTTATTTAAATTCATAATTTGAATTTAAAAGATTGCGCATAAAATATTTATGACTGTCAGGAAATAATTGTGATGTTAAACTTAATAATTGTATGCAAACTGCAAACTCTTGGGAGCAATACTGCCAATTTTGTGTTTTGCCTAAACGTTCCAATATTCTGAAAGACTTTCAGCTTTGTAAATCTGTCAGAATGTGCAAGAATATGTTTATTCTTGTGATTCAAATATCAATTTGGTGGGAGAAGTCTGTAATGGACGAGTGCCCAGGAGTTATTTTTACCTTTGAATATCTCCACCTTAGACTTTGAATGGCAAATGCCTGTCCCTTAGAATAAAGATACAAGTGCTGGCCTAAAATGTGCCGGGCTTAGCTCAGCATGAAAAGTGTGTGCCCTTGGATGGCCATGTAGAATTCCAACTACCTTAAAGAACCAGGAGAACTACTTTGTAGCTGGACATCCCTCATGTACCTCGGAAGTGTACCTTGAATTTACCAAAGAGCCTTATATGGGGTTCAGTGGTATGTTACAGTAGGGGAGAGAGTTTTGTGGAGAGATGTCATAGACTGTCACCAAAGGGGTGATAGTTTGGCTGTCAGCATTCAGATTCTGGAAAGAAACTTGTGGGAAGCTAAGTAATTTGCTTCCTAATAAATAGGAACTATTAGAGACTTCTGTAAAGGAAAAATGGTCCAAAGTTACACCTTTCAAGCTATGAATGGAAGGGAAAATCCTGCTTCTTGTGCAGCCTGTTGAACTGTCAGATGCCTTTTGGAAACCTGAGCGTCTTCCATGTCTTCTTGCACAGGGAAGAAAATCTTTTCATCCTCACTAGTCTTTGCTTGCCATATACATAAGAGTAAGCAGTGTTAGGGCTAACACAGGATTTTTAAGAAACTTCTAGATGACTTTTTGTCACTTCTGAGAAAGCAGTCTGTATGTGCTCTTTGAAAACATTTTAACTTGTTTTCACTATTTCATTTAACTTCAATAATGAAACATACAGTTTTATGAAGTATAATGCTAGTACCTCTCGAGTCTTATGGAAGGCTTAATGCTTTGGAAAACTTCCACTAAGAAGCCAGCAGAGTTGTGGGTTATTAATATGATCTTAAAAGAATACTAAAGATCACTTTGATCCACTTGCTCCCTCTAAGCATATTCATTCCTTTTGGTGGGTGGGAGGGGGATGGTGGATGTTCAATTTTCTGATGGTAGTGTGCTTGTAGAGTCTTAGGCTTAAAAGCTCAGTGATATCCTACAAAATTTTTAAGTATGACTTGTTGCTGTGCACTTGCCCTAGATTACTCCCCCAGGGGTTGTCAGAGTTTCTCATTAATAAGCATGAAGTTTCCCTCCACAGCTCCCAGTAAAGCCTTTGAGCATATGTTTGTCTAATATTGTTGGAACTGTACTTGGAACAGGATGATGAAGTTAAAGAGGGCATGCAGTTTTTGTTCTTCATGACCACTGCTGAGGGAGGTGGCAGGAAGAAGAAAGTTTTTTAAAAACTATTCACATATAGTATTTCAATGACATGTCTGGAGTAAAACCTAGAAAGCTAAGTCAGTCAAAAAGGCTGTCACAATAATTTATTTAACAAAAACTCCTTTTTTCAATTATCTGTTCTATCTATTCCCTATTAATCGTAATTAGACTAGTCTGTGCTTCAGAGCTTTTCTGCCTGGAGCACACATTTTGTGACAGAGCAGAGTAATCTCAGCTCTGGATTTGTTTAAGAGTTCATTTTCAGTCACTGTGTTGGTCCAGGGCCTTTTTTTTCTCCAGTCACATGCCAGGTGATTTTTAAGAATCGTCTTAATGGTATTTCAAAGGTTATAGACTAAAAGGAAATGTTAATCTGAAAATTACACTGGTAATTACATTTTATTTTGGAATGTTTGTTGCATATAAGGAATTTGGAACTAGAAATTGAAATTTGGTAAAAAATACCAATTTTAGAAATCGTAACTTGATATTTTTAAATCCAGAAGTCCTGATGATTGTTCGAATTTACAGTTTAGTGAGTTACAAGCCACAGAAAAATAGCTGTATATGCCACAGTTATTGAAAATTCCTGGCACTGTACCAGCTTGTGTACAGTGTGGTGTGGTAGGCTTATGGGCTGTGTTATTACCCTTCTGGTGGCTTTTCAGGATGTTGTGGTGGAAGTGAACTGCTTTTCTTAGAACTCTGACTGCATGTCTTAGTCCAAAGGTATTTCTGTTAAGGGGAAAGGGAAATGTACTGGTTCAAAAATTTTCATAGGATATTACATTAATTATTCTAGAACATGTATTCTCATTTGCAAAATTAAAGTTTTGATTTGCGTAGAAACATGTTTCTAACTGAGAGCAATATCAGGAAAATGAGTCTCTAGGTTACTGTGAGGTTGAAAATCATGATGTGCAGGAAGTGTGTATATATTTTTTTGAGTTGATCTGCTTTCTCCTGATATCGATTGATGACTTGGAACTGAGATGAAAATTAAAATATTCATCATGAGACTTCTGTCATCTTGGGCAAGCCTCTTAACCCCACCTGTGCTTTGCAAAGTCTGTAGTAAATAACTATCTAGCAGCACCCAGTGCTGATTAGCCAAACAGACTAATTGGCACAATCTTTTGGAAGTCTGAAGTGTGATTTCACTTCTGTTTGCTGTTAAAACACATTAGTGCTCAACACTTCCTAGCAGAGACTTGTGCAGGCTCCTTGGTGACAGCAGGAACGTGCTCAAGCAGGGAGTCCTTTAGCACTTTGCTAACCAGTTTTTGTTGGTCAGCCTTTCTTCAGTGGCAGTAGATGCTGACCATTTTGAATCGTTAGGGAGCTTTACCCAGGTAGTCAATACTGAAATTTTTTAGCAGGTTAGAATTTTTGGCCCCACACTTCAAGTTATGGGAAATTCATCTAAACTGCTTGAATATATTTTAGGGATATTTGGGAAAAGAAATGTGTGACACTTTCTTCTGTTTAAACTGAGCTGGATGTAGTGAAAAGTATAAAAGTAGATATTAATATATAATATTAATATATATATATTAATATGCAGAAAGGTAGAATATTATTGACAGCATCCTAATTGTATTGTGTTTTCCTCACAGTAATCCAAGGGTATCTTCATGTCCTGCAAATGAATACTTGAGTTTTTTTAATGTAATGGAAAGGAATTTTATGGTACCTCTCCTGAATCAATTTGAAACAAATTTGCAGAATCATTATTTTTGTCTTATTTGGTTATTACCAGTCTGATTTCAAGATAAAAGGTGTTTAAGAATTCTGTGTAATACCTCACTAGGAGGTTTACTCTAGCAGTCATGTATTAGCCCTTTAGAGCATACTGTCATCTTAATTACAGGGGTTGGAGGAAGGAGCCAAAAATCAGTTTTCCACTTTCAGCAATTTCATCACAACTATCAACCAAAAGAAAGAAGGCATCGGAAACAGAAGTTCGCCTACGCAACTTGTTATACCCAACATCAAAAATGGTAAGAGAAAAAAAGACCTGTGTTACTTAGTTACCAAGTTTAGAATTTTCTCAATCTTCTGCCAGTATGTGTATTGTTGTAGTGCCAGAAAATCTCAAAATCTAGATTTAATTTGATTAAATTACGCTGTGTTGTACATTGTACAGGCAGTGATATATATGGTAGCCCATCCTCACTAGAGATTGTGTCATAGAGACAAGTTGGACAAGAAAAAACAAATAGACCTGGAGGATGAAATAACCATCTGAAGTTTTAAAGAAAGGTACTGATTCGGCAGTCTATCTGCAGATATTCTTTGTCTAGCAGCAATCAGGCAGTGTCTCTAGAAATTGTCAGAATTTCAGAGAAAATTGTTTTATTGCCATCTGAAGGATGGCAGGAATGAGGCAAGCATGAGGCTTTTAAGGGATACAGTTGCTGAGACATGATGTTTTTCAGTGAAGGTGAAAGGCTAGTGATGGCAAAAACTAAAATGCACAGACAACAATTGGTAAGTTGCACAGAGCTTTATAAGTGAGAATGAAGGTTGTTGTGATATGATGAGGTAACAATACTTGATGAAAAGATAGAAAAGTGTGTAGGCTCTGTATTCAGTATGGTAGGCTAGAATCATGAAGCCTAGATGAGATGATGTTGTGGTTAGACCTGGAATTTTTATTAGACTTTTGAGCTAGGAATTCCAGTAATTTGGAACTTCTCATAAAAGACTGTACAAACATTTGTCAGGTTTGTATTGATCTTGTCTCTGAGCAAGTCCCCTTCAGGCTTATGGTGCTGTGGTTCACTGGGTCTTTATAGCACTCCGTGAATTTGAGGCAGGAAGGAGACTGTGCTGAGAGACCTCAGCAGTGTGACTTTGAAACAAAAGTGTTGACAAGTATCGTCAGTTTCAAAGTTGTGCAGAAAAAGGTGGTTTATAACTTGCACCATTAGATTCTTACTAAAATCATCTTTTATTAGTCCTATTAGCTACACTGCAAAACTGAAAGTCAGTGCAAGACATTTTTTTTTTAAAGCAGTTTTTGTTATAGGGTAAAGAGGTGCTTTCTACTTCCAAAACAAGGGCAGTTGCTGAAACACAAAAGGTTTGAATGATACCCCGGACAGGATTTTTTGCTTAGTTCAAGTTGCTTTGTACTACACAAGGGAAACCACAGTGGCTGGAGATGGCCAGTAAAGAATTCTCCCACTGTGGCATAACATACCAAAAATCTGCTTCTCCCCTGACCCCCTCTCCTTTTTTTTTTTTGTTACCTGGCAAGAATGATAAACTCTAAACACCACTCCTTGAAGTGCCCTCAATTTTGCTGCAAATAGTCTGTCCCAGTTGTAATTACTGCCTCATCAGTACTTAGTTGTTAATATTCACCACACTAATGTGTGGCAATATTTATTATAGTCAAGGATATATTAAAATAGAGCTCAGTGTGTAAAATTGAGCAGATGCTGTGGTAGTTTCAGGATCAGCATAACCTGCCTGTATAAAACCAGACTACTTTTGCTAACAGTTGAAGGTGAATTTTCAGGCAATATGTGTATTCTGTGGAGAAATTAACCATTTAAACAAATTTATCAGTTAAAAATGCTGCTTTTGCTAATCTGGCATTCAAGAATAATGCTTGGTTGGTGTTTTGGTGTTTGGGTTTTTCTGCACTTTTATCTATACATGTGCTGTCTCTGAACACGTGTAACTGTATATATATACGTAAGTGCATATACTGGTATACTTCAGGTTCAAATAATGTTAATTTTATTGAAAAGAAATGTGTAGAAAAGTTGATGCTGGTAAATACAGCATGAAAAGTTGGGGGATATTTGTGTGCTACATAACTGCCACATATAATAAGTCTTCTAATGTAACAATGATCTGGTATGAAATTAATGTACTAAATAGATTGTTCTAGTTCTTTTCTAATGTTACAAATACAGTAAGGTTTGTTTGCTTTCTCTTCTTTGAAAATCTTCATCGGGCAGCAGCTGTGTTGGTCATGATGAAAATAATTGCAGTATTCATTTACCCTGAACTTCCCTGGACTACCCAATTCTGCTTTGTATCAATGAGATTTTCTTCACCAAAGTTTTTGATTATTCCTTAAGCAGTCATGCATTTTTGAATTTTTTACTTGATGTAGCTGGGCAAGAAGCCAGAAATTACTGGTTTTTCTTGTCTTGTAATATTGTGTTGTTGCTGTTTATCAAATCAATAAATAAAGTTTCCCATTTCTACTCAATGAAACTCAAGTGGTGAATCTTAATTAGTATTTTCTACTGGCAGAAGAGCAAATAAATCTATGTACAAATAAACTTGACTAATGACAAAACATACTGAAGTTGACCATATGTGTTGAAGATACTATTAAAAATCAATTTCAGTATATGTGAATTAAACTGCATATTCAAAGAAAATTTCATTGCTGACAGGGTGCAAGTTAACAGCTTAGCACCTGCAGCCTCAATTTACTGAATTGAGAAGCAGCTTCTGCAGGCAGATGTCTCTTCTACAGATGTAGAAAGAATATTTTCCTCATTTCAGTGTATTCAGCTGGTTACAGCTCAATGTTTAATCCATTTAAACTTGAGAAAACAGAATGAGAGTTAAATCAAAAATCTTGTTATTCTCAGAGTATAAAAATAAGACAGATTCTTAGATTCTTTAAAATCAGTCCATCCTGCTTTCAGAGAATGTTGTTCAATAGCAGAACGTTTGCATGGTTGGATTGTTTGGCACCTTGGCTTGGATTAATTTATTGTCTGTGTGTCTGTTTTGTTTTTTTCAATTACTGCTTATATCTTAAAATAGTTTAAATTCCAGCTGTGAGAATGGACAAGGTTCCATATCAGTAATTCATGTCATCCTCAGGGGACTGAGGGCAGTTCTGATCTGTTATCTCATGAATGGTGGCTGAGTTAAGTCACAGTGACAGTGTCTCTGTCATGAGCATGAGTGAGAAAAATCTGCTTTTGGATTCGTGGCACTTTTTTAGCATCTGTTTCCCTGCTGTGATAAATGGAGTAGGCAGCAGTGGAGTGATGCTACTCTGATGCTTAGTTAATTAAAAAAAACAAAGCTTCAGAAAGGCTTAGAGGGGTCTTAGACAATTCATAGAGGATTTTCATTAAATATGTATGACTTTTGAGGACACTTTAATTTTATATAGTGTCTTTTATCCCAAACATATGTCACAATTCATGTAAATGCTTTTAAAAATCAGCAGCATAAATCAGTCTGTAAGAGTGCTTGAGGATGTTTGTGAAGACACTGTCAAAATGAGTGTTGGAAATGCAGTGGAAATATTTTTTCATGGTTTGGGTGGGCTTACCTTGGCTGACTACGAGATCCCCACCAAGCTGCTCTATGGCTTCCCCTCCTCAACAGGACGTGGGGAGAAAATAAGATGAAAAAGCTCATGGGTTATGACCAGGAGTACACTTTCCAATTATTGTCATAGGCAGAACAGACTTGAGGATATTAATTTATTGCCAGAATAAAACAGAACAAAAACAGAAACAAAACTCAAAACAGCTTTCCTGCTTACCACACCTCCCCTTGTTCTCAGCTTCTCTCCAATTCTGCCAGCAGCCTGATCAGGCAGGGACTCTCCACTGGCTGCAAGGGAATCTCTGCTCTAGACCCTGGAGCACCTCCTCCTTCTTCTTTTCCACTCAAGTGGGTATCTGTAGGGTAGTTTCTTTCTTTTTTTTCTTACTTTTTCTTTTTTTAATCCCTCCTCTCCTTCAGCTGCTGTGCAGT
Source organism: Trochalopteron elliotii (assembly GCA_024734555.1). Lineage (NCBI taxonomy): Eukaryota > Metazoa > Chordata > Aves > Passeriformes > Leiothrichidae > Trochalopteron > Trochalopteron elliotii. Next base: position 2,244,312 of record JANPWX010000328.1, on the reverse strand, counting down.
ATCTTTTTACCCTTCCCTAGATATATTCTCACAGGAGTACCAGTGTCACTGCTGGACTCAGCTTTTGCCTGTAGTGGGTGTGTTTGGGAGCTGTGTCAGACACAGAGGCAGCCTCATCTCTCCTCTCTCAGTAGCTGCGCTGTTGCCAAGTCTTGCCACACTAATCTGATCAAATATTCTCAGATCGAATAGAAAGGAAGGAATAGAATTGAAAGACCTTGGCAAAGCACTGCCAGTTGTACTAGAATAGGCAGCCAGATTTATTGTGAAGTGTTCGAAAATGCTTCTGTTTCACCACTAAGTCTCTGTAAGACAAAAAAAATTTGTCTTACAAAAACAAATTTAGTTTTTGGCGAGATTCTTTATGGAAGCTGTAGATGATCCACAGTCACCTTTAGCTAAAATTCTATATCACAGTTTAGAAAAACAGATTTAAGTTTTGTCCTTGTATGATAGTTGGACTTTGATACGGTTACACGTGAGATTTTTCTTAGCTGTAAGGAGCACCAGTGTTGCAGTTTGTATATTAAATATTTACAATTTATATTGGAAATACAATAATGGGCAACACTGCTATTTTTCTTAGCCAGATTTTCCATCATGTCTGCGTGTGCACATGGTAAGAAAAATATCTTTTTAAAGAATTAGAATCAAACACTTAAGAGTTTCCTTTTTTTCCTAATACCAATTTATTTGTGTTGGATGCATTGTATTTCCTCTCCTTTGCCTTTCTTTAAGGGAGAGACCTCCCAGCTCTTTGCCTCGATGTGCGGCAGAAGCAGCGCGTGTCTGTGGATGCGTTACCCCAAGAGCTGAAAACACCATTCCCTCCTGAAGCTTCCCTTCCAATTCGAACCAAAACTGTGAAAGATTTTCAGTAAGTTATACTGGTCTTCCTAGAAGTGTGCTTTCTTCCTTTCTTCGGAATTCTTTTCATTTTGACCTAATCCATGCGCTTGATTTTGTTAATCTCAAGTGAGGAAACAGTTTCAGTAAGACTGGCAAGGAGTTAATCTGGGTGGGATGGTGGGATTGATAACTCTGTTACTGTGAAAACTATCAAAATAATTCTTCTAGCTTGAAATGTTGTTCCACACAAAAAATGGCAAAACATATACTTCAGAATTAGAAATGCAGTGAACGTTTTGGAAAAGAATACGTATGGCTTATTGTAGGCTGGCAAATCCCTTGCAATCTCAGGTGTTTTGGTTATACTGGCAATTATTTCTCTCTTCCCCCTTTGCAATGTTGTGCTTCCAGAGAGGAAAAGGAATGCTTTTTGATTATTCTGTTTGTGTTTGGTGGGAATGTAAAAGAGGCGTAAAGGAAAATTTGCAGAGGTGATCCTTTGCTGGTATTCAGGTGATCCAAAGACTTGAATTTTTTTCCATATTCGGATTTTTGTATCTATTGACTATTGCCTCTAGACAACCTGTGGCAGGTTGTAACTCCTTCCTTATATCTAATCTAAATCAACCCTACTGCAAGTTAAAGCCATGAGCCCTTGTCCTGTCCATTTGAATCCCCAGCTGTGAGCCCCTACCACCTCTCCTCTTCCCTCTCCCACGGTTGCCATCCTGCAGGCAGGACTAGCTCCTTCTCAGCTGGATCTGGCAGCTGCTCCCTCGGCTGAGCTGAGTTTGATTTCCCCATGCTGAGGATTTCTTGCACAGTCTGCAGCAAAGCAAGAGGAAGCAGCTTCCAGGGGAAGGCCTTGCACAAGTCCAGGTAGATGATATCATTCTTCCATCACCCACCAGCTGTAGAAGGCCACCAGATTTGTCAGGCACAATTTGCCCTTAGTGAAGCCATACTGTCACCAGTGACCACCTTTTCATGTGCCTAAGATTAAGTTCTATTTGAAAAATTTTAAAGGAAATAAAATTTTGAAGAAATTCTAGTGATTTTGAGTAGTTTAGGAGCCCTCATACTTAAATTGCTCTGAGAAACTTTGTCATGTCAGTGTAGCTGCAGCTTAATTGTGTTCTGTTCTGCTAATTATTTGTCCTAACACACTGAACTGTGACATTGTGAATTAACATTTTGAATAAAAGACATTGCTCAGGTGTATCAAATACAAACTATGCTTTTGTTCTCTTATAATACCATGAACTTTAAGTGACAAGGAAGAGGTTAGAAAGATAGGGATATTATACTTGTCTGTCTTCTAAGTGTGCTTAGTGAGAAAAGCTTAAAGTTACAGTGCATTTTAAAGTCTAAGTGGCTGGAAAGATCAAAGCATTATCAGTATTTGAATATATTTTCTCTAGGGATGACATGGAAAAGTCGAAGGCATCGGGAGATTGGAAAGCTGTACATAATTTTTATTCTACAACTTTTGATTCTTTCTTGGAGATAAATGCTGCATTTAAGGTATAAAATAATTCCTAATACTATTTAGTAATTGCAGTGCTTTGTATCTTCAAAATGTTTCCAAAAATACCTGTTAAAGGCTTTCAGCCAGGTATTCAAGTCCACTAAGATAATTTTGTCATGATCTCACTTGCCTTTTGTAGACAATCTGTTATTGCACTGATTTACCGACTCCAGTTCAAGCAATTATATTTCAAGTTTGTGGAGCTTTAAAAGTCCAGTATGTAGTTTATGTGTGTGACACTGTGACTGGTAGGTACTTTCTACACGAATGTACAGTTTTAAAACCTCCAGGCTAATGCGGAGGCCTAGACAAATCTGGAAACAGAAATTCCCTATCCCTAAAAAAAGGTGTGGTATGGGCTCTATTAGAGCTGTTCATGTGCTATGATGACTTGGTTTTCCTAGGGAACAGTTATATTTGTGTTTCTGAGTTCATGCTAAATTATTATTTCCTGCCTATTATAGAGCAAAATGTGCTTATGATATTTATATGGATGATAGGGCCTGAGCCTGGACGAAATAACCTTTAGTTGACCTTTAGTTATTTAACAAATATTGAATGCTTAACGTTTTGCCTTTATCTGATAATGGATCAACAGCAAAGATGAAAGTTCAATGTAATTGATTATTTGAAACCCTCTTACATTTTTAAAATAGAATGAGAACATGAATGTGTAGGATTACTATTGCTTTGCTCTGTCTTTAGCATACTAATTAAGGAAACTTATATTCTTGTGTTTTGATAAGAAAATCCTTATATCTGAACATGTTTTCCTAAGCTTGTTGTTAAACTTACATTTTCAAAGATAGCTATAAAATACTCAAAATACTTCATGTATTATCTAACTTACAGAAAGATACCAATTCTCCATTTAATACCATTGAGGACTCTGGAATCGATGCAAAATTTGTGAATGTTGTCTATGATGCCTTATTAAATACTGTAAGTAGAAAAAAGGATTCATGTTTTATACCATTTATACCAAGTTTTTCCCAGATAAGCATGATTTCTTAAGAATCTCTCAAAACATACTTTAAATGATCCCACGAGAATTGTCATAGAATCATGACAGCTGCTCTAGTAAAAGAGAAGGAAATTTTTCCTACTAGTAGCATAGTTTATATTGTGGTAGTTCTCAAAGACTGCATATCTTAGAGATATTGCATGGGTGTGATGGGACTGCATGGTGGGAAATAAAGAAAATGTGAGGATGGGGATAGTAAAAAAGTAGGTCCTGTATACAAAGGACAGGAGTAGTGTAGACATTATATTTACAATATTTAGGTGTTGAAAGGCACCATTGGTACAATCCCCACACTCAGCTAGTACATCTGAGAGGAAGATATTTAGGAGCTCAGCGTCATAACACAAAAGATTTCTCAGCTGTCCTGAAGTACAAGCAAAGCAAACTTGCTTGTTTGTACAATATCTTCTGTTGAATATGTATAATTACTTCAGATATGATTTTTCCTCTCCTTTTTTCATAGCCTCAAGATGTTCAGAAGTCAGTCCTAAAAGGAATAATTAATGGTCTACTACAAGAATGGACAGGGTAATTATAATAAATACTTGCATCAGTGCTGTGCCAGCACTTAAATCTGCTATATGTTTTATCTTTATTGTTTTAGGCAAAGAAAGAAAATGTGATGCAACTTATTTGATATGTAAGAACTTAATTATTTTTGGCAAATCTGATGAAATACATCTTGAACTGTGTAAGCTGATATTGAACCTCTGAGAGGCAGATCCATAACCAGCCATAAAGTCCATCACCATATCTCAGCTGCTCGTTGACAGGGCATTTCTTTGGACATCTTAATTGTGAGATGAATTAAGGAATTTAACTAGGGTAAAACTTATTCTCATTGTCCACCCCCCAGCAGCCACTAGGACAATTCCCTGATCCACAGCTTGCCTGACAATATTGTTGGTGTGTGGCAGCACCACAGAGGAGCAGTGCAGGATGCAGAAGGGAATAGCCCAAAAGCAGGAATGTTTTTGGAGATGACAACATCTTTGCATCAAGTAGTAGAAGTGAGAATGCATAGTGTAATTCATAAAAAGGTATAGCAAGAGACAGTAGCTTGTTGTAACTCACATGTGACCCAGGTCTTGACTACCCCTTCCTCCAACTTATACTGCTTTTTGTGCTGTTGCTGCCTGTATTTGTGCTTATGTAAAAGCCTTGATAAACATGAAGAAGTGCACAGGCTGCAGTGGTAGAAGTGTGTGGAAAATTCTTGCAGGAAATATCAAAGAGTAAATAAATTCCTTTGTGGTGTCACTTGAGATAGACAATAATGCAGAATTCCCTCTTTGGAACACCTCTGACTCTTCGGTTCTGACCTTTTTTTGGCCTTCTGTCATGTTTTAAAAAGACAGATAATAAATAGCCTGCTGCCTTTAGAGAATTGCCAGAATTTTTAAATGTCCTTTTCAGTTTTTGAGAGCAGTGAAGATTCTTAAATATGGTCTTCTATACATATTAGCAAAGCAAAATAAAATTATCCATTATTTCATGACTCTTAATGCCTGTAAATTATGGATCCATATGGTTCTGTATATTATTTCATTCATTCATAGGCCACGAACAAAAGATGATCTTAGAGCATATTGTATACTTTTACAGGTAAGAAAAATACAGTATTTTTACGTAAGTATGTGTCTGCTTAACTTATAATCTATAAACCAGTATACTGTGCAAACAAGATAGTTTGTATAGCTGAGATACTTCACATCCAATTTCCTGTTGTAAGAATGTATTAAAATATGGAAAAAGTGTAATGCATGATGGGAATGGGAGCTTAGTGGAAGGCAGTTGGTGGGGAAAGGTTGCATAGGTTAAAACTATGCACTAATAGACAAGTAATTTTTTCCTTTTATTTTCTGGGTTGAAAGAATAAGTATTTTAGCTACTTACTTGTTCTTACATTGTCCTTATTCCCAGATTTGCTTTATTAGGATGCTGTGACTCTGAAAGTTTCAGTATATGCACTTTCTGATATTGCTGTAACTCTGAAATGTTGCATTTTATCCAGTCTATCTGGTTGATTTTCTCCAGTCTCTCTGACTGGTTACAATGTCTAATTTCTATCTGTGGTCACCTCTTACCTTTGCTGCTATAGTTGGCTTGCATTTGTTGCAAATTTCCCCTTTATATTTTGCTAGTGTACCTAACACCTCTGCACGCAAGGAGCAGTTTCTGCTGTTATTTGAGAATATTAAATGGCAATTTAATTTATTGAGACAATAGTTTTCTTCTCTGGGGTGGTATATACTAGCTGTGAATTTAAAAGAATATTTCCTGCTGAAACAAGAGAATGTGTGAACACGTGGAATAGAGGGAAAATCAGTTTGGATTGATATGGGATAGACAGGAGCTATAAGAATCTGTATTACTGGTATGAAAAGCACATCACTTAGAGGAGTGTAGTTTGTGTTTCAATGTAAAGAATAATCCAGAATATTGAGTACTGCCTGTGGGCTTTCTTTTGGGAAAAAAAAATCTTGCTTTTACAATACAGCAGTTGAGTACTTTTTATTTGGCTAGAAGTTGTGAGTTGTTTTTTCCCATAGTTTTACCTCTGTCACAGCTATTTTGTGAACTGCTTTCCTGTGTAATTGTACTGGCAACAACAAACATAAGAAAAAATCCTAATGACTTTTTTCCCTTTATGCAATTTATTAACCTAACACCTTTTTTTAATCTTTTTCAGAATCCTCAATTTAGTAACACTTCTACTTATGTCATCTATGCTCACTTGCTAAGACAGATAGCAGCCTTAACAGAAGCTGACCATCATTTCCTAGTGCACTGGTCTAAAAAGTAAAAAAAAAACCAAAACCCCACATTACAAATTCCATTTCTAGGGTTATAATTGTTACTGTATTTCCACTGATGTTGACTGTTTATAAATTATATGGAAGTTAATTTAATTGACTAAAGAGATTGGTTTTGTTGCTTTCAAATACATGTGGACATAGTCCACTAAGTGATACTGATTTATAGATGCAAAATGTGTATAATGCATAAAAATTATTATATTTATGCAAAAAAGCCTTAATCACAAAATGACTTATCAGAGTTATTTTTCAATAACACATGCAAAATAATCTGTGTGTAAATTTTTAGTTATATGTTGACATGGTATTATTAAAACAAATACCTTTATGATCTTTGGTTAAATAAAGTTTTATCTTGCATAACTTGCAAAAGCTATTGTAATGTGCTGTAATGTACAGCAACAGAATACAGAATAGGAACAAGAGGCCTGGCTTCCTAGGGCAATAGCGGTGGTGAGAAAGTGTGGTTAGGGCATTAGATTTGTAATTATTTGAAATCATTCTAATAGCACCTCACTAAAAAAGTCATATGGGGGTAACTGCCCAAAGAGCAGCTCCTGAGTTGATGTGCAGATTGCCTTCCATGGACTGACTGAGCAAAAAGTTCAGTTTGAGGTAAAAACAAAGTTTGGCCACATTTGCAATTTCCAAATCTCGTAGGAAATCTTAATTAAGGATTTTCTTCTCTGCAAGGATGGTAATTCAATTTCTCTCCCTCTCCCTATGTCCAGATTTGCTTAAAATTGTGGTAAAATATTACTTCATTGGAACTGCATTTACAAATGAGGTTTCCACTTTTGGTTAAGGATGCAATAGATGTATCAATGTTTTTAGTCTTAAAGCATGTATTAAAAATGGAAACCATTAAAATAGGAGAGCTCTTGTTTAGAAAAGGTATTTTAACATGCCTACACATATATGTGTATTGTTGTGCTATTATAGAAGTGGTGCAGCATGTAATTTAAAATGTGCACATGGCACAAGTTTCTGAAGCATATACCACTTTTGATTTAAAAGGATCATGTATCTCAAAATAAATCAGAATTCTTCAGTGTTCAGAGTGTGGAGTGAAATAGATAAGGATTTTTGGTTTGTTTACTAAAAGTCAAGAACAGATAATGATTCTGTTCTCTTTTTTTTATTTTTCCACAGACTTAAAGAGCATAGTTAAGGGTGCACTGAAGAGAATTACCATGTGTCAATATTTAAAAGCGTGCTTCTTCAAACTTTACATTTGGAATTTTGTTTTTATGTACAGGACAAAAGCATTTAAAAAATAATTTAAACAATTGAAATTGAATTTAAAAATTTTTATGAAGGGTTTTTTTTAAAAAGCATTGATATTTGATAAAAAACTCTAGTGTAGACCATGATCACATGAGAGTAAGTGCAGTGTGTTTGTTTTAGGATTTCACAGAAGAGGTTCAAGCAGGTGGTGGAAAGGTTACTGCAATTTATTTCTTTACGGCTGTTTCCTGCAAAACCTGAAGAGTTTCCACCTATGGTGAAATGTACCTGGTGGATTCCATCAGCAACAAAAGTCCTGGCTTTATTTAGTAGGTATTTTTCTTAAACTGTGTAGGCATTTATATATTTTTATATGTATATTTGTGTGTATATAGGGTTTGTTTTATATATACACACACATATTGGGGGAGGATAGTTTTTTACTGCTCCTCTTCTGGGGGAGAGTAATAATGATGGTGGCACAGTACAAACTACTATAAAATGCTAAAAGGTAGTAAACGAGAGTCTTCTGTTGGTAAGTTTTCCTACTTGCTTTCCAGTACAGGATAATGCTATGCAGAGTTTTCCTGTGACAAGTGAAGATTGTTCAAACAGAAATCCACGGAAGTAACCAAGGTTAAGGTTTCCCTTAGATTTATGAAAGATTTAGATTCCCTTAGATTTATAAAACTGTCTTAAACTTGTAGCTGCCAGAATTTCTTCTGTAACTCACCTGCCCCCCCAGAACTATTTAGCATCTGAAGGAAGGTAGGCAATGCATGTGCCTCTTGCATCCAAAACTACACCTTAAAAGAAGTAAATCCCTGCTCATTTCAACACAGAGCACAGCAAATTTGCCTACTGCAAACGTAAACCTTCTCAACTGCTGCCAAGTGGTGATTAGAGCACTTACTTTCTGCTTTTTAGGAGAAGACAAAACCACCAAATGAAAATTAAAATTGGAATTAAGATGTTTTCACTGTCAATTTAAAACTTCTTCTTGAAGGTATTCTGCACAATCCTGCCTGTTCAGAGTTAGGCACATTAGCACACCTGTATTAAACCCAAGATTGTTTATAGTCATCTATGAAAGAGTTGCTTGTTCCTTAATTCTGGAAAAGAGCTATTCAGTCAGCCAAAAGACACTACTTTGTGTCTGACTGACCAAAATTCCATTATGCTGAAGTGTAAACAGAGAAAACTTACTAGCTGTTTGACATTTTATAAATGTCCTTGTATAATGAAATAGCTGAAATATGAATTGGCTTTCTTGCTTTGGTCAAGTACTTAATTTTTGTGCAGGTCTAGATGGTATACTGGAAAAAAGGTAAATTTTTCTAACCATAGCTGCTTGAAATTATATGGATATCTTAAACACTTCAATGTATCAAACTGTTTTTTCATCAATTCCAGCAGAACATAGCACTCTTTATCTATGAAACCTTAGTGTATGTCAGTATGGAAACCAGTCAAACTGAGGTTCCCTTATCATAAATGGGCTGAACTAGGGATTAACTGTTTTCTGCAGCAATTAATGTGATGTCATGTAGTGTTATGTTGTAGCTATAGTTCTGTAGCTACGATTGAGCTAACTTCTCTAGCTAAGTTATTAATTATTTTGTATTATTTTAGACTTGCCTTAAAGTTTTTGAGGTCACTGGTGCTCATGATGCCAAGAAATGAGATGTGCTGAATCTGGGCATTATTTAAAAGACTTTTGTGTTTTCTTTGTAGATGCTGCAAATAGTCTGATTAGCCCTCCTATTATTTCATATACGGATTTCTATAATTCTACACTTGATCATATTGATCTTATGGAAGAATATCATAACTGGCAATGCTATGGGAATTCTCACAGGTAAGAGGAATAACTAGCTGGTTCTTGTTGAGTAGTACTTCAAAGCATTGTGTCTATGCTGTGTGTATCTATATTAAATGTAGTGGATATATACTGTCTGTATATGGTATACATACCATTTATGTGTATATAGATCCGCGTTAAATACTGTATTATTTTATTGTAAAAACGTATTATAGCTACTACTTACTTGCTACTGCATGGATGTGAGATTGACTGGAATAAATCTCATTCTACCTTTGCAAACTAGAGAAAATATGTAAATTATGGATGATAAAGTTAGTTTATAAGTTATTGGCATAGACTTCTGACTGTGTCTTACTACGGACATATTTTAGCTTCCAATAGATTCATAGGCATTTTTCTTGCCTTCAGCAGCAGTTGGGGAAAACTTGGAGACCATAATTTGCTCCACTGAATCAGGTATTTCAGGCTACTCTTCTGTCTGATACCTGATAATGTACTTGAGAAGGAAAAAAACTAACTAAACAAAACATACCACAAAATACCCAAATGACAGAAGAGAAGTATTATTATTAATTTCAGTTCCTAGCAGTATTTGCAAATAACAGTTTGTTCTACTGAGTCAAGTATCGCTATATACAAAGTGAAAAAACAGCAGCTATTTGCGAATTATTGTCAGTGGAGGAATTAGTTACTGAATGATAATTCACTCCTGTATTCTTAAAGCAAAAATAGTATGCTAGATGCTACAAAGAAAATATTTAATCTTCTTTTCTCTTGTTAGGTTTTCTTTCTGTCAATACCCATTTATTATTTCTATAGCAGCAAAAAAAGTTATTATTCAAAGGGACTCAGAACAACAAATGATAAGTATTGCACGGGTGAGTCCCTCTATGATAAATGTTTATGTCTCATCCATTGGTATTTTATGAGTATTTGTTAAACTCGTATTACACATGACCTGTTGTTACAACTTCTAGTATTTCTCATTACCCTGAAAAGGAACTTAAACTATTTTTCTGTGAGTGGTCTACAAATGTCTGTGCTGGGTCCCCTCAGTAGTTTTTTTCTTTTTGTGTACTTGGTTTCAGGATCTTTATAGCTGGCAGTGTTTTAGAGAAAGTTATAGTGCTTGACTTACTTATTTTCCTCTTTTGAGAAACCAGCATAACATGCTAGCATGTTAAATTAACATGATGATTAAGGAAGAAAAATTCCATGAGAATTTTGGACTATTTTGTTTTTTATTCTGTGGAGGTGTTTTGTCATGGAAGACCAAGATTCAGCAGTATCCTTTCAGGTCATGGAAGAGGTACTGCTTCTGGGCAGTCTCTTGTATTTGGAAAGAGGCATTGTCTGCCTCCCTCAGTGGTAGTTTTCTACAGGTGATACTCTTTTCCTCAGTGCTCTGTGTGGCAGCACCCCCACCTGTCCATTCCTGTCTTGCTGGATATACCTTGTGAATAGCTAATTAAAGCATAAACCAGTTTCCAGAATCTTATGGGTATATTTTTAACGATTTGGGAAATGTCACCTTGTTAAACCTCCCAAGAAGTTAGTTCAAATGTAGTGTAAATGGTATCTGCAGTAGGAAAGAAATTTCTCTCTATCTCCTGGAAGATACTGAAGTTACAATGTCAAGGAAATGTCTCTAATACACGATACTGAGAAATTTTTACAGTTAAGTGTGACACCTTTTTTTAAATGAAGATACTGCATATGTGATGCTTCTTTTTCATTCAAATAGCAAAGCCTTGTGGATAAAGTCTCTCGCAGACAGAAGCCTGACATGAATATGTTATTCCTAAATGTGAAAGTGAGGAGGACACACCTTGTTAGTGATTCACTTGATGAGGTAACGAAACAAATATAATTAAATTGTGTGTTGCTGTGGAATAGCTATTGTTAGATTTCAGTTTGATTTGTTATATTTAAATCCTTTGCACTAAGAGATTGGGAATACAACTACATAATACTAAATAAAGATAATTTAATTGCTGTCAAAATTGCAGCACTGCAGAACAGATTGGGTTAGACATTTTGTAATTCATTTCCTGTGCTCATACTGCTTCAAAGCTAAGCCCATAACAAAATACATGCTTGCACATGGTGTGTATTTGTATTTGTAATTGTGTGCTAAAAACACAGTGCACAATTATCAGTTTCTGTAGGACTCAAGTCCATGATAACAGCATGAATAGTATGTGACTAATCACTAATGAGATTGTTCTGTTCTAATTCTTGGAAAATTTTGTATTCCTTTCCTTCTCTATCCTATAAGAATAATTTTGGGCTTTCTTTTCTTAAATTCTTTTAACTAATTCCTCACATTCTTCAATGTAGTTTTTCCTTTTTTAGAAATGAAACAGATGTGTCCATTAAAGTAGGCAATTCTTCAGTATCCACTGAACCTTGCTAATTAACATTATTTAATGAAATTTAGTTCCCTCTCTTTCTCAACATTGAGAACAGCCTGAGGATACTGAAAAATAAGTCCAGGTAGTAAAAACAACATCAAACAAATTCTGATTACTCATGTCATAAAATGCAAGTTCAAACTTTATTTTCCTATATTCAAACCTGTCTATTTTTGGCCTTTTCTCCTAAAGCAAAAGAAATACAATTGGTAATATTGCTTTCTCTCAGGCATTGTAGAGTTTTTTTACCACTAAAATGACCAAGAGCAAATTCAAAATTTTTTACCGTCAAAATATTCTCCTGTTTATTTCCAATGTTTTCTTCTACCCATCTCAGAGATTACGTATTATAGGACGTAGTATATATTCATATTCTCAAATTTATGGGGAATGGCAGGTGGAGAGGGAAGATGTCTTACTTGTATTTTAAATTTTAAAAAAATTATTTGCAAAGGAAAATCACTTCAGCTAATAAATAGCTTGTTGCAAATAACACAAATAGCTTTAGTTATGAAATTTATGTAATAGGAATTTACTTGAGCAACTAACAATGTGGAGATTATATTAGCACATGCATATTCTTGACTGGTTTAAACATTTTCTCTGGAGCTGGACAACAATTAATGGTTTAAAGAAAGCTTGTATAGAGACTCAGTCTGAAAGATCACTGTTAATTTTAAAAGGCTGTCATCTAATTCTTTGCAAGTTTTTTGTGTACCTGCATGAAATGCTGTCTCTTAAGACAAAGCAATGAAAATAGCTTGTTACCATTGTCTAAAAAACAGTTGTAAAAAGCAGCTGATACTTGCTGGCAGGCATCTTACACAGAATCAAATGGTGTCAAATACTGAAAGTGTTAGCTTACTTCCTTATTTCTAAATATTTCCGATTATGTCTGAGTCCTTTTTTAATTTGTCATTTCCTCCTGGTAGCACATCTTCTGTAAAAGGTAAAAAATTATATAGGTCTGAAATATTCAATTCATTGTATCTAATTGTTTATTAAGTCTATTTGTACACCACCTAACTTCTTTTCAAGCCCAGAGTGACACCATGTGCAAAGTAGTTGATGGTGTCAGGTAGTCATAATTGTCTTGCTTCTGCAATTCAGTCAGTTTTGATATAGTTTTGACCTGTGAGGAGAAAATTGTGCAAATTAATGGTTTAAGCAAAGCAAGAACAGTAGAGTAGAGGCTGAGGTGTGTTCTCTGCAGCTAGTAGTGGTGATAATATGTTAAATCTTCTTTTTCTTCTGCCTTCTCTATTTTACAATAGCTAGCAAGGAAGAAGGCAGATCTGAAAAAGAAGTTAAAAGTCACATTTGTAGGGGAGGCTGGTCTTGATATGGGTGGCCTGACAAAGGAATGGTTTCTTCTTCTGATTCGACAGATTTTTCATCCAGATTATGGTGAGTCCTTATAATTCTTTGGTACTGTGTGAGAATTTGTTCAGACTCTGTGTAAGCACTGCTCAGCAATAATGGAAAAGTCTTTGCATTATAAACACTGTTTTCAGCACAAATCCAAAACACAGCTTTTTTAATAGCTTAGCTATTAGCTATGAAGGAAATATCTCAGCCTAAAGCAGCATAATGGTTTAGCAAATATTCAAGTGGAGATAAGGCCAAATGTATTGGTTTATCATTTACTATCCTTCCCTATTTCTTCACATGCTGCATTTTCTCTTCTGCCCTCAGTTGTCTTCATATTGCTACTTTAGGGAGGGGGTTTTTCTGGGTTTTGTCACTTGCTGCGTTGGATGCTGTTACTGTGCTCAGTTCTGGCAAACTGCCAACCGTGGTCTCCCATGTGTCAGTGGGGGTTTTTGGTGCTGATAGTTGGTTGCCCTGAGAGTGGCTGCACATTCTAGTACCATTGCTATGACTAGGGTAGGTAGAGGTTAGATTTCACTTGAGTCTTGGTCATCATACATTCTGTTTGTGGTATCTGTGTGGCCTGTATTCTTAAAGGGGTCTGGGGTAATCTCAGAAAAGAAAGGTCCTTCAGTCAGGAGCAGAGACAGTATAGGCAGGGGTGAGCCTGAATTAAGAGCCCTGCCTCTGCCCTTACCAGGACCTGTGAGCCTATAAGGACATTTCATGCCCAAGGGGAAAAAAGAATTAGACTTCTTGATTAAATAGTGGATTTTAAGACATGAATGAGCAGTCATAAACAAGCAGTTTCATCCACTTGTTTTGTAGTGATGTAGATGGATCTGGATAAGTTTTATTCACCACTCTAATGAGCTTTTCTCTGGACTTTGATACATTCCTGATGATTTAGTGCATTAAAGTGTTGCCAGGATGGCTTTTAAATTGATTTCCAGGGACTTGAGCATAACACCTGGTAGTCACTGAGCTTGCCCATCTTTGCCTGGAAGTGTTCAGAATTTTGAGTCGTAAGTGTGTTTTCATATCTGCTGAGATTGTTATTTGCCTGTAGCCCTTTTTCTAGTAAAAAGGGGTCTGTGAAGACATGACATTGGTGATAGCAACCTTAACAGGAAACAATTTATCCTGCAGAAAGCATTCTGTAAGTTTGACAGTTCTGTTAGTAAAAATGCTGTCAGCAGAGCTTGGTAACTGATGAGTTTGGAAACATTCAGAGTAATTTATTTTTTCACTATCTCTGGCAGGCTTCCTTACTTTAAAGTGCAAATTTTTTCATTGTTACGACTATCAGCCAAGTGTGGGAGGAGTTCAGAAATATTCTTGTCCCCTGGAAAGGGACTGTATCCTCTGCTGTCTTTAATGTTTGAGATGCAAATAACATGTCAGAAGATTGGAAGGGAGAATATCGCTGTTGTTCCCTTTCCAGGTTTACTGATTCTTCAGGTTTAACTCCTGGAATTTAAAAACTCTTCATTAACTCAGCTGTCTACCTGCCTGCCTGTGTGTTTTGCAATGCTTTCTTTATCTTGGTGTGGACAATTAACTAATGGGATTCAAAACTTCTTTTGTTACAACATCCTTACCATCTTTTAGTATGTGAACCTTGCTCTGCTTTACATGCAGCTGTTCTGTTGCTTCTAGCAATGTATAATGGCAGTGTCTAAACCTTTTGTGATGAGCACCTTTTTGAGCTGGAGTTGAAAAGATAAACTGTTCAGGAGAATGGGGGGAAAACGTGAAGGCAGCTTTTTGCCTGTAATTTATCATAAGAACTAGATGTCCCTGAGACAAGTTGGATATTCATTCCCTTTTTTTTTTAAGTCAAAAGGACTTTGAATTTTTTTCTCATTTAAATATTATTTTTCACCAAGTTTATTTTCAAGCAGAGATACAGTGAGCTATTGCATATAAGATGTGCTTAGAACTAGTCAGTGCTTTGGTTTGTACAGACCATGGCAACAATAATTAACTTGGCCCATTCAATCCCAAGAAGTTCAAGAAGGCCATCACATTTTATCCAGTTTACTTCTGCATTAGAGCACGCTTCTGTGGAGTGTGTCTTGCCTCTCTGAGCAATAGGCATTTTAGAGCTGTTATCTGCTTTCATTATGTAGGTTTTTACTTTCTGTCACTCTTTAAAACAGAATGTTCTGTATCTGACACAAATAGCAGTCAAACTTATCTATACTCATGATTTCAGTAGGATCTAGCTTATCATTTAGACCCATGAGTGGCTTTTTTAGGGTACATGTGGTTTGGGACTTTAACTTTTCTGGTATAATTTTTTGACAGAAAATGTGAAACACAGCCTTTTGCTGGTAGTGTGTGTGTATAACATAAACCATTTACAGTTTTCTATTCTAAGAAGGTAAAGCTTATGGTGTTTGTATCATAGGATTCATGCCAGCCTTTTTAGGGATTGTTATCTGCTATTGACCTAGAAAGAAAGGAGGAAATAAGAGAGTTTACATTGCAGTAGGAAAAGTTTAGGTTAGACAGTTTGTTTTTATGGCAGTACTGATGCTGGAATGCAGTGAAGAAACTGATTGCATAGGAGCAGTGCAAAATATCCACAGCTGGAGGCCCTGAAGAAGGCAGTGCACCCACACCAAGCAGGGCTGGTGGGATTGAGCCTGCCTCAGGCTTAGTACTGCCCTTGGTGCTCCTTCCCAAGCCCCTGCCTGTGGGCTCCTGCTGTGGGTGGGAGCAGGGTCCTAACAACAAGCGTGGGGGTGTGGGCACCCCCAGGAGCATTCCATGGGTAAGAGAGATGAGGCTTTGCAGGAATTCTTCCAAAGCTCAGGCTTTTTAAGGCCACGTTGCTGTTCTGCAGGCATGTTCACCTACCACAAGGACTCACAGTGCCATTGGTTCAGCAGCTTTAAATGTGACAACTACTCGGAATTCCGACTGGTTGGAGCCGTATCCTTTTATGTCTGCTAGAATGTTCCAAGCCACAGCCATTCCATGAGCTGGTGTGGGGGTGAAATAAGGCACTGGCTCAAGCTCCCTCAAAGGTTGTATATACACCTGTGTTCCATTTTTAATGTATTTTTTGGAATATTGTTTATGCAAGTGAACTAAAAATAGGAAGAAAATGGTGGGGTGTGGGTGGTACATTTTACAGCCAGAAAATGCTAAGTCAGTATTAAACATGCAACTTTTTTGTGTGTAAGTTGTAATTTTTTAGGTACTTAAACATCAATGTGCCTGTGTCCATTAATACTTCATTTAAGTCCCCATTGAGCTACTAGTATGTGGCTTTTTGCCTTTTTTTATTACAAATTGGACGCCACATGCTATTTTGAACACAAGTTTTTCTAGGTTTTCTGTTGTGCTCATAAATGGAGATCTCAGACAAATGATTTATGATCGTATACGCTTGTAACTCCCCTGAGATGAGGTAATAGTGTCCATTTACTGATTGCAATTGGATCAGATGATGGTTTTAGGTCTTTTCTAACAGATATGTTTTATTTTTGTGAGAAGCTGAATTGGGATAGTTTCAAATTTGTTTCATGGGATGCACTTAAATGGATGAGCTGTAGTGCAGGTTTGTGTTAATGCTTTTAGATTTATTTAAAAGAAATATTGCTTTATTGATCTCTCACTAGAAAATGCATATTTATCTTTCTCTTTTTCATAACAATACTTTGGAATATTTATTGTAGAAATGTTTGTATAGAATATTGTGAAGAAGATTCTCAATCATTCTGTCAATGTTCATCATTTGACCGTGTTAACCTCTGCTTAATTGTAATGAAAAACTGCATTTAAAATTGTCGGTCCAGAAACAATGAAATAATTTACATTCCTTCTGTTTGTCGAGCGTGAATCTTAAAATATTTTTCCAAGGTACAAAAATCTTAACTATAATAAGGATGTGTCAGATTTGTCCTTAACTTTTGACATATATAGCTGATGGGACTTGCTGTATACAACAGTATCACCTTGGATATTCGTTTCCCACCTTGCTGTTACAAGAAATTATTGAGTCCTCCCATTGTTCCCTGTGATCATAATACACTTGTAGGCATCTGTGGTGTCACATTAGATGACCTGTTTCAGATTATGCCTGTAAGTATTACATTTTCTAAGAGGAAAAATTGCTGCTATAAAACCAGAATTATTTATATTTAGTGCTTGAGTTATGAACTGTTTGAAAGCAGCTTTTTTTCAGCCCAGACTGATAAATCCTTCTGATGAAAACAGAAAATCTGTGTTTTCTAGCAAAGCATGCATTTTAAAAATGCAGCTTTTTCCAAGATACTTTCTGTAGAAAACAATGCTTCTGGCATATCCTTGCAAAGTGTGTCACTTGGTTGTGTAGATTTACTAAAGGGATTTTACTCATATTGTAGGAATTGGCACATGGACTAAGTGAACTTCTGTCCTATGAAGGCAATGTTGAAGAGGACTTCTACTCAACCTTTCAGGTCGTTAACTGCACAACGATAAGTGGTTCTCAACCTTGTTCAGTGATTTTTCCCAGTGTTAGAATGGCAGTGGAGTGGCTAATTGCTGTGTGGTTGCTGGTTGTTTGGGATATAACTGCACTGGGAGCTGAGCTGGCTCCAGGAGCCGCGCTGCCCAGTGCCGCTGCGGGATCCACGGTTGGCTCCGTCATCAGACCCCGAGCTGTTCTTCCCTGACAGGGTGGGTGGATCCCAGGGCTCACCACCAGAGTCATTTGGCCAGCTGCTGGTGCATTTCCAGCTCTTTGCTTTGCTTGACACCATCACCTTGCAATCAGTCACCTGGCTTGTGAAATTCATCTGGCTGGAAGACAAGCCCTTTTCTGTCTAACCCAGAAGATAGTCAAAGCTTTTTGGTTATTTTATGCATTTTGTCCAGGAAGTCTCACTTCAGCAGTAGCCTGTTCACGGTTTTAGAGTTTTGCCTGACCTGTGTGTTGTAACTGCTGTTTCACTTAGGAAAGTGTTTTTCAATTACTCATTCTTTCAGAACACACATACTAGTTAATGAAATTTCATATTGGAGGTACTTAGTTCCTAGGTGAACTACGGCAGAGCAAATACCTTCTTAATTGTATTTGCTGCTCCTATACTGTTCTTTTGTATGAAAAGCTCTATGGCTCCAGAGCCTGCAGGTCAGTTTGACATGCCACTATGTAACAGGATCGATTTTTGTTCTTTGAATACTAGTTTTCTGAGCAATTTGTTGAGAATTGTAATATTTAACTTGTAAAAACGTCACAACATTCAGAATTACAGCATGTGCTGAAGAGAGAGAGGGAATACATGACATAATATAAGCTTTGTCATTTGTAAGTATATTAATTTATTTTCCAGTGCTGACCTTGACTCCTCTTTTTCTGTAGGTTTTTCAGGAAGAATTTGGTGTTATAAAATCTTACAACTTAAAGCCAAATGGAGATAAAATTCCAGTCACAAATCGTAACAGGAAAGGTACTTCAATATATATTAACTACACATACTTTGCAGATTAAAGTTTGTCCTTTTTCTCCTTCTATAAGCCTATGCTTTCATTAACAAAGTGTGAAAATGAAATGGCTGTAGTTCTTTCTGGTATGCCTACCAATTTAATGGTACCTAAAATTAAATGTATTCCTTTTTCATATTCACTACAATTTTAGAGGGCAGAACAAGTGATTAATTAAAATTATTATAATGTAACAAAACTTTTTAATTTTTTTAGAATATGTGCAGCTCTATGTTGATTTTCTTCTCAATAAATCGATCTACAAACAATTTGCTGCTTTCTATTATGGATTTCATAGTGTCTGTGCTTCATACGCATTACTGGTAAGAATAAAGTGAAATATAACTCTTCTGTGTCAAGTATTTGACAATTACTTGTCTAAATTAAGTTGCACTGGATGATTTTAAGATTTGGAAAGAATCTTGACTGATCAATAGACTTGATTGATCCAACACAAATAGAAGAAATTAATCAGGTAATCAACTACTCTCTGTAGTGTTTCGTTGAAAAGAGACAAAGCTCCAGAAGACAGGTTTATCACTATGCATTCACAGACACATCACGGGCTCTTCTGTGAATGTTTATAAGGTTTCTATGTATTCCCTGCATTTAGGAACTGCAGAACAACTGTCTGAGTGCTCCTGAGTGACTCCTCTGAAAACTTCTATTGCTTTTTGCTGGAGGAGCACTCAGTGAGGTTGAGATTAAACACTCTTCTATTTTCAGTCCTGTTTGGCTGTTGGTATGACATTTTTATCTTATAGCATCCCTTCTGCACTGAGAAAGAAGAGAAAGTTTCAATTTGCCTGGGATTTTCTAAATTCCAGTGAAATTGTTGAACTGTGACACCCTGTAGCATAGTGAGGTGTGCCCAACTGCAGGGAAGATTCTGGAAGAACAGTGAGAATCCATTGAAATGCAGTGACATTCTTCCAGGCAACTTGATGTTGTAGTAAATGAATAAGTGGGTTCTGCAGGTGTAAGTTTAGTGGGTATTAGACATGGCTTATTGTTATAAGTATGTGCTATGCACAGCACTGTGTACAACTTAGAGTCAAGTTCTGTCAGCCTCTGCTGCTCAGCTACCCACATGGGACTGGTCAGTGCAAATGAAATGGAAGTTGAAGTCAAAATTGACATCAAGACCCTCCCTTCAACTTCCATATGTACAAATTTAATATTCTTCCTGACCCATTTGTAGTCTGATCATGTGATAGGCAAGTCAGTGTAATAAATGTAAGAATGATGAAGTGAAGAACAAAATATGCTGAAATAATCCTTTAATTAATTTTCTACTATACATGGCAGTAAGAGATTCTTCAAAGTGCTGAGGGATTAATTTTTCTATAATCAGTATGTATCCAGCTTAGAGAATTACATTGAATGATATTCTGTTAATTTTTCCATAATGACAAAATAAAAATTTAATTTTAATCTGGTAGCATCATTTCTCATCTTTTTTAAAAAATGAAATATTTTGTCCTTGATTTATGACAGCTACTTCGTCCAGAGGAGGTTGAAATTCTGGTCTGTGGCAGTCCTGAGCTGGACATGTCTGCTTTACAGAGAAGTACCCAGTATGAGGGCTACCAAAAAACTGATCCCACTATACGGTAGGCCTGGGGTTTTGTTGTAATTATGAGTTTAAAACATCATGGAATGTTAGACTGCCAGCAGTAATCTCTTCAAGGATAATCTGAGAAGGATAGTAATCTCTTCAAGGATAAACTGAAGTTTTAGAAACCTGTTTCTAAATCAGACAAAGACACTACTAAATTGTCATAACTATGAAGAATTAGATCATTAATGGTATGTGTTTACTGAATATCCTTAGAAGATTATGACCACACTGAAGTGGAGTATTTTGAAAAGAAAAGCTCCCAATCCTTCATATGAAATCTCAGTATTTTTATTATCCGATCTTCTAAAAATATTTTTTTACTCAATTCTCTTTGATACTGAGGACATTTATATTAGTGAGTGGAAGGCATTTATATTTGTAAAGATAAGTAGATTGGGGCATCATTTGGCAAGACATCATTCCAAAATTAATAAAATACTGTACTTGTCAATTCCTTGGGAATTTAACCTTCTATATTGGGGTACTGCTGATGTCCTATAAATTATATTAATTAAATTCTCAATAAGTGATATTCATCATGTAGTACTTGTAGTTTTATTATCATCTTCATACTATTTCTTTTATGATGTTGCATCTTGTAACATTTTCTTCTCCATCTGCCCTGAACATAGATACTTCTGGGATGTAGTACTTGGATTTTCTCTGGACCTTCAAAAGAAGCTGCTACATTTTGCTACAGGAAGTGATAGAGTACCTGTGGGAGGAATGGCTGATCTAAATTTCAAGATTTCAAAGAGTGAAACATCCACTAATTGGTAAGTAATGTTTTGGATTTTTAAAGTTTTTTTCATTAATTTTTTTCCCAAGAGTTGTTATTGCTCTTGAATGTCTTTTTACGGAAGAGCAAACGAATGTACAAAGAAGAAACTGCATGGACTCCTTTAGTTTGCCTTCAAAATGTTATACCCATTTACTGATTGCATAAATTTAAAAAACAAGGAAATTGTTTTTCCAGTCAGTGTTTACATTTGAGGCTAGTAGTTATTTATAGGGATTATTTACATGTTTTCAATTCAAATAAATTATTTATTTAATAATTCCTAACATGACAGGTGACTTAATGAAAATACACCTTGAACTACCATGAATTTTTTTGAGTTTTTTGAGTTTGATAGCATTATTTATAGCAACCCAGTTAGTATTTTTTTAATTTTTAAGACTGGAGAAAGTCAGTTTAAATAGTTTGAAAGCTGTATAGAAAAGCTTGCTGCTCTGAAGCTCACTGTGAAGCAGTAATTACTGGCTTTGCCTAGATTTCTCAAACACTTAGAGTAATCAAAATACTTAAATGGAACTGTATTTTTCAAAGTCTGAATTTTGCCAGGTTTTCTGTGAAGAGCTGATCTAAATGTATAAACATAATAAATTTTGAGGTTGTTTTAAATTTAATTTATCTAATTACTGTGATATTTCTAATGCTTTTCTCATTGAGGTAATAACTGGTTCCAGTAATATTAAAGGAACAGATCAGATGAAAAATGAAGAAAAATCAGTCAACACTGAATCGCTCTTTATATTCCTTCTGTAAATTGTTCTTTTTCTTAAAAATGAGAAGATGTGTTTTGAAGTAGTGTGCATTTTAAACTGCTGTAGGTCCATGTTTTGCAAGATAGTTTTTGCTGTCAGACTGCCTGCACAGGGATGGATGATGCCCTGTAACACCATCATCATTTTGCTCATGCAATAGGATCAAAGAATGTAATAGCAATAAGAATTGGCAAATTAATAAAAGCTTCTCAACTTTCCAGATTCTGAAGCCATGACTCCAGTCCAATTAACAGATCTTTGCTGATCATTTAAAGGGCAGAGAAGGGAAAGTAACTTGGGTTTCCAGATCTGGGGGTTCCACCCTCTTGAGCATGTTTGCCAACGATCAAAGGCCAAGTTGGTGCCATTCAAAAGAGTGAGGGATGAAATGGAAAGAGACCTAGAGGGCTTTTGAGTCATAAAATATGTGTGTCCAAATGTAATACATTTTTCAGTGTGTTTTCCAAATGGCCAGTTGAGCTTCAGCTCATTGTCTTTCTCTTATCTCCCCTCCAAGTTATCAGCTGGGAGGACGAGTCTGTATTCCCAAGTGTGTCCTCCATGTCATTTGGGAATTTAAATGACAAGAAGTTCCTGTAGCTTTTTATTACCTGTGACTCATCAAATTGATCCATTCTAGTGAGAAAAAAAGTTTCCAGTGTTTCAGTTAGGTATTCCTTAGCCATATCTGCAATACATATATTCAAGCTCTCTCTCAGAAGAAACTTGGAACTGGAAGTGTTGGTGTAGCTGAGACCAGAATTTGTGAACTGTTTTTCCAGCATTTCAGTCAGTTCTTCAGTGCTCCCCACTGAGGTCTGTAAGGACTTGTGTTACCAGGCTGAGCCCTGAGTTCTGTATCCTCACAGACACATAACTGTGGTTCTTCCAGGTGTGTCTGTACCTACTGCAGGACCCACCTTCCTTTTCCATGTTGTGGATTCTGTCTATACCCAGATTCTGTGTTTAGGAAAGTCATGTGGTACCTGGAGTTTCCAAAATTTGGAAGGAGATGTTTCCAACTTGAAAAAAGAATAAAGATGGAGGAGGGAGTTGCAGGCAAACAAATTCATCTGAGGTACTTACAACTAGCAGTGATGTTCCTTGCATTCAACAGAACTCGAACCAGCATTGGGATAAATATTCCTTTTATAGGATTTCTTATTTAAGAAATGTTTAACTGAAAATGTATAGGCAATTGGCAGTGTTCTGGTTCTATTGCATTATTCTTAAATGTGTTTTGCTGGGTATTTTTAAAATTATTTTAGGTTACCTGTGGCCCATACCTGCTTCAACCAGCTTTGTCTGCCTCCTTACAAGAACAAGAAAGAACTGAAGCAAAAGTTAATCATTGGAATTTCAAATGCAGAGGGATTTGGTCTGGAATAAGATTAAGTACTCCAAGAACAGCATTTTTATGTAGCATCCACTCTCTTCTGATTGTGCCTTTAAGCTTTTCATTGTTATGTCTCTTGATACTGTGCCAGTTTTACCGCATTTAGATAATTTTTTAATTAAATATGAAGTGTATGTTTTTTTTTCCTGAATGGCAATACATTTGCTGCTTGCTTTGTCACAGAAAGTAGCTTTCTTTGTACAAAGAGCTCGTCTGTTTGATAAACGAAACCCAACTAAGGCAATTCCCAAGTTTTAGGTTTTTCTTAATAGCACTTTATTATTAATCATGATTCCTTTACATCAAGGTATCTCACTGGGAGATAATATACGGAATATTTCTTTATTAGTTATTCCCAGTGGCAGATTGTTTTCAGTTAACATTAATAATAGAAAAAAATATAACATCAGCATGTAGCCATTTTTTCTCACAAAGGCAAATAGGAATTTCAGTCTTTATAAAATGTATGTAGTTTTATTATTTTGGTTTTCCTTCTCGGTGAAACCAGCTTCTAAGAAGTATATAAATAACTGCCTGTGAAGAAATAGGGTTTTGATAGTGCCATTTACTGCTAAAAACTTATTTTTTACAAATAAGAGGTTTTAGATGTTGTATATTCAGCTTTTACACTTGACTGTACAAGAGTGTTAAAAGGTATTTTTTCAGCTTGAGGGGATTCAAGTTCAAGCTACAGGTATTAAGGAATTTGTATGTTCATTCTTAACAGCAAACTAGCCAGATCTACTGTAGCATTATAGTAAAAAAACCTAGATATTTAAAACAAATTCCATATCTGGTGAAATGCTTTAGGAAGAGAATTATATCCACAACAGGTGGAAAACTGATATAGTGTATCATGCTATCATTTTTTGCAGCAACTGTGTTGAAAGTCTTAAATAAGCTGTGACAAAAGTGAATATAATACCATTTCTGAAGAATGTTGCAACTTTCATTAACATGGAGACCAGCATTTAAAAATGTTTTGTGTTTTTCACTGCACAAACTCCGTGAAAAGAATTCTTGGTATATCTGCTCTGAGTTAGTAAATTAGCAGCTGGGGAAGAAATGGTTCTAAAATACTGAAAAAATTGTAAGTCTGGGTTTTATTCATTAAATGGAAAGAATTTATCAGCATGCAGTATAGGATTTTTAAATATGAGCAGCTACTGTGTGTTCTGTAAATTTTTCTTTCAGCTGAATAAGGCCCAGATCATTTGAGACACTTTGGCATCTAATTTGTCAGCTTTCCCCATTGACTTCTGCTGGGGCATGGATGCATAACTATCTTGTAGTGTCTGTACTCAAATACTATATTAGTCTTCTTCAAATACTATATTAGTCTTCTTTCTTTCTCTGTATTTACATACAATCAACAGATTTACAAATGATGAACAAATTAATCTGTCTAATTCATGCTTTCAAAGCTGTTCTGGATATTCTTCAATAGCTAAGTGTAAATTTTATTTTTTTATTTCTCCTAGAAAATTTACTAGTGATTTTACTGTTTTATTAAGGCAGAGATAAATATTAGGATATTTTAGAATATTTGACACTGTATTCATAGTGTTGTCATTGAAACCAGTAATAAAATTTCCGTTGGCTTTAGCCTGGAACTGTACTAGGTTAGCACAAAGACTGCTAAAAGCAGCACTGAAAAATTTTGTATTTTTACATTGTGTCTCCCAAATGGAGATTTTAAAATAAATTTTAACTTGCAGGATTTCAGATGTTGAGAAATAAATTAAGCTTTCACTGTTGCACTGAATGAACTAGACAGTTGCAAGCAATGTTCAATTTCTAACACCTGAATATGGATGTAAGTAAGAAACCTGGAAACAAAGACGTACTGCCTTTCCTCTCTTTGTAGAATTGGATTCATGAAAGGTTGGCTTATGAATAAATAGCTATACAGTTTATCTGAAAACATGGCAAATTAGCCAAAATATTTTTTTAAGGCTTAAACCCGCTTTTAATAACTATTTATCTACTATTGTTAAAATAAAAGCTTTATCTTTTCTCCTTTTCACTGAATTGCACTTTGCCTTCTGTTTAGTTTTATTTATTGAAGCTTTTTTTGGGATAATGTGTAATATTACCTCAGAATTCTAAAAATGCTATTGTATTTGCATCAGTTTTTAAATCAGATTGTCATTCAAAGACATTTTATATATTTCCTGATGTTGATAAATTAAATATTAAATTTTGTATTTGTTAAATGAAAGCATTACACTGTATTTATGAAATAAGTCTCTGATAATTTTAAAAAAATTATTCAATGGCGTTTTGTTGTTCTTGTGTCTTGCCCTGTAATCCAGCAAATCTTTTTTTATCTCCATCATTGTTTTGTACTGTACAAAAGAAATCTGGTTTGTATAAACTTGTTCATTACTAAGTATCTATTTTTATGTATCAAAATTGTCCAGTCATTAAATCAAATATTTCAAAAGCGGACCTCACTTGTATAATTTCAAATTTCCAAAACTGGTCTTTATAGGTTTTAAATTATGATCAACCCCTCTGCTTTTGGTTTCTTTTCCTTTGAGAAGTTTTCTTTACCATAACAGTTCTGCTAAAACATTGCATGGCTCACTGAAAAGAAACTAAGTTTCAACAACCAAACATACACCAAGACTTACATTTCATATTTATTGTCAAAATTACAGGTGTTCTGGTGTATTCCATGGTGTAATAATGCTGTAAAATAGCATAGATCCTCATCATGGATCCAACAGCTTGGGTTGTTCCATGTGGAGAAGAGAAGGCTTTGGGGAATTGCAGCCTTCCAGTACCTTAAGGGGGCTCATGAAAAGGAGGGAGAGGGACTTTTTTTATGGGCAGAGTGGCAGGACAAGGAGAAATCGTTTTAAACTGCAAGAGGGCAGGTTTAGATGAGATGTTAGAAAGAAGTTCTTTATTCAGAGGGTGGTGAGGCCTGGAACAGGTTGTCCAGAGAAGTTGTGGATGCCCCATCCATCCCTAGAGGTGTTCAAGGCCAGGCTGAATGGGCCCTGAGGCACCTGAGCTAGTGAATGGCATCCCTGCCCATGGCTGGGGGGGTTGGAACTATATGAGCTTTAAGGCCCCTTCTAACCCAAACCATCCTATGATTCTGTGATTCTAACTTAATTTCCTTTTTTTTTTACTACCTCAGTTACAAGATTATTTGGGGGTGCAAGAAGAGACAAAACCAGAAGCTGTTGTATGTTTTATCTTTTATGTTTTTCTGCCTAATTTTAACATTAAAATCAGGAGGGACAGGTAACAAGAACATCATGCTTTCCTCATGGACAGGTCCTGATCACAGAACTGTTACCTTTGTGCCACTCAAGTTACCTACAGATGGCAGCAAAGATGAAGATTGAAACAATTTAATTAGAGGTCAGAGTTTCCTCTTAGGTAACAGTAGATGATATAAATGCACGTAATGAAGAAAAAAGTAATTACTTAAAAATTTATAGCACAAATAATTGCAGATTTGCAAACTGAGCAAATATAAATTGACTTTTAGCAAACAAATATGGAGAAATGAGAAGCAGTTTCTTGGATCTAGTGCTGGGTTTTGAAAGTGTGCTCTCTTTCCATTAAGAGTTGCTAATGTGTTTTTGGGACCAACGAAAGACTCTCCCAAAACCCCAGAGGGAAGACTAGTTATACCTGGTCTCTGACCAGTCAATAGCCTCAAGACTGACATTTGGAAAGATATTAGAAAGCCTGGCTTGCCTTGTGGTGTTTCAGCTAGGGATCAGATGGCTGGCACTGGGCTTAAAATTGAAATGCAGTATTTCCTTTTGATTTTTTGGCCAAAAGTGGTGAGATTCCTTCTCTGTAGTGGTAGTTGGTGTTAGTATCAGTTGACTTGCTCCAGAAGCAAATGTTATACCCATTGTTAATCTTCAGAGCAGTGGTATTTAATATTCTTTCAGAACTCCTTCTTAAAAAAATGAAAATATCTGAAAAGTCCCTTAAAGCCTCTGGTTTCATGTCCTGACTGTCAGACAATAATGTGTTTTTTTCTTCTAGAGCCCCTAGTTTTCTTGTAATAATTTTGTTTGGGTCAAGTAATATTTCAGTTTATTTATTTTTTTTTTTTTTTTTTTTTTTTTAGGATCTGTACTGGTCTTTGTGTTGTTGAAGTTCCTTGCACTTTGAAATATTCATGTATATAAGAAAATAATAATGAGATGGCCAGGACTTCCACACCTGTTTCACTTGTATCAGCAATGTTCTAATTAATAGTGAAGTAGGGTTTGTTGTTAAATTAATGAGCAAAAATGGCCCCTAGTGATCTGCACCTTTCAAATTGTTAATTAAATTCTTACTGAATTGTTTGAACCCCAATGGTTTTATGCAAAACAGGCCAAGGAAGATAGAGAGATTTTTTTTCTTATGGTCTGGTGAAGCAGTTGCTCATTAGTCTCTAGAAGGGTGGGAGAAGTTCACAGTAGTTGGGCAAACTAAGTTCAGTTCTGGACTCTGCTGCAGTACTAGTGTTAAGTAATAACTATATGCATAATAAAAGGATATATCAATGAATGACTTTTGTGTTTTGTGTTCTACTACAGCAAGGCTTCGTTTACCATTTTTCTTTTTGGCATCAATTTAATGATTTGGTATTTACAGTGAGTGACTTTTACTTTTTGATGCAGTATTTTCTTGCCATGAGAATTGTTCTAGATTCTGTAGATATATGATGTTCATATTAAGTTTCATTTAAGGGCTTTTTGTTTATTTGCTGCTTTCAGTCTATAACATGATTTCTTATTAACCAGGAGAGAGGAATCTGTTCCCACAGAGTCGTTAGTTATCTTCACACCAGGATCCCTGGCTGCTACTATGGATAACAATCCAGCCTCCACTGGCATTACCAGAACAGAACTATTTGTAGCTACCTTATGTAATTCAAACATCTTGTCAATGGGTGAGTTTACTCAGTGTACATTTAATCTCTGCTCTAGCAGAGAGCTAGAACATTAATTTCCTTTGCTATTTGTTTTGTATCCATAGCAATACTGTGGAAGTCAAGAACTGTGTTTTGTCCTCTGGAAAAATCAATCCAGCTGGATATAAAGTAGCTAAAGCAGTCATTTTTGAAAGCCATGGGCTTTAAACTCAAACATGTGGATCTTGGTTTTGGTTGTCTTCTGGTGAATTTATGTAACCTCACATTCCTTGTTTCCAAAGACTGTGATGGCAGCATATGTACTGCCTGGGCAGTGCCTTTTAATAGCTGGCCTTGACTGGTGGTGATGTGCCACACTGTGCAATTTTTACCAGGAAAGAAAAGCCTTCCCAGGCATTGAAAGCAGTCAGTATTCATTCAAACTGAAAATTTTAAAGTAATAACATACATTTGTTCCTGTTGCATATAAAAAAATCTCATGGCATTTTGGTTTGGGTGGTTTTGGTTTAGGATCCAGAATCTATTTAATATCATATTTCTGCACATTGGTTGAAGTGCATTAAGCTTAAGTTACATCAAATGGCACGTTCTGGAAGATGAATACTCTCTTTCCAGTAGCTTGTGCTACTGGAAGTTACTGCAAATATGTGAAAAGGATTCCAATTAATAGTTGTTTACATTGCTTTGTTATTGCCAGATAGGGCCTTGAAATCTCCTGGGGTATTACAACCAAGTTGTGTTTGATTTACCAGGGGGATGTTTGCCTTCTTCCTATTGATCATCTCCTAACCCATGCTGGCCCATTTTCTACTGATGATGGGTTTCTCACCCTTACAGGGGATGTTTTAATATATTTCTTACACTGATAAATTAATACCCAATAATTTCAAAAAGGGAAGTCAGTTTCTTCAATAGTCTGTAATGTTGTCCAAGAACTCTCAGGTGCAGAACTAAAACCTCAATGAAATTAGTTTAGAAACTGTTTTGTTTTCCTATACTGGATTTTAAACATTAAACACCATCCTATAATCAAAGGTGTTGAGGCAACATCAACAGCTGTGTCTTCTGTTCCTCATTCCCTGGCTGTTTTTGTGTAAACTGTTATAGCCATGTAACAAAAACATGGGAGCTGCGTTAGGAGTAAATTTTTACATGTAAGTGAGAGTGTTGGAATTTTTTTAATCTCCTAGCTTGCATCCCCATGTGGTAGCTGTAGTTGTGTGTAGTTTTCATTTCTAACTCTTGGCAGTGGGTACACTGCAGCTGGAGATCTGAAGGTGTAATTGTTTGCATCATTTTTCACATCATTGTTCAAAAGAAAAAATGACCTTTCTGTGCTTCTCTTCCCTCTTCAGGGCACCTGGATTCATCAAGGCTTTCCTATTTTATGGTGCAAAGGTGGTCTCAGTTTATCTTTTGCCCTTGAATTTCTTCTCAATTTATTTGTTGCTGGCTTTATTAGTAGGGCATATTAATTCTATATGACATAAGCCCAGCTGCTATGCTTAATCATACATTGAGTTAGCATTTTCATACTTGTAGGTGTACTGGGAAGATGAAATTGCTACTTTCATGCAACACAACCAATCCTTGATTAATTTCTCCTGTCATTACTTATAGCAACAATCTGCATTCTTTGTATAGTTCTGCTGCCTTTCACCATATTCAAGATCTGCTGTCCTTCATAATACAGTAGATATGTAATCGTCGAATGATAAAGAAATAGAGGCTTTCACTTTGAATTTTCCTAGATTAGAAAATCATCCCATTGGCTATTTGTGACCATTTTTTCTGGGTTTTTGGGTTTTTCTTCACTAGGTATCAGATTTTATTTTGTATTTTCTCAAAACACAGAGTAGTTTAGGGGAATTTAACAGGCATTTTAGCACTGAGTTGTCACTTGCACTCATGAATTATTTGGCTTGTCCTTATCCTAGCCACATGCAATGTCAATCCTCTATTTACAGCACATTTTCATAAATCAAACTGATTCTAATATTAAGGAAGAATACATAAATAAAGCTGCTGCAAAAGGATGATTACTTCTGTATCTAGGGTGCAACTTGTAAATGTGTCTCTGCCTCTTAAGGAGAAAAAGGCGTATTAAAAACTATGGGTTCGAGGTGGTAGCAGGGGGAAGTGAAGAAAATTGCTGTGCTGTTCTCTCATTTTCGAGGAGCTAGACAGAGGCTACATATTGAATATATCCTGGGACAAAAATCCCTGAGGGGTTACACTACAAGCTTCAGATCAGTCCTTGTAACTCTAGCTTATAGCCACTAGCTTATAGCTTATTATCCCCACTACCTTGGGGATGTTTGATTTTTTCCCTACTGATCTTGTCATAGCCCATGCTTACCTGATTTCTGTTAGTCATGGGTTTCTCCTGCTTTGAATGTCAGAATTGAGCAAATGAGCCCCACTTAGGAGGTGGGACAGAAGCCAAGGCTTGTCTTGGACCCATGAAATCCCAACTTTTCCAACAATATGTAGAAAGCTGAAGAGTTTAACAGTATCTATCTCAAGTCTGTCTAGAGGGACCCATTCTTAAGCCAGTCTGAGCAATGGTGGTGGGAGACCTTGTTTTGCTGAGCCAGCAGAGAGGCTGCAGCAGGGTTTGGCAGTGCAGCAAACCAGCTGCAGCCCTTCCCTTCAGCTCTGAATGCTTCCCAGTTTTTCACTTTGAAGTCATTGCCACTTGTTTGTGTCAGTCAATGAAGGCTAGATCACAGCTGAAGCTCACTGGGTATCTTGGCTCTGTATTCCATTCATGATTTCTCAATCTTTTTCAAACAGGTTTTGCTAGAAAGTGATAAGTGGAGGTGAGCAAATAAATTTGAAATGTAGGCTTGTTACCAAATTGATAGGATTAGTAGGTCAAATACTAGTCATTTATTTTGAAGAAAATAATTTTTAAAAAACCCACAATCCATCTGCCTTTTTAGGTTTCACTTGCTCATGCTTTGTAGTGTGTGACCACAGAGCTGTCATGTAAAATACCCTAAATGCAAAGCCCTGGAGTGCTAAATTTCTGTCATTAGCATTCTTCCCTCATTAGAATTATTGCATAGATATCTCTGTGATTATTTCATTTATTTTGAACCCCAGTTTCTTTTCAGGTTGAGAGTCAAAGGAGAAAACTAGAAAGCAGGAGATGCTTGTGTTTTGGGTGGATCAGGTAACTGATCCATTTCTCCTTTACTACTACCAAGTTGTCAACCAGCTGGTTGGTGACTTTTCTTGAGTTTTTTAAATCAAGACAGTTTTGGAAATGTGCAACATTGAGATCATTGCTTCATTTTGCTCAGTTATTGCAGATTAAAAGACAAAGTATCTGTACCAAACACCATCTTAGAACTTTTTATTATTAATAGCAAAGAATTTTTCACATTTTTATCAAACCTAAAAGCAGTGATACAAAAATATTGTAGGAATTTATTGTTAAGATCAGAACTTCATCACAATTATTGAATATGACCAGTCAAAAGCAGTTAAATAAAGTAGTCTCATATTATCTTAACATGCTGGGGATTGTATATTATACAATGTAACATTATAACTTGTAAAACTGGGTAACAGACTTTCTCATTTCCCTCACTATTTTAGCAGAGGCAGAATGTGAATACAGAACCACAGAAAGTACCAAACCACATGTTGGCAACTTGCATGTAGAGAGAAAAGATTTGTTCATTTTTATATATGTAAGGGCAGGTTTTTTGGATTTGGATTTTGTTTCAGTTGATTTATTGGTGAGGTTCCCAGACTGCCCCTAAGCAGGGCACAGGCTGGTTATGGCTGAAGGAAATTAAACACCGGGGTAACTCTAGGGCAATGTTCTACTTTGTAACTGCTCTTGACGCATTACATCTAGCCAATAGTGTGAGTGCCTATCTCACCAATCATTTACTTTTGTAGCAAAGGTGTCTGATTTTTGCAGTAAGATAAATACAGATATATATGCAATATACCTCAGAAATTGCATTTTATAAAGAAAGCATTCATTAAATACAGCTACAGGCTTTTTCATACTTGCTGCTGTTCAAACCTATAGTAATTAGCTCTTGTGCATTCAGACCCTACTGGAGGTTTTCATTTGATCCACAATTGCTGATAAAATGTAATGGCTAATTTCGACTGATGAGCTTTGTGGAGAGAAATACTTGATTTACAAAGTGAGGAAGGTGTCTTCTGTGTGTTTCATTGAGCACTCAGGTGGTCAGAGCATTTACTAATGAAGGGGGGGGTTGGCATTCTGAAGGCAGGACTTGTATTTTTGTTGTCTGTAACCCTTGAGATCCGAAATCTGTGGTTTGAATCAGGCAGAGGGAGGCTGGTCCTCTCCTCCTCCAGGTGAGCACACTGACTCACTCACAAAGAACAGGGTTCTCCCATCACCATGAGTGCTGCATGAGCTTTTAACTTCTACAGTTGTTCTCATTAAACACCTCCAAGTGGAATAAAAGCTTCATTTCTGCTTCAGTAGGAACCATGGCTTTTTACTTCCTCACCTCAAAAAAATAAAATAGCCCCCACTGCACTTCTATTTTGATTTCTCTTGGGACCCCAGCTGGAGTACTTTGTCCAAGTGTGAGGGTCCCAACACAAGAAGGACGTTGACCTGTTGGAGTGAGTCCAGAGAAGGGCCACTAAGTTGATCTCAAGTCTGGAGCACCTCTCCTATGAAGACAGGCTGAGAGAGTTGGGGCTGGATAAGAGAAGGTGCCAGGAAGACCTGACAGCACCTTACAGCACCTGAAAGGCTACAAGGGAGCTGGAGAGGGACCTTTGACAAAGGTATGAGGTGATAGAACAAGAGGAAATGGCCTTAAGCTGAAGGAGGGAAGGTTAGATTAGATACTGGGGAGAAATTCTTTACTGTGAAGGTGGTGAAACACAGGAATGGGATGCCCAGAGAAGCTGTGGGCTCCCCATCCCTGGAGATGTCAAGACTGGGCTAAATAGGACTATGAGTAACTTGGTCTAGTGAGAAGTGTCCCTGCCCATGTCAAAGGGTTTGGAACTAGATGATTTTTAAGGTCCTTTTCAACCTACACTATTCTATGATTGGGTGATTCGATAACAACCTTTGTTGCCTGTAAATCCTATGATTTGTTAGCTAAACAAAAATATTAATCATGCTCAGGAGTCATGCCTGAAACCCTCCCTCCTACTGACAAGGCAGGTGCCAACCATGGACAAAAGGAGCTGAGAATGGGAAAATATTCTGAGAAGTGTGGTAAGTCCAAAAACTAAATTGCCATTTTTCGTCATGTCTCAGTGTGCAATTTTCATGAGCAATGTGCAAAAATAACAAGCCAGAAATGCCTTATTGGCTGAAAATACAGAGAATACTGTGAAAGCCATCCTGGAAAATTGTCCAGTTATTACATAGCTTATTGCTAACTTCTTTTTCTGTTATCAAACTCTGAAAATTACATGTTTTATCCTTATATCAGCCCTACACCTTCGGGCTGCATTTAGCCTTCAAGCCTTCATAAACCTCTGAACAAGCCTGGATTCTGAAGCACTGAAAGGATTATTTTCTCTGGAGTAACTGCCTTCTCTCTGGGGAGCTCTGGTGTTGGGTCAGCCTTTGAGCTCAATAGCCACAAAGTGGAGCAGGCAGGGAGCCTCTGCATCCCACACTCATTCACATCAGGTGTGGGATTTATTTCCTCATGCCAGATTGTTTTCTTGTGTGAGAGAAAGAGGCCTCATCACCACTTCTTACTCACTTCTTAATACTCAAGTCCACATCCCACACTGGATAGTAATTCTCTGTGAACAAGCAAGATTTAAGACATCCTAAAATTTCCACTTCTATAACATATGGAGAGATTTGTATATATAATTTTTTAGTGGGCATTTGCAAGAGCCGTACCAGGCAGTGAAAATTTATAAATGCTTTCTAGGCCATTTCTTCTGCAAAACTCTCTACAGTTTGCAGATAATTGAAAACAGAAGAAGTTTAGTTGTTTTTTGCAGATTTTTTAAGCAGAAAAATCTTTGCCTTTTAAGTGCTGGAGAAGAGCATGCCTATGGCACTTTGAAACTCTCTCTGTCACTGAAGAATAGACTATTTTGCACAAAATCATGTTTAGATTTGAACCCAACCTAGATTTCATTACTTTTGTTTCTCTGTTCTACTCATTAGGTGAGTTTTTTTTCATATGGGTAAATGAAATACAGAAAGCTTTGAAAAATATTGTATTGAAAAATATGCATTTGGAGCCTCAATGAGACTTTGAATTTTTAATATGCCGAAAAATTCTAAGCTGAAAATAATCCATTTTTATTATAAAGCTTCGAGCAATTTTGCAGAGATAGGTGTTGAGAATGCTGTGTCATTTGCATTATGGAGCATATCCTGTTAAAGTACTTATTCAAGCCCATGAAAATGTTCACTGATTTCAGAAGGCTTTGGATGAATCCCATACTTCCCAACTTGTAAAAATGCTGTCATTACAGAACTCAAGTTTTGACTGTAGATATTTCAGTTTGACAACTTGATTGGCAAAGACTTTAATACAACTATTTATATACTCAGTGGTTTACAAAGTATGTTCCCCAAACTTAACAACATCATCATTCTTTCCATATTTATGGAAATCATAACTTTGTGCATAGAATTGCAATCTTCACAATGAAAAGGCATATTTCAATCTTTATTTTCTAATATTTCTCCCCTTTATCAAACTTGGATGCTTTGTGAATGTTTATATAAAGCATAGAGCACACCAAAACCACATAAAGCTGTTATCCCCTCTGTATATTCCTAAATTGCCTTATTATTAAATTAGTTCTTATAAACCCTTGAAACACAAATACTTTCATTTTTAATTGAGGAGGTGTTTGTTTTCAGGTAAATAGCATTCCGTAGGTTTTCCCCTCTCCCTTGAAGTACTATTGCACCAAATATTGTGTATATTTTTCAAGGAACCTCTCATTTTTTAGTGAACTCATTTTTGTCAAGACAAGGAAAACAGATTGAAATGGGTCTATAACTCTCCAATCTGTGGGAGAGACCATAATCAGCTGCAGGAACACTGTGGTTCTGAATATACTGTGAAGAAAAAAGGAAAACAGCATGAGCACTTTCGTGTCTGTTTCCCATGGGTATTTATGCAGCATACATTTAAACATTTTTACATCCATCCTATTCAGTTGAGAATTAATAGTGTCATAAATTAGCTGCTCCAGTTCTGTGTTTGGGCTAAACTGTGCCTACTCACATTCCAGTACAGCTCCCCTGGCCTAGATGAAGTCGTGCCTGAGGTGAGTTTGACCATTCCATTCCCTTCCAGGGCTCAGCGTCACTGCAGCTGGCCTGAGGACGTGGCTGCTGCAGGGGGCACAGACCTGGCACTGATCTGCAGGCAGTACCTGCCTTACAAACACTCTCTTGCAAAACTGTTGACCACGTTGAATGTTTAATTTGGAATGCTGATGCGGAATGAATAAAGTAAATCATTATCCAGAATGTTTAATCTGTGCGGTTTCTGCAGGTACGTGTTTTTGTTGGTGTCTCAACATGGGTTTGTATAACTGATCACCTTTAACTTCATCAAAATCATACTTTGGAAGGCCTTCTAAAACAACAGAAAAAGACTACTTTTCCAGCCTAACTGGTTTTTCTATTTATTCTGAAATAGTTGAGTGTTTGTCCACTAATTACTTGATCTGTTGCTGTTTTTCCCTCTGTTTCAATAGGAGATGTGTTTGCCAGTTGTCTTCTAAACTTGTTGAAGAACTTTGACTTGGTCCAAGGCAAGAAGTACTGTTGATAGGTTGGCATGGAGTTCATGTGGAGAGCTTGCTGGAATCATGTATATTGTCAGCACCAAGAGCTGTGATTCAGAGTATTAGCAGAAAGACATCTATTCAAACAAGTAGAGCCATCCTTCATCCTAAAGATGCAAGTTCACACTAGGCAGCAATCTTCTCCTTAGGCTTTATCTCCACATAAATCCTCACTTCAGTGTGATGGAGTGTTTGCCCAAAAGAGTGTTGACACTTAGAGATGTTAAAAAAAAAAAAAAAATCTCAAAAACCCTGAAAGTTATTTCCTCTGCAGAAACATACCCAGTCTTGTATTCTAAATTTTTTAACCATTGTTAAATGTTTTCTTTATCTAATTCCAATTCACCACCTAATTTCCTCTACCTTTTAAATATAATAATGCATTCTTGAAGCACAGAAGAGTTTTCACTTAATGCTGGGATTTGTGCATGGGATTTGTGCATTGCAGACATCAGACTACTTAGAATAGAGTAACCTGGTGTCTGGCACTCACTCTCTAAAGCTGGGTTTGTAGGCTCTGGCCCCACCAGTGGTCTGGTTCATCAGCAGGAGCTTTCTCCTGGCAGAGGGCTGTGCCTTCAGTCCCAGTCCTACAGTTTCACAAAATGGTTCAAATGGAACTGTAATTTAATTTACTTTTATTTAATTTAGCTTTGTAAAAGGTGAGCTCTCACTTCTTCAAGGGTGAAATTGCTGATTTTGAGAAGGAGATAATTTCCCTTGTTTGTGCCTTTCAAGTCTTCTGGTAACAGTCCACAGGGGAAGGACCTGCTTCTTGCTTCTTCAGGATGGAGCCAAAGTCTGTTTGTGAGCTGGACTGAATTTGCAGCTGAAGGAACAATTTCTTGTGCCAAGGCTATCAGCCTGCCCTCTCAGTAACAAGGCTGTGGGAGTAGTGTGTCAGTGACTTGGAAACCACAGGCATGCTTCAGGCGACCAAAAACGCCCTTTCAGACTCTTCTTGAGCACCTTTCCAGTACTCTCACTGTCATGTCTCCTTGCAGACACTTCCCTTGAAGGTGAGCACAGCAGCTTGCAAAGAGGTGGGCAGTGAAGCAAAAGAAACCAGAGTTTGTGTTCTTTTTACCTAAAATTTCTGACTTGGTGAATTTAAGCTTGCACTAGGCCTTGTCTGTGACAGCAACTGCCTCTAAGCCTCCATGAGCAAAGGTATTTGGCTGAGCCCACTCCCCAAGGCTCACACCCTTCTTTCTGCTATAGTCAGACCTCTGAGCTTGAACAGACAGATTAAAAGGGAAATAGCAGACAAGGTGAAGTACCTTTTTTTCCCCCACACATTCCCAAGTCCTGTGGTGTTACCAGTTCAGTAAGACAAGTGATCACAGGATTCAGAAGATTACAAAAGCCAACTCATCTATCAGGTGCTAGGAAAAAAATATATATATAAACCACAACCCACCACCACTAAATTACCAAATGGAGGTGGTTTATCCTCCACATGAGCCACAGCACATGGTAGAAGCCTGCTCACCCCTCTGGTGCCAGGTTACTGCTGAGGGCAGAGCATCAGCTTCTTGAACAGCTGATGGCAAGAGGCAGCATCTCATGCAAATTGTAAGGTCATTGTAAGGTCACAGCAATAAATCTGCAAGGATTTCAGTAGCAAGGCCTGTCCTGTTTCCCTAAGGCTGGTCACGTTGCTAAATCTGATATGAAAGCTATGCATCTTCTGTAAATTATCCTTTCCTAAGCCCTTTTCCAACCTCCACAAACTTTCTGCAAAACCAGAGGGGGATTTAACCACTGTTCTGCTTTTTCAAGCTTGCCTCAGGATTAGTATTATAAAACTCAAATAGGAAAGTAATGAAAGTACATCTTCTTGACAAGATACATCTCTGGGGAATAGTCAGCTAATGCTGAGATTAAATTCAAAGCTGATACATGCATGATAAGTCTGGATAATACAATTTACAAAATTATATCAAATTTAAAACTCAGGCTCTGATACATTTTGTGTGTTTGCCTTCTCTGGGAGATGAGTCTCTTGTGAACCACTGAGGCACCAAAGTCCTTTCTAGCAGCTAGACACTGTATGTGGTAATGCTAACCTAGCAGGCCATTAAATTCCCACCTAGGAATAGTAGGCTGTTACATCCACTGGTATATTGGGCCTGGCAATTGGTTACTAATACTTCAATCACAGCTGGCATTCTATGAATAAAGATACAAATCTAGCTCTGAATGTAACTTATTTCCTGCTATGAGGCATAAATGTGTTTGTGGGAACTTAGATGATAATGTTCATTCTCATTGCAGGTGACTTTAATGAACAGCCATATAAAGATAGAAAGGTAATTATCTTTCCTGTCTTGCAGTACTTCACTGAAGTGCATTTGCAAGGTAGCAAAAGAATGTTTCATAAAACTGTTCAGTTAGAACAATAATATTGAATGTTAAAGGTGAACTCTCATTTAAATACAAAATTGCTGATTTGCAGAAGGAATGATTCCTCTGGAAAACTTTATGTAATGATAATTTATTGCTTTGTAAGTGGAGTTTTCAGGCTTGCTGTAGAAATCTCTAGCAGGAATACAGGTTAAGATGAAAAGAACAAGTAATAATTCCTGATAAAATTCTTTAGACTTCTCAGTATAATTTCTGTGGGACTCTTTCTATAAAATTCAGGCTTCATTTTTGCATTCTGTGAGATTTTTCCATAAAGTAATTATAGTTTTTAGGTTTCTTCTGGTATTTTTCCTTTCTTTTTTTCTTCTCACAGACAGTCATATACCTTGGAGAGTAAGTGCAAGTGATTTGATGGAAAATGAAGGGGGTTTTGTGATGAAGGAACTGGCCTGAAGCTCCAGAGAACTGGAAAGGGCTTTTGTGCAGAGCACCTGGCTCTGTATCAGAGCTTTTGTGTGATCCAGAGCGGGCAGCAGCTGTTACCCAGGTGCTGCCCTGCAGGGCATGGGGAGCAGACAAGACATATTGGACATGGAGCCTGGCTCTGGGCAGAGCTTGGTGGCTCCACATTATCTATCCCTCCCTGCCAGCCAGGAGGTGCAGGAGCAGTTCTGGTCAAGCCTGGGGGCACCAAGCTGTTCCTGGTGTGACCACAGCTGATGCTCACCCAGGCTTAGGCAGGATCACCAGCATCCCCCAGACCTGTCCAGCCCCTGTTTATCTGGTAAGCAGACCCACAACTCCTGGGGCAGGTGTCACCTCCACCTCCTGCAGCCTGCACACACTTTCCATAGAGCATGGGGGTCCCTTTAGCTCTGTCCCTTTCCCAGGAACTCATCCCAACCACAGCAATGTTCCACTCCCTCTCCATAGCTTTTTCCAAGGCTCCAGTGATCCTCTTCCCATCTCATTGTAGCTCCCAGACAACTCCTCCAGATAATGCCTGTGTGGAGGGAGGCAGCCACAGACCTCTCCCTGATGAGGTAAATGTGATTATTTTGCTTTTGGGGTTAGTACAGCCAACTCATTCCCTGAGCTGCATAGTTTGTGTGTGACATGACATTTGCAAACACTGGTGTGCTTTGTTACTGCTCTGGCTTGAACACCAATAGCCTTTACCTGGGAATTACGGAATGTTGACAATTTTCTCAAATGAGGCTGCAACAATATTGGTATTATTGACCCTACAGTACACCAGATGATCTCCCTAGACTTCAGTTTTTCCATAAGAAAAAGTGAGAGGAATGCAGAGTTTTATAAAAGCTCCTGATACTGAAGGGCAGCAGAGTGTGGCTGCCTTTTTTTGTTTGCTGACTGGTCAGGAAACCTCACCAGAACTAACCTTCTCCAAAAACATTACTTTCTGGATGGATATTATTATTTCTTTCAAGAATGTCTGTGCATCTGAAAGAAATAATAATACACTGAGTAGAATTAAGATAATGCTGAACTTATAACATACAAAGCTGAGATTTGAACTGGGGTGAGACTGTCTTGATGCCAGAATAAACACCCTAGTTTTACTTTGGCCTTTCTTTGGAAAAACTAGCTGCACGCACATAGCTGCCAGCTTCTGTTGGCTGAGTTGACACCCTTCTTACAAATAAAGGTTCAACTCAGCCAGTGATTACAACAGACTTTCTTTGCCTTTATATGGTTGTTTCATGTTTCTCTGCATCTAGCTCAGCCAACTCCCAATAACATTGTCACAGCCTAAGAAACACATTTTGTGTTTCTGGGCATCCTTTGCAATTTCTTGAAAGAGTGTGACACTCCTGCTTTTATGCTTGAGGGGTGCTAAACCCATGGCTTCTAGTCAGTTGTTGAAAGCTGATAGCATCAATAAAGAATTATGCTGGTAAGTATTAGAGCAGCCCACATACCCTCACAAGAAATATGTTGTTCTTGATCACCTTCCCCTAAGATTGATCCATATTCAGCTTCTTTAAAATTTATTAAAGCACCAGACTTCATTTATGCATGCAATAATTATTTACTGAAATCTTCACCATATTTAAGCAGAAGGCTATCCATATTTCCAAAGAAAGTTTTTCCCAGGACAATAGTCTCCAGGACTATTAGCATTGCATTGGCAGAGTAAGAAAGTGCAGCCTATGTCTCTATGTATGATAGTTGTTTTTTGCTACAAACCAACATAATCTCAGGACTGTCTTGTTTCTTCATGGGAACCATTGCAGAGGGCAAATAGGATAACATCCTGAGTCTGAGAGAGACAGCATAATAATACAACAAACTTGCAGCCAGCCTCAGCTCCTGTTATTCCTGGGTCAAAGCAAGGTGCCGGGGTGCTGGAGTGCTGCTCTTGTTCCTTTTAACCAAGTTGCCTTTTGTCTGCCACCACTTCCTTGCCTTCCTTCCTGCTCTCCAGCACCTGGTGAAGTGCAGTCAGGTCTGCACTGTTTGGCACACCACTTGCTGTGACCCCAGCACAGCTGCTAGGAACATTGACACCATGAAATTCCCTCTTTGTAGTCACAAAATTCCCTGCGGAGGGTTTAACGGAACCAGAACCAGAGCAGTATCACTCTTAGTGTCTGTGTTTTGTGTTTGTGGTGGTGTGGATCCTGCCTGAGTTCATATCACAGCTGTGTAGTTCTGGGATATAAACATTCATTGCTTAACCATAATTGAAATTTTTTATTTAGTGCAATTTTATTTAGTGTAACTACCCAGAGTTGGATTTGTTTCCAGTGTCAGTGGATGAGATCTTTGGGGTTGCATCACGTGAATGAGGTTGTCTGCAACAGCAGGCAGCACTTCAGCTGTTTGAAGAGGAGTTTGTGTTTTCTGGATCCAGAAAGTGAATCTATTGGTCCACATACCAGCTTTCTGGAAAACTCTAGCACCTTACCTCATGGCTCATAGCAAAATAATTTTAATACATCATCTGGGAGGATTGTATATTTTCCTACACTTGCTATGAATGTTTTAAGCAACATACAAATATTTTTCCTAAATGAAATCTGTTTCTGGTTTTTTTGGTTTTTCTTTTTTTTTTTAACTGTTCTTAGACTGAA
This sequence comes from Trochalopteron elliotii, assembly GCA_024734555.1. NCBI lineage: Eukaryota > Metazoa > Chordata > Aves > Passeriformes > Leiothrichidae > Trochalopteron > Trochalopteron elliotii. The sequence goes on along the minus strand of JANPWX010000328.1, from coordinate 2,203,044 downwards.
AAAAAACCTTAAATATTCTTAGGGGATTGAAATGACATTAGGACTGCCTGTCAGAAAATTAGTCCCAAGGTATTTCCATATGTAATAGCTAATAGGTATGAAGAAAAAGTGAAAGCTACTTTGATTTAATTTTTTACAGTATTGCTTAATGAGAGGGCAGTTGAAAATCTTGCTTGAGGAGGCAGGAGAGGAAGGGAAGGCCTCTAGTTCATGACATGGATTTAGTTCATTAAACTTCAGAGTATTTACATTTTTGTTTGCTAAATGCAGAAACAACCCATCTCTTTTAGCTGAGAGCAGAATCCAGGAAAGTGTTGAAATACAAAAAGCACAGAGCCAAGAAATGGTTTATTGTGCTGCAGCAAAGTTGTCCTGTGTGTTTAAGGAAGCTATTAGTGGGAGAATGTGCTCTTAAATATATTAAGAAGGTTCTCACATTTCAGAACCCATTTCATACAGTTCATATATGGCACAGGATTTTGTCAGGAGTTGTATTTCTCCCATAACAAGACAAGTCATCTCTGCTTTCTGCTGCAGGGGTCACAACAAAAGCTTACAGCTTTATTACCACCTCCTTACATGCCTACATCAGCTCTTTGAGTGTCATATCCTAAAATCCAAGTTTACACATGCTTTTGAACCAGGCAGATGGAGTTGAAGCTCTGTGTGTTAACACAATTTGGTGGTAGCTGTTAATTTTACTGAAAGCAGAAGTCCTTCATCCTACTGGAAGTTTGCTCCAGCATCTCCAACAGAGTCTGAAGTTTGCAGCAAGGCTTCAGAGATCCCTGTAACATTTTGGTGATGCCTAGGGACCCTGTGCCTGAGCTAGAGGTGTTCATGCTCTCAGTCCTGGGAATAAAGTCAGCACCTAATTATAAAAAAATAAACAAACATAAAGGTGAACTGGTCACACTTATTTCCAGCCTCAAAAACCATAGAAGAGCTTTCACTGCTGACTGTCTTTTGAATTAATGACAATTGGATTAAAATGTGATAATACTTTGCTAATAGGATAGCAGGAGAGATCTGTGTCAAAGTGTATAGATGGGGTGAACACTGACATTCACAGTGGCAACAAGTAACCTCTTAAAATACTGGCATTAAAGAGAAACTGTCAGGGGGGTTATTTTTTGAAAGGACAATCTGAGGTGGTGTTTTTGAAAAAACAAAGCCCAAGGCAAAGCTGACATGCCTTGGGGTTATCCAAAGTGGGTCAGGATGGGGATGGGGAAGAAGCATGCAGGGCACACAGGAAAACTGCCAAATGCCAGGACTTTGCTCCTTTTCCTGAAGTAGGAGGATCAGCCTTCAGAAGTTTAGGAAATCCTGCCACAAATGAAGATACATGGTTGTACTGAGCTTCTGGACCAAACCATCTTAAACCTGCATATTGGAAGAAACAATAAGAAAAATGGACGAAAAAGATGTACCTAGTGTTTCCCTTCACCTCCTCAGGTGCAAAACAAGGTATGTACAGGGCACATTCAGGTTCCCATTTGTCAAAGTACCACCTAAAAGAGACTTTTGAGGCTCAGTGTGGACTAAAATTCTCTATTGCATAGCTGTAGGTGTCCACATCTGGGCTCTGTGGTACTTTCAGCATATCTGCATGCTAAAAAATGGTACTAGTTCTTGGGGAAAGGAGGGAGAAGGGGGAGTGAGAATACCAGTGCCTTTACATCCCAGCTCCAGCAAGCAAATCTAACTGTTTTTGCAAACAACCTTCATTGCTCTAAATTCATCCTAGGAGAGCTGAGGCAGAGGTCTGATTTCAGCAGTACATGCAAACTAAATGAGAAAGGACTCTGCTGTTGATTGTGCAGTGCCATTGTGAAGTCTCCAAATCAGACCATCAGACATTTATTAATTAGCATCACTATAGAGTAAATATCTTTATTTAGTAAAACATGAAAAGTGTTTTGGCAATCCCACTTTAGGTCTAATCCAGACCTATCGTTAGAGTAAACTTCTCATTGAAATTCCATGGGATTTTTTTTTGATTGTTTTTGTAGATTTTTTTAACTTGAAAGGTGTTCAAATAGGACAGGTTTTTTTTTTAGTGAATTGGATCCAAGAGCCATTTCATCATGCTCAAGGCAGATGTTATCAGGAAGGATCATTTGTATTGGCAGTCCTTCAAAGGTTACTCTCTAACCGTGCTCAAATCAGGTGAGTCCCAGAGAACTCCTGCTTGATTCTGGCCATGGTTTCAGAGTCTGCAGCCACACAAGCTAGACAGTGATGGTTAAATTTTAACAGACGTTACAGTTTCTGTTTGATCTATTAAACTTGGATAACCTCTGATTGGTTAATAGATATTTTTAGACATCTGCACATTAGTAAATCATGGAGGCTGATCAAAAAATTTCATCTCCCCTAGGGCTTAAATGGAACTTTTTGTATAAAATTCGAATGGCTTTATCTTAAATAGATTGTAAGATGCTGGTGCATTTTTTAAAAAAACACCGAATGTTAAAAGTTAGCAATTCTTTTTCATCTCCTCTCCACTTCTTTCCTCTCCTTGAAGGAATGAAAAATATTAAAAGAACACCAACAACAATTATTTTGTACAAGTTGTGAGGTACTCTTTTAACTTTGTGCTAGGCAGGTGACCCACTGTTCAGCAGCCCAGGAAACTGGTACAGACTCTGCCTGTCATCAGATTCAGATTAAAAAAGAAATGGCAGTGCTTATTTGCTTTTCTTTTACAAAATGAGCTCTGTGGGTGAATCACTTAAACAAAGCATCAGTCCCAGCAAATAATGTTGGTATTTAATTTACTCAGAGTGGGTATTTAGAAATTTGCTCATGTGAGAGAGCGAGTTGTGCCCTTTCTGCACTCTTGCACCAGGGCTGCAAGATCTGGGACTCAGTGCAATTGTAACTGTGAGAAACGTTCCTTATATTTCTCTTTGTGTGTACAGGATATCTTTGTTTGGTTTTCTGTTAAACAAAGTTGAGTTGAAGGCTAGAGGGGAAGGCTGGTGAGATGCCTTGGGCATTTCTGAGCCCAGATTCTTGCAGATTCAAAGGTCTTTTCCAGAGTGTTCCAAGGCATTGGCAATGCACATCTTTGCTTTCTGTGGGGAGGTGGATCTGCCATGCAGTCCCATCTCATGGGCAGGTCTCTTGATTCGGGTGAAAGGCTGGAATCACACAGGTTATGAATGGCATCTTCTCCACATCTAGAAAGGAATAATGTACCAGAGGGAGCAGGATCTTTTCATATGAGGGAGGCCTCAGCTCAACTCTAAGATTTGGCTTATAGGAAAGAAATGTCAAACATACTTGGTGGTTTTACCCAACTTACTTTTACTTCTTTTCATTTTGAAAAGACTTAGCACATATTTAATATGGCTCTGTAAAGCTGAGAATCCTCTTTCCCTGATATCCCCAATCTTCCTTCCTGAGCATCAATTTTCTGAAACACATCACTTTGTCTGACTTGTCACTGACTGAACATTAGTTATTTTAAAAATGCCCTCTTTGTGTCTGAAGGGATTTGGTCTGGCTGCCTGACAGAAGGCTGTGAAAAACAGCCCCCAGCTCTCTCTTGGTCTGTCTCATGCCAGTGTGGAGCCCAGGCTGTCACTACCAGGCCATCCTGCAGAAGATGCTGACAAGCTGTACCACCTTCACTTCTGAAAATTGCCACAGTCAAAGGATATTCTGCTTTCCACAGAAGCTGGACATGTAGCAAAATGGGTGCTGTAACCTGAATGTTTGCAGCACACTATAGCTGGGCAAAGAGGCTGCACAGACCCAATCAGTGTGCTATATACAGGATAAATATTTGAACTGAAGCAGGTTCTTCAGGTGCTCTGTTCATGTGCCACACACTGCATGCACTGGCAGCTGTCCCAGTGACACAGAGAGCTAGAAATTGTGCTGCTCAGGTGCACGTGCCCCCATGTTCTGAGCTAGCTTGGAATACAAAAGGTCTTTGTGAGCTCCAGTTCTGGGCCCATCGAGCTGATCATCCTCTGTAGTCAGAAGGAAGCAGGCACATCTTCCACAAATTTACAAGTATTACCAGAGTTGGGCATCATGGTTATAGCTGTACTTTGGGAGATTTTTTTCTTAAAAACCTTTTTTAAAAAAAACACAGCCCAAGAGATACACCAATACTTTCTCCCTGCAAAGACCAATCCTGCAGGGCAATACAGGGAGAAATATTGTTGGTACAGGGCTTTCTTTTGCTATATTTTCTTTTTCAAAGGTGTTTTTATTTCTTTAAAAATATATTTATGGTGTTCAAAAAGCATATCCACTCATCTTCTCACTGTAGGATTTTTCTTCCTGGTGACAATGCTAAGCAAAAAAATTATTTTGCATTTTTTCAGTTTTCTGAGGCCACAAGAATGTAATGAAAATAATGACCTGAAAGATACACCAAGATACCTAAATTCCCTGGAACGTAGGTCCCATTCAGGAATGTGTTTTATGAAGTATAAGAATATACTTTTTATAGAATAAACCATTAACTAAAAGACCCTCTTCCTGTTTAAAGTCATTCCCCATTGTCCTATCACCATATTTAGAACAAAGTCTAATTTGATTTTAAAGTTGGAATTGTTGGAATGTCCACAATTGTCCTTAGCAAATTGCTCCAGCAAGTCAAATGGTCAAAACTTTGCAATCAACTTCAAGCATTTATTATCACTCCTATTTCTTGAACCTTGTCCCATGGATAAGTTTCTGGTCTGTCTGTTGTCATATTTCTGACCTCTGTAGGTACTGAAGAATCACAAGAGTTGGATGTTGGCAGGGATCTCTGGAAGCTGTCTAGTCCAAGTCCTCTGCTCAGAGCAGCTGCAACCAGGGCTGGTATCCAGGGCTCTGCCTGGTCCAACTTTGAATATCTTCAAGGGTGGATACTCCAAAATCTCTCTGGGTAAAGTGTTTCAATGTTTCATTACACCCCAGTAAAAAAGTGTTTTCTTATGTTTAGGAGGAATTTTCTATGTTTCAGGCTTTGTCTATTGCCTCTGGTCCTGCCACAGTCCTGTCACTGCAGAGAAGAGTCTGGCTCATTCTTCTTTCCTTCTCACCACAACTATCAGGTATTTATCAACACTAATACAATATTCAGTTAATTATTCCCTGTGATCTCAAATTCTTTTTAGAACCCATTTCTTTCCCTTCCAATGGCTACTGCCTGGTTTCTCCCAGTTTGGACAAATTCCTTCCCATTTGCAGAAGTACTTCAATCATTCATCTTGTCAGCTTGTGCAGATTGAATTATAGCAGTGGGTTGTCTGCTTTACAGTTTGCCAGTTTTTCATCTTCTTGGTAAATTGTCATAAATGAATTTAAATTTTTTCTGTTTGAGATTTGCTGAAGTGATTCAAGTGGAGGACCATAGAAAACTTGCTTAACTCTTGCTGAAATCCATGTTCCTAGCCATGTAACAAGGGAGGAGAGTGGGAATGGAAAGAGGCAGAGGGAGAAGGGACACTGTTTGGATGACTGAACTTGGTGAGGGACTTGGAAGTTCATAATAATTTTCAGTAATTTATTATTCTTATTTGGTGATTCTATACTAAGATCAGATTTTACTTGCAAGATCTAGGAATGAGATGGTTACAATTTTTTAATACAGCTTTGTTATTCAAAAGAGAGATTAAGATAGAAATGAATTGACAGTCTACCCACAGTTGCACTTTAGAATTCATAATGCAGTACACGAACAGGAACAATCTATTCTATAAATTTGCTCAGATTCCACGGATCTATAGATCTGTAATAGACAGGCCAGTGACTCAAGGAAATCCTGTTAAAGATGCTCTAGTCATGGCTCACAAAAGCCCACTGAAGTCACGACCAGTGAGTATGAGTCACGTCAGTGTGAGCACCATGCCCCTCATCTTGCACCAGGCTTTTATTCTGGTTTCTTTCCTCTTAGTGGGAACTTGAAAAATGCCTCACCTCCCAGGAAGATTGGTAACTGCTAATATGCCACCTCAGATTGTTGAACTCAGCCTGAACCCAGTTTATTTTTATTTCTGCAGAGAGGACATGAATTATCATTCTGACACCAGATCTGAGTAAGCAGATGCACTCCATGTGATCACACGTGTTCTATTGCAGGAGGCAGCAGCTCCAGCACTTCCTCCCAGCACTCTGTTCCTATATATATCCCTGAGTGGCATGGATAGGTTTGCATGGGCACGTGGGAAAAGGATTGCATGCCCTGGGGAAGAGTGTGTAGGAGGGAATTCTTCTCAGACAGCACTGTGCCTGCAGTTTACAGCTGAGAACGACCCTCCTTTGATTAGCCACCATTGTAGCAGTATTTTCAGTGGGTTTCTATGTTGCCTCTGTTCCTCTCATAAGAAACAAAACTACATATTTACCACAGAGACTGTCAGGAGCTGTATTAAACAAAAGCACACTTTAGAAAAATCGCTAATTTTAGAATGATCATAAATATTTATACCAGGCAGACCATAAACAGCACCTTAGAGACCATGCTCTGTTTATATAAATCCCTCCTAATTTAGAAAATGTTGCATTGATAGACTGAGACAGCCATAGCCAACAAATGCATATTTGAGAAAACTGCTCTACAGTCTCCTGTGACCAAAATTTCCTCATTTGCATAGTATTCAATTTTTGTTTCTGATTAAACCTGCTTAGATGTGTTGCATACTATATTTTTTTATAACACTCTATTCATTGTGAGCTATCACATTAGAAATTTTTCCGAGGCCCAGAGATGATAACTGGCAGCAAACAGGCAGGTCCTCCAGCCCTGCTGCCAGTCATGCAGAGGGTTTGTGCCCGAGGCTGGGAGTCCCTTGCTGGGCACAGGGCTCCAGGCTGCCAGCTCTGGGCTCCAGGGAACACACAGGGCTGGAGGGTGAGCACACTGCAGCTCCCATCCTCCTGAGCTGCTGCTGCAGCACTAACCAGGTTATTCATTTACAGCAGTCAGAGAAGTACTGGGATTGTACATGGTCCAAAAGCACTGCTGTAACCAAAACCATTGGTCTGCTGGAAACTGAACGCAGCTAAGAAAGAGTCTGATTTACAGCTGTGTTTGACAGGGTCCTGCTCCTGACACTGTCTGGCTCCACAGGTCCAGCAGAAGGCACAAAACACAAAGGCATTGGAGGATGGCAGGACAAATGGTCCTTACAGTTGGATTGATTTAAGAGTTGTTGAGAAATCATCATGCTAGAAATTATTTTTCTAAGTGTTTCTAAACTTCAGTCTTGATCTCAGGCCATGTAAATCTCATTATCTGCCCAGAACAGATTATTATCTCTGAATATATCTGTGAAATATGTTCTGCCATCCACAGATTATAATTGCAGTTGGAAGCTACTTTCAGATCTTCTTAGCACAAAAAGGTATAATTAAATGTTAGTTCTCTACAGAAGCCGTGTATACAAGAAAACCGTGCTCCTCATAATCTTTCCATTTCATTTTCAGATTGCAGTGGATTGTGCAGCAGGCTGTCCACTTTAAAATCATCTTTTGTTATCACAGAATAAAGCCTGTGACTGTCTTTTTCTGATCAAAAGGAGGGGTAACCCATCTGTAAGCAGGTTCAAAGCTCTTGAATATGGGAAAGAAAGGAGTTACTGAGTTTCAGAATCTTCACCCAAACCACTACTGGCAATGACACTGGATTCCCCAGTGGTAAAGAAGCCACATTCCCCAATACAAAAGTATCACTAAATTAATATTTCCTATTCTGGCGCAGGAAACAGGAACCCAGTTGAGCCAAAACCTTGCTAATGAGAAGTTATTTGCCAAATTTACATGTCCCATTAAGATGGCTCAGTATTTTATACACTTGCATTATTGTACTTTTTCCCTGAGTTTGAGCCCTGCTTCCTGAAATAAAAGCAATTTCATACAAAATGGGAAGGCATGATGTGAGGAACAGTAGCTGAGGACTTTGAGTACAAAAATACCATTCCTGCATCTAGTTTTAGTGGCATGGATTGTGGGAAAGGGCAGCTCTTCCAGAAAGATTTATCTGTTTATGTGATGGGGGCAAAGTGCAACTGAGCTACAGTATATTCTGCATTTCTCTCTGATATCCTTATCCTCTGACATCCAGATTATGTTCCACTGTCCTTGGCCATGCCCTGTGCCTTAATATTATGATAGTGTAACAACATTCTTAGCAAATTTACTTAGTTAACACAAATGAAGCCAAACTCCCAAGAATCAGCTGGGTTTGGTGGTTTGCTGAATCTGTGTTTTTATCAGAACATTTATTTTTGCGTTTTGCCCATCTGCTAGACCTCTCTTATTGCTTTTTAACTTTATTACTCATTGTTGCTACTGTGCACATAAATCAATGATGGCATCATATGGTTTTGACTGCAACTTTTCTAAATATAACTGCTTTAGATGGAATAAATTGAAACCACTGGGTGGAATAATGAATTCTTCAGAGAACTACCCAGAAAGATGTTTCTCAAGAAGCAATGAGGCTAGCACAGGGCTGTAAAAAAGCACATTTTGAATGCTACTGCCTCACTGGTCCTTTCTTCATTTTCTATAGAGAGAACGAGTGTTTCTTATAGCATAGCATATTGCCTTCACATGAACTCTCTCCCTTATTAAAAGAAAGACTGCTTTTGGAATTTTTTTTTTGTTGTTGTTTTCTAGCATCCAAAGGAGTGGAGGAAGAATTTGGACTTGTGTGCACTGACTGAGCTGAGGTGTATGCAGGGCAATCTTTTAGAAGGGGAGGGGAGCATAAGGAACAATGAGGACTCACTCTCTACCATGGATTTCAAGAGTAATCATCTATGAATTGGAAGTGACCATTAAGGTCATTGAGTCCAACCATAACCATGACCCTTTCTAGTCCACCACTAAACCATGGCCCTTAATGAGTCTACACATCTTTTCAATACCTTTGGGGACAGTGAGAACTACCCCCTCTGTGGAACCTGATCCAGTGTTTCACCACTTTCATCATAAAAATTTCTTCCTTATATTTAGTCTAAATCTACCCTGTTTTAGTTTAAAACTTTCTGTGCTTGGCAGGTTGAAATCAAGTTGTTGTGTTGAGCATAAGAGCATCTTCTGACAGTAGGAAGGTAAGCTTGAGGTCAAGCTCTGGCTTGGGCATGTAGAATACTTCCATGGACATCAAGGCCAGGACAAAGCATCTTTAATGCAGCTCCAGCAAGGAAAATCTCCCACTGAGCATGGCTGGTGGGCTGGGGGTAGGAAAGGATGCCTAGCACTGACACTTCTGGCACTTCACCTCTTAAATCGCTTTGGTATATTTTTTTTAAGGTTCATTTAGTTCCAGGTTCTGGGAGATATGATGTGACTGCTAGATCCCAAAAGTACACAGAGTCCAGAGGGCAGACTAAGAGACCTCATAGCCTTTATTTTTCAGAGATTTAAGGCTACAAATACATCTGTCTTCTGACTTTGCAATAAGTTAAAATTGTGGGTCCTTCTCATACTCTTCATATCTATGCTTTTTAACCCACAACCTGACCCTGCATATTTTGAGGATTTAATAGTCTTTGTGCTATAAAGTGGCCTGGCAGAAGATACACACCACATCCCCTTTTCCTGCTCTGTTTGTGAAGATTTATGTGGCTGTGGTGCCCAAGAGTCTGATGCCAGTCAGCATTGCCCCTGTAGTCCCACATGTAAGTCAGAGTCAGACTGACCTCAGGAAAGGTCTGGAGGACGAGCTGGAGAGTCAGAAATATAATGAGGCCAAAGTGCTCTGTGGACCAACAACTTGTAGCTTAGGGCAGCCCACCCTGCTGCTCAAAGCCACGATGAACAAGAGCAGCTCCTCGATGAGCTGAGCTCTTCTTACCCTGTGGCCAGATCCAGAAGGTGCAAACCTGATTTAGTGCACTTTAATTCCCTTCAGCCTCCCTGGAGGTCCCTGGGGAGCTACTGGGAGTACAATCTTTTCCTGAGATATTTCTCCTTCATTACCCAATTCTGCTGTATACTCACTGCTCAATTATTCAGAAAAAGGGTGAGGTGGGATAACCTAGATAAAGAATCATGATATAAAAAATACGTCAATGAGGCTATAAGAACATACTGAGTGTGTTCACCTTTGCAGTCAGCTCTCTAAAAAGAAGAGCTTTAACCAAAAGTAGGCAAAGCTGTGCTTGACGTGGGCATAAAATACTTTCTGTTATGAGCTCCATAATAGAGGCTGGAGGCAGGGCCTCATTAATCCACAGCTTGACTAAGTGTTTGTACATTTCAGATCATGCCTCATTTTAAAATTACAAAGAAAATCCTGTTCATTGAAAATTAAGCTGAAACATTGTTTAAATGTGATCTGTTCTGAGATCTCCTTGGAAATGAGGTAGTGATGTCCTTATGGTACTTTCTGATAAAGTCATTTAATGAATACATATTTTGCTGCATCAGCATCACTGCAATTAGAACAGATGAATATATTTCCTATTAGGGAAAATATTTTGTGGCATCTCGACTACATTTAAACAAGGTATTTATCAAGAGCTTAGACATATGTTTCAGTGTTGACTGTTTCTAGCCATTGTTAAATGCACAATAAATCTATACATACTTGGAAAAAAATTAACTTTTCACAGCTAAGAACTGTACAGGAAATATACAAAACTATATAAAGAAATTTGGTCTGGTTCTTTTCTGGAAAAGGCTAATACTGTATGCATTTGAGAGTGGGATTCTGACATTTTTCTCCTGTTGCAGATAAGTGGAGGAATACATGTCCCCTGGACAGCTTCAGGAATTGCTTGTGCATTTTATCCAATAGCAATTTAAAAATACTTAAGTGTTCATGGGGCAGGGCAAGCCAGGCTAATACTTTAAACAGTAGACTGTTAAGACATATTCACTTTTTTTATTGTATGCAAGGAAGCTTTTTGACTATAATGTATGGTGCAATACCCTGAAAATGTTGTTTCCAAGCATTTTCACTTAGATCCAAAGGGAACATTAGTTTGTGGGCAGGAGAGGCTTCTAGAAAACATTTATTAGTTTTCTCAGATTTGAAAACAAATCAAACTGGATGTCAGGTACTGGTGTTGAGGTGGCTAGTGACAATCTAAAAATGAGGGTGTTAGACACCAGTGGCTGCAGGATCTCCCTCAGCCTGTGCTCCATGAGGCAAGTTTGCCATCTGAATTATCCCCCATTCCCTGTGGTCCCAGGGAAGTGCCAACCCTGAACTGGTGATGAGGGCATTGACTGGCTCCATGCCTATGGGTGCTCCTTACAGCACTGGATGCCTGCAGTGCTGCCAGAGTCCTGCAGGAAGGAAAAGTGCTGAGCAGAAACTCAGTAGCTCCATGCTTGCAGAAGGACCTGTTTGTGGTTCAATGCCTGAGAGACAAAGAGGGAGGAAATGATGGAGTTATCAGAGCCAAACTACCAAAATCCCACTTCTATTTAGTCTTAGTCTCTCTCTGCTATCTTTATATCCCTCTTTCTGTTCCTTTTATTTGACAGAAATGGGAATCTTGAAAGGAGATGGGTAGGTTTTAATTTAGACTTTTAGGAAAAAGAGAGAAAACCAAAAGCATCAAAATATTTGGCAGCAGTGAATTAAGAGGAAAATTTAAAGTACAATTTAGCAAAATGCAAAATAAGTTATTGAGAGAAACAAGACTTAACACACACTTTCATATTGGCTAACTTCAGTGGTTTCCATAATCATTTAGTTTTTACAGAATTATTCCTGAAATGCCTTGTTTCCCCTTAGGAAGAGAAGTCTCAGTTCTGAATTTAGTGAAAAATTGGTGCATGTTTAAGATCCAGTAATAGGCTTAGCAGCTTTTACATCTCCTCTTATATGTGACCCCCCTCCCCCCCCCCCGCATAGCCACAGTGTTCTCATTCCACACACATCTTTCCCTACTTGGCCTTCAGACAGTCTCTTCTGCTGACATTAAACCCTTAGTACTTCAGTTCTGAAATGTGTTCAAAATCATGCCAGTGTTAAAGAGAATGTTTGGAGAATATCCTAAATAAAAAAATAATGAAATGTGGGTTTGTAAAATTAGAATATCCATAAAATATACTGTCTTTATTAGCATCTGCAAATGCTGTTCAGGGTATTATACATATTTAGGAGATAAGGAAAGATTATCTTGCCTTGGCCTTATAAAGCACTGTGAGAACAGCATGTCATTGCTGCAAAATACTTATAGGAAAAATATGCAAATTCTTGCATGTCTTCAGCCACAGACTAGGAGTTTCTTGTTCTTGTGTTGACCCTTTATTGATGTGTCTTGTACAAAGTATCATGCAATTCCTAGGCTTTGTTTGGAAGGGAAGACCAGAAAGGAAGATGCCACACCCAGGGTTAGAGTGCTGGCAGGGCTGCAGGGGAACATGCACACTGACACGTCCCACAGAACAACCTGCTCTGTGCAGCCCAGTCCAGTGAGGGCTCAGCCTTATAAAGAGCTATTCCCAGCCATACAGTGTTAAAAAGAAATTAGAAATAGTTACATTTTGGAAGAAATTACTTTGGCTTTGGTTTACACTGCTAATTACTATAATTTATAACAAAAATTAACTAAGCCAATCACTCAACTGCTGTTTCTTTTTATAATATTGGTATGCAGAGCTGTTTTCCTCTTGTTTAATGAGTGTGGCAACAAAACCCCATGGTGGATTCATTACATAAATCCAATCATTTTTGGTCAGACAGTAGATTTTAACTCTGCAGTTAGACTGACATCAGTATGGCACATCTCTGTGATACCTGATCAGCTGTCTGCCCCAAAGCAACCAATAAGCCAGAAACACATAAGCACTGGCAGTGATTAAAAGGGCAGAACAACAGGAGAATAAGGTTTAATTGCTAGTGCCTCAGTTGTGCCAGAATAATAGTATGTGCTCTGACTCATCAGATTCAAATGACTTCTAACTACAGTGCTGTGTTTTGTGAGAATCAAGAGAACGTTTGACACGTAGAACAAATGGGAAATTGCTCTCAGTACTCAGGCACTATCCCTGCCCTGCCATGGTGCTTTGATTGGCATTCTAAGCATAATGGGACTGCAAATCTCAGTCTGCTGCAGAAAGCCTTTAGGATGGCTGTCTAGTACACAATGATGTGTGATTGTGAAGCCCTCGACCTGAGGACTCAGGTGTGGTGATTTCCAGAGACACATTGCCAATAAAGTGTTGTGCTGAATCACCTCCAACTCCTTCACCACTGTCTTTCCTACAGATGAAGTGTAATTACTGCTGATTCACAGTAGCACATACAGCCTGTGAATTTCAGGCAGGGCAGGAGGTGAGAATAGATCCACAGCAAGTTTGGGAATCGAGGGTGTATGACAGGAAAAATTGCAGGAAGCCCAAGAACAGGGGCAAGCACAGTAGCAGAATTATTGTGTCACCTGACCAACAGAACTGAGAGCTATCTAAGAGAAATCTTAACTGTTTACTGCATGTTCAGAATAGAATTGGAAATTCAGCTGGATATTGAAAAGTAGCTCCTTCTACTTCAGAAGCAATCTTTGCACCAAGAATATATTTTTAATTGTGTTTGAAATATTCAGGCCTGCAGAAACATGAAAACAGGTGAAATGGTTTAGATCAGCCACACCTCCATCTTCACTCCTTCCTAAACACAATCCAAGACTGATTTGTAGCTCTGGCCTTGCTGAATGAAGGAGTAGAACGCCTGTGAAAGAAGTGAGAGATAAAAATACATGCAGTTCTCAGTTTTGTTTCCAAATCAGTGAAATTAGCAGGAGGCTCTCAGCCCTCATCTCCCCATCACTGGTCCATCTGTCAAATGTAGGAGCAAAATAGATGTCTAAGAGGAAGCAGATGCTGGCAGTACAACTATTTCAGCATCTCCTTAGTGCAGAGGGATATCTCCTCCAGAAGCATTGAGCTGCAGCCTAGCCCTCAGTAGCTCAGCCTTCCCCTCAGCCCTGTGTCTGGAGCTGCCTGGGCTGTGCTTGGCAGCTGGCGTGGGAAGTGAGGAGCTGTGGCAAGCGTTAATGGCCGGATGGTGGAAAACATCCAGGGACTTCAGTCCACTGTCCTCTTCCACTGTTGTGCTTCTTGCCAGCTGGAGAGGCAGTCACACATATCCCCAGTTTTACTGAAGGCCAGAGACGCTTAATTTGCACCATTGTGTGAAAGAAAATCCAAACTGTCCAAGAAATCATGTGGGCTTATGGTGTTGAAAAGGAATGCCCTTTGGAGAACAAAAGATGCTTGAACATAAGGAGCCAAAGTCACTTCCAGCAGGACTGGCATGAGTTTTAGAGGAACTGCCCTACTGACACTTCTCCCTCACCAGTGTAGTCACAAACCCAGCAAATTCATAGTAACAGGAAAGGTTATTTGTGGGAGGCCAGAATTTCAACTGTGAAAGAATGAATCCCAAACCACTGTGCAGATTTGTCTCTAGAAAGGCACACAAATAAACCCTTATGTAAATTACTTCAGGAGCTGCTTTCTGTTCTCACAAACTTGTGACTCAGAGCAGAAAAGGCAAGAAATTGCTCTGACAAAAATTGAAACCATAGATGAAAAAAACCCACCACTGTCCCAAGTTTATTTTAAACCTGTGGCAAATAAGCCTCTGGCACCTAAGCCTCAGGTTACGTACCTGTGAATGGCACAGCTCTATTTACCAAAAGAACAGTATAAAAATAGAGTTAAAGTACTAGGAATTTATTCTGGTTTCTAGTCATGCAAGAGTGGTGTGGTAACCCTGTTGTCTGTGAAAATCCTTCAAAAATGTCACGAGAAACTTTTTTTGTAAGTACTGCTTTAATAGTTATGACTTGAGAATTTAAAAAATATTTTGTAAACAAGACAAATTGGAAAATAGGTAGAATGGTGTCTGGAAACTATCTGGCCACTTCAAAAAGCAAACACTAGAGCTGTTAATAATGTTCCGCTGAAAGTGGAAAAAACACTCTTCTTATTCTCTTTATTGTTTTAATTACAGATTTTTAGTTTTGTACATCAGAAACATGCAGTGAAAACCATGCGGATTTACTCTTTCCTCAAACCACTTGATCACCAACTGCAGATATCAGTAAAGCTGCCACCCAATCCTTTCCTGGCCTATAGACAAAACCACTCTTCTCTTGGCTCCTGAAATAACACTTCAACAGATCTCCATGCCAGCAATGAACACTTGATAGGGCTTTTATCCACAGCTTCCCTCTTCTCCAGTTGCTCCTGTAGCTCCAGAGGGACTTCTGCCTCCACCACCCCTCTGGGCTGCCCTGCAACGGGTTTTCTTCTCCCCACTCTGCTCACATTGCAGCTGTGTCCCTTGGGCCCTTCTGCCTTTATGTGCAGGTCAAGGACCACGTTCTCTATTGCTAATTTAAAAACAGAAGGTAACAAATACACTTTACATTTATAATTCTGCACATCAGCAATGCCAGGCATTAAATCTCAGAGCTGAGAAGTCTTTGAAAGGGCTCCCAAGAGGAATAAGCAAACACCAGAGGGACTAATATAATCCATATGGAAAGGAAGGGGGGGTAATATTTTGCGTTTGGAATTCACTTGCTGCCCTAACAAGATAATTAGCTGTAAATATATGTCTCTGCCTAATTATTCCTTGTAAAGGCATTGCAGTATGTTCACCAGTGGCTGAAGAAGGCATTAGTGCGTACCTCTGAACCACAGGTCCTAAAGGGTAAAATTTTCCTTCTCTAAGGAACTTTAAGGAAAGGTGACTGATTATATAAAATGACTACATAGACTTCTCTTTGTGATTCAGTGATTAAGAATCACCTCTCTTTGATTGTGTGCCACGCTGTCAGAAAGCAATTCTTTCCCATACTACCACAAGAGACAAGAAAGACTCCAGGGTGAACGACTTCACAGCCACCATGACCCTGCCCTGGGCACTCTCCTGGAGCTGGCAGGAGTAAGATGGGAGTTCTAATAACCAGCTAGCAGGATGTAATCTCAGAAACACTTTTCATCCCCAGTTTTCCTTCTGAATAATGACTGTAGCATGAGGGGGAGAAATCCAGCACAACCTTCTCTATCAGTGAGCTGCTTGAGGCTGTAGCTACATGAAGTCTTGGAGCATTTGTATGATATTTTATATTTGAGACAGCACATTTTTCACCGTATAGAATAAAATATTATGTAACCAATCTTGAGAATAATAATACAATAATTGATATCTGCAGTTCACCAAAAATAAAAAATAGTATTTCTTCCTAATCACTAGCTGAAATGAATATCACAGTTGAGCTCTTCACTATTCAGCTGCTCATGGATTTTGCAATAGAGGAGCAGACTTATCATGTAGTGTAGTGCCTGATTGCTCTCTTCCAGCTGAGTAGAGGTGCTCTGTATCACAGCTGTTACTCCAGCAGGGTCTGCACTGCATTCAGCACAGCCCCAGCTGCTTCTCGGTTGATGACTTGGCTTCATGCTTTCACCAATGCACAAAGTTGGGCAGCTGGTCCTAGTACACCTAGGATGCAGAAATAGGGGCCTGTGAAACAGCCCTTTTGTTTTTCTTCAGCATGGTAAAGGTTTGATTTGGAGGAGAAGGAATGTACGTCTGTTATTTAGCAAATAGCCACCATGTGTGCCATACAAGCTGCACCTGCTATGCCCATTTTCTCAGATGCTGCCAGTGTAGCACCAACCCACCACCCCCAGGATGACATCAGGGGTGCAGGGGATTAGCTCCAGCAATAACAGCTACCCCTAAAGCATCATTTCCATTTCCTGCTACTGGGAGTGGCTCTTAGTTCCTGTCCTTTGGAGCTATGACTGGTCCTGACTCTACCGATGTCAGCCGCTGAGGTTGCCTTTGCACCAGCACGTGGTCCTTCCCGAATAAAGATGGTGACAGACCTCTCACTGAAAGTGATATTTTCCAGAAATTCAGACAACCATGGTCTTTCAAAAGATTATGACAGGTAAGAAAAGGAGGATTTTACAGCCTGATAGAAAAAGAAAAGAAACTCTAGGGGTGAAGAGGGTGGTTTGGAAGTAACTTTTCCTGGCTTCCCAATGCAGAGCAAAGGGAAATGCTTTTGGTGGTGCAGCTGCTGAGGTGAGGCATAGGCTGGTTTGGGCTATGGAAGAATGTGACTGTTCCAAGAAAACAAGAATGTGGAGCAGAAAATATTAGGAGGTTTTCTGTTATTTGCCTTTGCTAGGTGGAGAATTTGAAGAGTATCAATATTTGACATATGACTGTGTCACCTGAACACAAAAATCATATTTAACTCTCCCTATCCAACTCTGCAGCTCCTGTGTGTTTCTGTGCTGTATCAGCGTGTGACCTGAATTTCTGATGGGCAGAAGAAGGGTGGCTGGTAAATGCTGTGGCCGAGCTCTGAGTTTATGGGCAGATCTATTTTCCTGGGGTCAGTAGATTTGCTCTGGTGCTCAGAGCCAAGTCAAAGATGTCTGAGCTGTACCATAACATTCTTAGCACCTCACCTGGTAGACCTGCAGTGTGTAATCAGCTTTAAATTGAGAACAAGAACTGGGGGGTTGTTTTTTTGCTTTGTTGGCATGTTATGGGTTTGTGTTTGAGGGTTGGTATATCTCTATAAATTCTATTCAGTTTTGGGCCAAAGTAAGGCTGGATGCTTTGAGAATTTATCTGTCTCCTGTTTCAATACTGATTTAGCTCCAGGCAAGGAAAACTGGAGGGAGATTGTGAGTAAGAAGGCAGGAGAAAAAGACAAAGCTCTGTGAAGAAAAGCACTTAAAAAAACAGGGACAAAAAACCACCTCATCCTGAACTTCTGCTGATTTCAGTTAATGATGCTTGCTGCATACTCTGAATTTATCTGTTAAGATGTTGCTTTCTCAAAGAGGCATCAGTAAGAAACATTTTTTGAAAAAAAAATTGAGACACTTGCTTTTGGTATAACAATTTCACAGATATGACTTCATGTTTAACTACTGTCATGTTTGTGATTCAGGGATGAGGGGACTATTTAGGGCAGGAGTTTTGCTGTGTGAAGGTTTTTGTTTTGTTTTCCCATTTTTGCAAGCGAGGGGAATTGCCCTAACACTCTCATTGCTAAGTCTGTAGCAACAACCACTTTCATATTGTTGCTGCAAGTAAGGTTTGAAGTGCTGCAGGTCCAAAGCATATAAAATAATACAACGACCTGAAATATGAAGAGATAGCAGATGTTTTTCCCCAATAATACCTTTGAGGCAAATAATTTTATTTAATTCCTCCCCATTTATTTCTTTTTACAATATAGTAAACTGTAGACCAATTTCTTTGTCTGGCATCCTTACAGTTTCTGCTATGGTATGTTTGATTGCTTGTTGGACACTCACTCCTTTCCCCTGAATCTGGTTGTTAGCTTATTGTAACCACAATCCTAGTGACAGTCCCTGCTGGCAGAGGCCCAAGCCTTTAGCTGTGGGGCAGCCTTGTTTTCCCCCTGTGCTCAAAGAGCCCTGGGGCTGTAACACAGGTACACCACTGCTGTGCCTTCAGGCTGAAGGGCCCAAGAGCAGCCCCACCGTGCCCTGTTCAGGCTTTGCCTTACCCAAATTAACCCTGGTGTTTTCTACCTCAGTTTGAAAGGTGCACTTACCAAAATTGACACTGGCCAACCCACAGTGAGTACTGCAAAAACAAGTGTCAGTAGTCCTTCCCTGCACCAATGCTGTCAACCTCACATGAATTTTGTTACTGGAGAGGAAAATGCTGCACTTCATGTAGAATAAAGGAAAGCTCACTGACTTAAGGACTATTCCAGAAAAGAAGTAAACAAAGGCTGGAGTGTTAGCAGCAGTTTGCAATATAGGGAGGAGGAACAGGAAAAAGACAAATGTTATTAATGGAGGAAATGCCATCGTTAGAATAAATGGTCAGTGAAGTGCATCACTGATTCAATCTGTCCAGCTGTCATGAGCTTCACAGACAGGCTCTCAAGCACTGAAATGAGCTGTACATTCCCCAGGCCTTTCTGAATGAGAAAGATGAAGCCAGTTGAGCAATGAAAAATGGGTACTGAGCTGTGCTAAGTTTTCACTGGTGACATTGAGGACCACACCATGAGGCCTTTGCCAGTGCTAGTCAAGAGTATTTCTGCATTAAGAAAAGTTCAAAGCTCTAACAGGTTCTTTCCAAACAAGGATGGAAAATCAAAATGTTCATTTTAATGAAATGAAGTGTTACATAGCTTAGAGAAGGGATGTAGGGAGAGGAGAGAAAACTGTTCCTTGCCCTCAAGCCATTACAGGCTATTGTGAAAGGAAAGAAATTGGTGTTTCTTCTTCCTACACAGAATAAAACAAGAAGCTAAGAGCTTAATCTTAATCAGGTGAAGACCTGAGGATAGTTTCAAGATGAGGAAAGAATAATTGGAAGCTACCATCACTGAAGGGCTGTAAGAACAGATGAAGGGAATGCAAGCCAGGAAAGGCTGAAGTACAGGTGGTTCTTGAAACAGGAGCAGAGACCTCTCAAGAGGATTTAGCACATTCTTACTTTCTTTTATTTTAGCCTCATGGAAATATTTTATTCTTGATTACATTTCATTTTAAATCTCAGAAGTGCCTGAGAGAGATGAAAGTTGCTTTATTTAATACCATATTGCATATTTAATATCGCAACATCTACCACATTACCATTAATATACCAGATTTACCATCTAAATTGTGGTGATTTGCTTAGCTATGTTTAACTACAGAAAAAGACATTCACTAATTGCCCATGAAAATTCTAATTACGTTCTCAGGAAATGTTCAGACACAGATCTTCCAGGGTGATAGATCTTTGTTAATATAAAATACCAGCAAATTTTAATTTAATTTTGCATGGCAAAATTAGATCTAGCTGCTCAAAAGTGAACACAGCTATTAGGAACCCAACTGGAAACATTCATGTTTGAAGAAGAAAGTCTGTAAGCACCGTGCCACCCATAGGCTGTAACTGAAAGTCAGACCCTGCAGAGGTATGGGAGTGAATCCAGTTATTCACTGCTGTCACATTACTGTGGAAATACAGACCTACAGTGCAGCTGAAAAAGTGCCTTCCTAAGAGAATGAGATTATGCCACAGGTTGCAAGCTTTTTTTTCAAGAACATATCTGCTTTATACCTTCAGGTTTTGGAGCACATATGTCTGAAAGGGCAGCATCTAAGATGCTAAGATAATTTTCCAATGGTGATGTTTTCCTCAGTGTTTGTGAAAAGATTTGCAAGACTAGTGTTTTTCTCAGTTTATATACCTTAATGTTGCTAATACTTTTCTTCAGAAGCCTGTTGCCATTCTGATGGATGTGAGCTTGAGCATTTAATATGAGCTATTTTAAAAGAGGAAGGAGTGAAACTGTGTTGCTTTGGTAGAGAGTGGAAAAAGGAGAAATCCTTTGTCCTTTCAGCTGAGGGAGGGCTTTGAAGCTGCTGAGCAACACTGCAGCACCACATTGACTCTCTGCTGGGCAAGCAGGACCTTGCAAGGCATCTTTGCAAAGCAGCTGGCTTAAAGCCAAGGCTTGGTCAAAGGAATCTGTCTTCTGGTATTTTTAAGTGATTTATGTCTCAGTCAGGAGCAGGGCAGTTGGGCTGGCTGGTCTCAAAGCCTGTCTGGAGGACAAGAAATGCTGCTTTTCCTCATCCTAGAGGGCTTCTGCTTTACTCAGTAGCCTTACATCTGGTTTGTTGAAGCCAAATTTCACATTGAGGCAGACCAGCCTTCAAGCCATTTAAGTTACAAATTTCTCCTTAGTCTGCTTTTTTTTCCTAGAGCATGGACCTGGTGGTCCAGTATTTAAGAGCTCCTGCCCACTAAGACCCAGCAAATGTAGTAACTGAGTCTGAGATTGGTAGATGTGGAAGCACTAAATTAATTCCTCAAGTCAGCAAATTGCTGTTAGCTTCATGTCTTCTGCCTTTTGGGAATTGCTTTTTCACGATTAAAGCTAGATTTCTTGCCGGAAACCCTTGACATTGCGTGCAGCAGACCGAATTAAACTGCATCTTGTCAGTGAGTTAATGTACTGAGAAATCCCCCTCTGTGCAGCTGTCCATGGCCATGGAGGAGCAGCAGGGGTGCCTTCTGCCCATGCCCAGGGAACAAGGGCCCTTGGGGCCACCCCCTTATCTCCCTTCTCATGCCTGTGAGGCCATGCTGCAGCATCAGAGGTGTATGGCTGGCTCAGAGCAGACACTTTATTTTGCAGGGAGTCCTTTGGGACTGATGGCAGTGCCGTGGACTGCTGGGTACAACCTCCCACTGCCCTAAACAGCAGCATAGCTGCAGGAGGCAGCACAACTAGCCAAGCTTAGGTGAAACCAAGCCAGAAAACATTAAGTGCTGCTGCCTAGATTCACCCATCCACGCATCACATATGCTCTAGCTCAGCAGGTAAGTCTGGCCCTCAGATTAAGACACACTCCTGCCAGACTGGCCCACAGCACAGCAAGACCCCTGACAAAATCTGCCAAACCAAAATATTCTGGGTAAATTTAGTGAGATACAGTGGGTTTTTTTTAAATGATACAACTTGCAAGGTGAATACTTTTGAGGATCTCCCATTTAGTGAAGAGCTTGGATTTCATTTTTAGGGTAATGCCAGCTTCTGACCTGAGATGCCAAAACACAGCCAGCTTTAGCAGATCCCATGGCACAGAACAAACTGGTTGTACTTTCTTGTATCACAGCTAAGTTTGTTTTACAGAAGCTGAGAAAATAGATAGATTGAGCTGACACAGTGAGAAGCAGATGTATCAAAATAAAATTTATTCTTAAAATGGCTAGTTTACACATAACAGCAAAGGTTACATAAGGAAAAGTGCAATTAGTGGAGGAGGTTTATTTCACCTCAGTATTTAACATCTTGCTGCACTGCAAGTAGCTTCACACTCAGGCTATTATACTTCTTAGCCATGGACAAAAATGTGATTTATTTTTTTATCTTAACACCATTTCTGTATAGCTAAAAGGCGTGCCAGCATTCACACCTTGCTGAGCATGTACTGGACAACTTCTCACACAAGACTTGCATGAAACCCAGACAACATTTAGAGTTTGACAGCTCAGAAAGCTAAATTATAAGCATACAGATACAAAATATATATTAGTTTACTAAAGTCTAAAAAAAAATAAACTTTAAAAAAATGAGGTAAAATAAACCAGAAGACTTTTCTATGTGCAAGCTGATATTCAGTCTAGAAAAAACTAGTAACAATCCTGCTCTTTTAAAGAAATTAGCTCTCACAAAGTGCAGCTAATTCACTGTCTTCAATATGAAGGACCTTGCCTATGTTACTTGTGAAAAGTCATGGCTAATGTTGCAATTAGGAGATCAGATGATGAGTGGAATCACCTAATGATACTATAGAGTAGGAAATTCACAAATTGCTTTGTTTTGTTGCCTAATGCTATTTTTGACATATCAGGGTGGCTTTAAAATTTTTTCAAAGGCACATTTTTCTTTTAATGTTGAAAGGCAACCATCTGCTAAATAAGTAGGATGGTGAAGTCAAGGTTACATCTGATATCAAATGCAAGGCTTCACAAAGACAGTAAGGACAGAGATGCCTTCTTAAAGCAGTGGTCACGTCTACTACTCACTTTGCATCATTTTCTCTAGTCTCCTTTTCATCCCATACATCTTTCTCTGAGATTTAGAAAAACAGCTTTGGAAAGAAGTAAAATCAGAACATTGCACATCTCCAAGTTATATAGAACATCCTACCTCTTCCCGTTTTCCCACTTTTCCATTATCCCCTCCAAGTTTCTTAACATGTATTGAAGTCACAAATCTTTGCCATGCATCCCTACCTGCCTTTGCTACAAGCATGTAGAGGGTCACAGAAAGCTCCTGACAGCATCTACTGCACTCCTGATAGGTGCAAAATGAGTTGTGCCATTCTCTTTCCATCCCTGTGCACACACACATACTCTCATACACAGTTACAACAGCTTGCTGAGACACCACTGCCTTCCATACTACTTTGCAAGTCTCCCTCCTCGTGACCCAGGAGAGCTGACAGCAGGAAGAAAGAAGCATCTACTTGATATACAGGCAAGCTACTCCTATAGTACATAGCATACACATGAGCTGCAACTTGGTTTTCTTTCCTTCCAAGGATAAGTTTTGGCTAAGAACTTCTGGAGCATAATATGGTTGAACAAGTCCCACAGTCTAATGAACAAATGGATTTGTTCAGACAGCAAACAAAACCTTGCCAGGTGGTTTCACCATGCAGTATGTGAACCAGAAAATCAGCACTGTTCTGTTGTCAAATGGCAGGGTGCTTCCTCA
Organism: Trochalopteron elliotii; assembly: GCA_024734555.1. Taxonomy (NCBI): domain Eukaryota; kingdom Metazoa; phylum Chordata; class Aves; order Passeriformes; family Leiothrichidae; genus Trochalopteron; species Trochalopteron elliotii. The sequence goes on along the minus strand of JANPWX010000328.1, from coordinate 2,179,819 downwards.
GTAGTGTGGATCACCAATATGGTAATGAACTTTCAACCTGACCCAAGCTCTGCCACCGGGGAAAGAGGCCACTGGACAACCTTGGACTGCCCAGCTGATCAGGTTCTCTCTCTTGTCCTCTCCTTGAAGTCTGAAGATCTACATAGCCTTCCTTGGCAGATGGTATCCGAACGCCATTAGGCTTCCACTCTGCACGTACAATTTTGTAATTCTGACCCTCATTATTGTCCCAGAAGGTATGTTCTCCACTTTGGTAAGAAATGCAAAACTCTATCTTCTCTTCAGAGGAAATGGCAGGAGGGAAATCAATGGTAAATGAGAAGGTATCATTTTCAGAATCATTGTAAACATTGTTCATGTATACACACTCAACATCTTTGAAGGTCTTCCACGTATCGAAAGTAATACGAACCTGAACCTTTTTTTCAAAGCTCACGTTTTTTACTTTCACAGTGCCTGACAGCACCTTCTCTTGCAGGGTGCAGGTCTCCAGGCAGACCAGGTTCATCTGCAGACGGTTCCTGAAGTCCAGGTAGTCAGCTGAGGGCTGAGGGAAACCCAGAATCAAGTTTTTCTCCTCATGGAGTTTTAAGTCGGATGTTATGTCCTCAATGCCTAACAGGTCAAACTGCAGATCCCACACAGAGGGCTCCTGGAATTCAGAGAAGGTGTGGATCACTGTCAGGGACAGCCCCTTGGAGTCTGCAAACACAACACGCTTCTTGGCTCGGGCTGGCGAGTGCTTCCAGCCGCTCTTCTGATCTTCGGAGTCGCATTTCACGTGAAGACACGGCCTGAGAGGTTTGAGCCTGTTCACAAAGTTGTTTCTTTGGCAGTCATCAAGAGGGCTGAGAAAGCTTTTCAGTGGTGGAGAATGGGCTATGCAAATTCGCATGGCCATATCCACAGGCATGCTGGAGCTGGGCAAGGGTCTCGGGTCCAAGATCTGGATCATTCTGAATGGAGAAGAAACATTGGACATTATCATTTCTACATCAGATAAGAAGCTTCTCAAGAATGTGTATTTACTTCATCCATTCATCCATTAATTATTCACAGCCTTAAACAATGCAGCCTAAATCAAAATTGACAGTTCTACCTAAGGAAACAGGGTCAGACTAGTCAGTCACTTCTTGCCAATCCTAAGCTTCTTCAATTCAAATCTACTGTCCTTTCTTTATCCAAACCTCTGAAAAACAGATTTTAGCAAAAGCTAGTTGAACATATTTTCTTGAAAATACAGACAAGAACATTCTACTAATGAGTAAAACAGATCCAGTTAAAGTGGAAGTTCTCATTCACTTGAACTTCCCTCTTAGAGGCCCTGAGTGAGGTCTTAAAATTCCAACAAGCTGGATCAGCTGCTTCTTTTAAGAGCACAGACAGCACTATATAAAGCAAGTTGCCTATCCCGTCAGAGCATCAGATGGGATTCTACTTAACTTTATGCAGAACCATCATGCTGTGGCTCTGAACAACTATTATTAGATCTTTTTAGGTACTTGTTTGGTTAAATAAAAACACTAAAGCACCTTTAGAAATATTTTTACGAGTTATGAACCCAGGTAAAAGTAATAGGGCTCTTTGCATTGTTAATGTAAAGTGCTGAAGGAAGCAGGGGAAAAAAGTGGGAGAAGAGAGGGACATACTATTTTTTCACCTAACTAGGCTTCAAGAATAAACTTTAAAACAACTTTTGATAATCCCTAAAGACCATGCTGAAAGTCTACTGCAAGTATTCAATAAGAATGCTACAGTTTTATTTGCAAAGAGTTACTCATAACCCTCCCTCTCAGATGATGGACATCAAAATTACTGTGCAAGGCTATGGCCCACTCAAAGCCAGACAGCTTGAATATTTCTAAAAAGGAGCTTCAACCGTAGCACATCCCTGCTTCGATGGATGCAGTCCTTGCTAGAAATGCAGAGTTTTGTTGAGTCACAGAAAGGCATTTGCTTTGTCACTTAAATAAATGGCTTTCTGCTTCCCAGAGTTTTCACTGGTATTCCAGAGCCCTGCCAAAAATAAAGAAGCTGCGCTGGCCTCATCTTCTTGCCTTTTTTTTTTTTATTGTGCAGTCTTTACCATAATAAGCAGTAGGAGGAGAGTACCCGAATCAAATTAATCAACTTTTGCTTTGCTTTATTAGGAAAAGAACTAAGGCTTCAGAAATACTCTCTTCTGCAACTTTGGTGACCCGAG
>JANPWX010000328.1:2155704-2177226 GCA_024734555.1 Trochalopteron elliotii | reverse complement strand
GCCCGGAGCTGCCCCTGCTCCTCGTCCTTGGTGAAGGGCGGCAGCAGCTGCGGGCGCGCCGGGCTCCTTCGGGGGCTCGCTGCAGCACGCGCCTTTCCCGGCGGCCAGCGGGCAAAGCGGGATTCGCTGCACGGGCTTTTCGCGTGCGGGGCGTGCTGCTGCGCCCGTCTGGGGCTGCTGCAGGGCGCTGCTGAAGGGGAACACCTTCCGTCTGCCCAGTGGAACAAGACCCATGTTAAATTATACACTTCTCTGCTTCGTTGGAAAGGAGCTGGGAGCCTAAGTTGTAAGGTAATGCTCCCAGGGCCAGAAATCCATCATCCTGGAATAAAACTGCCTTTGTCCTCAGTGAAAAAGTACTTTTGAACTTTTAATGTGAATGGTCCTGATGGCTTTTTACCTCCTACATCTGGTGATCTGTGCACTGTCTGAGGATGACAGGCCCTGCTGTAGGTCCCACATTTTATCTACTGCCTTTTTCCAGAGGAAAGGAACAAAAACTGTCGGAAGGCAGCCCCTGCAGCATTAGCCACGGCAATACTGTGGCACTGCTGGTGTCCCTCCTCCCAGAGGCCCCTTGGCAGACAAGCCCTTGCAGAGGCTGTGGACAGCCCACAGGTGACAGCGTGCTGTCTTCTGCAGGCTCTGAGTAATCCTGCTAGACAAGGTTCATCCCTGAATTACTGCTCTTCTAAGACCACGTCCTGGTTGCCAACTTTCTCTCTGGGTCTTCTGTAGATGAACAGTTCCACTGCCACCTTCTTGCTGTTCAGCTGCTCTTTCCCAAGGGTGGTAAGTCAAACTACAAGATGTGATAGGGAGTCTGTGAACTGTGATTTTCTGAGTTCAAAGCTTTTACCAGTAGATGGGACCACATGCAAATGAACAGCAGGAAGTTCTGTGTTCTACATGAAGCAAAGGGGGCTTACAGTGATAAATAGTAAAGGATTTTTCTGTTCTTGATTTGTGAGCAAAAGAAATTAAAAGCTCTACTGCTTATATGTGAGAATTTATTAGAAGTTAGGGTGTGAGCACAGCGGATGATGACAAGGACACTTCCATCTTGGATTCAAGCTACACATAAGCTGAGGGAACAAACAGTCAGGAAAGGCTAGAGGCTCCTGCTGACGGACATGTGGCACATGGATCAGTGTCTGCCTCTGTGCATATAATGAGAGTATTCACAAGACAGTAACACTTCAGTTTCTTAGTTCTGCCCCTTGGTGACTGAATTTCCTGCCTTTTGTGACAGTACATGACATTAAGTGTCACCCAGATGAAGCCTGAAGCAGTAGCTGGCAATGCAGACAAGGCTTTGGAAGGTCCTGCTCTGTTCCCCAGAGCCAGTTTCTCAGGACAACCTTCCCTGGTACCTCCGCTTCTCTTGTTGCATCCCGGCTGCTCACATTGCTCTTCCTCTCTTTTCCCTTCTCTTATTTTTTGGTGACTGCTGGCTCCCTCTCAAAGGCAGATGATATTTTTTCATTGTTTGTCTACAGAAAGTGATAGAAAACAGCATCTGTGTGTTGGAAGCCTTGCTACTTACTTGCTACTGCCTTACTAGTCACAAGTTTATTTTTTTTTTTTTTTTGGAAGAGCTACAAAGATTTTCAGCCCCTGCCACCTTACGTCCAGTAAGCCAGGCCAAACATACGCACAGGTGTATGGGAGGACTGGACACATGGCTGGCACTTACTAAATCTCTTCTACTTATGCATTATAAAAAATGAGTAAATAACTCTGGAGTTTTATGAGCCTGTGCTACTTGAATCTTTGTCCATGCAGCTTCCCACACACACTGCTTAGCTGGGCTGCTGTGTTATCAGGGATCACGTGCAGCAGCTGTGGCTGCTCTATCACACTATCTACAAGCACTAAATAAGAACTGCTTGAGGGCTGTAAAAAAAGGAGTTGCCTCAAGGCTTTCCTAGACGTATTTCTGTTGCTATGTAGAAGCTCATTGTACTGTTGGTGCTATAAAATATTTTGCTCCTGCTGTGTAAAATACCTGTTTTGCCCAAACTGGAAAAGATCTCGAAAGATTATTTAAAGTGATATGTTATGCAAAAAACCAGTAGTGAGATCCAGAGCCTTTCAGGGGCAGATCATTGCCCAAGTCAGTAAATACAGACTGGATACAGCAACTTTGTGCCTAATTGGTAATCTGGAGCACATTCATGGCCATGGACTGGTGTCCCAGTTCCTGGTTGCCAATACAAGCAGAGCGTTGTGCAGAGCCAGGGTAACTCTTTCCTCATCCAGGGAGTTGTCCCTGCATTGAGGCAAACTGGCAGGGTTATCTGAGTTAGCACACCAGTTTGTCCTGTCAGAGATGGCTCCCTAGCTGTGCTTTTTATAGAGGACTCAGGTTTCCAAATACTTTGGTTTGGCATCTTAAAATGTAGATCTGTCTGTCTGTCTTAGCTTTCAAATAGTGCTGCTAAAATAGGAGCACCAGAGGAAGAAAAATTACTGTCTTACTGTGCATTTGACAGCACTTTATGGCCTATCAGCTTTTCTGACATTTGTAGGTGCACAATGGCAGAAATATATTACTGGAAAAAGCACGGCTGACTATAAAATCAAGCCCCATCATAAGGCGTTGTACCTCCAACTGCTTCTGTAAGAAGGAAACCCAAATGGATCACCCAGACTAGTTCTTTGTCTTTTCCTGAAAAAGTGGTACGTTAGATGTAGTTAGTTAATTGTAACAAGTTTGGTATAGAAAACACAGTTTTATTATAGCTACCATAGTTTCACTAAACCTTAAATGTATGTTTTTAGAAACAGTTTGCAGCCTAAATGGTGCAGATGCAATGTAAGGCACAGGGTTGCTTTCAAGGAGTTCATTGAGGTTGCTCGGTGACAAACAGGCAATTGGGTTAACGCTGTTCTGTTCAAAGACAAATGTATGGTATCAGCTCCGCAGTGAATGCTTTTATATGCAGATGGTCCTCCGGGTCTTGCCATTCTTCACCTCACCTGAACTAACCAAGACCTTTCAATCAGCAGTTCTGGGAACAGATAATGAGCGATCCTGCCTTCCTGTCAGCTATCACACCGCAAAGGGCTGCTCCGGTCATCTGTTTGCTGGCTCTTGTCACTTTATGAGAATGGAAGAACTGCTTTTTTTCAGCCTCTGTTCTGAAACTGAGTAATTAAGAAAGGATTTTGTGGTTTACTCTGACTTTATTAATTTCAGGTTGCTCTGCTTCTTTGCTGTCCTCCCCCACAGCTTCAGGAGGGAAGAAAGGAAATACATTGCAGTGGAGGATGTAGAAAGAGCAGAGGAGCCGTTAGCATTTAATTAAAGCCTTTTGAAGCAAAGATAAGCAAATATTTCCTCAGAGCAAAGTGAAGTCATGACCACATTTATAGGTAAAAAAAGTCCAGAGAGAAAAAACATCTCCATTTCACTTGCATAGTAATGCATCTCTTGAGAAATCCTTGCTGTTTGCTGGGTGGGAGAGCAGTGCTAGCTTAATGCAGTTACAGTATGCAATTGAGCAGGGAAGCTTTTCATTTGGTTTTGGGCTTGAAACTAAAACCAATTGCTAGGCCAGTGGCACTCTACTGGTGTCATTAGGAAACAGAATATGTCCACCTTAATTTGGCTGGCACGTATTTTGTTCCTGCAGAATCACACAACACCTGTGGAGGAGACAGAGCTTTAATGACTTGGAAGAACATCTGTGGTAATAGACTATGATAATTCCATCACACAAGGTTTACAAGAACCTTTTTTTTTCCTTGACTTGAACTCTTTGGTTCAATATTTGTTCTCTGCTACTAAGACTAGTCTTTGTAAATGTGTATTATCTATGAAATTGGGTTGCAGAGTTCTATGAATGTGAGGCAAATAGTGATTTTTTAGGTACATAGCAAGTCAGTGGAGCCTGTAAGCCTTTGAAAATTTAAAATTACTTTTAATGGTTTATCCAATGAAATACAGTGAGCAAAAGTTTTATTAAGTCCTAATAGAAGACTATATTCTTTACCTCCTTCTCAGAACCCTTTGGTGAACTTTGAAAATTACTAATGGTTGCAAACATATACCAAGGAAACTAGTCCTGGGAAACTCTGTTATTGTTTTAGGAATTTCTTCAGCACTGGCACAGTCCATACAAGGAAGAAATAAACTTTTGATATTTTTAGAATTTTTATTAGCCCATTTCTCATGGGTGGTGGGGGGGCTGGGTTTCAACCAGATCCAACATGCTAGAGCTATTGGGAAGCGCTCACTGAGATACCTGTAAATTGTAATCATTTGTTAATGGGCAAATCAGAGAAAGTCTGGAAAAAAATATTGCACTGCCCTCACTGCAATACTGCCACAACCATCCCCTAGAGAGCAGGGCAAGCAACATGCAGCCAAATGCACATGCAAACATGGATGGGGTTTATGTTTTCTTGCAGCAACAGGACATGGGTCTAATTCTTTGGGCATTTATAGGGGTTTGAAGTCTCATTCTATTTCAGTCAATAGTGCAAGTTCTTGCCACTCTTGGAACTTTCTAAGGTTAAATTCAAAGACATTTAAATTCCTTGAAACTGAAGGCTTTGGACTGAAGTAGAAGCTAGAAATTGATTTAAAATGTCTAATCTTGTTAAGGCTGATTAGTGATAAATTAGTCAATTGTAGATGAATCATCACTTTGAAAATGTATAGTGGCAGAGAAGTGTGTTGCTTTCTGAAAAAATGTGACATGGAAAACACAAGAGAGCATCTCATGTTGCTCAAATGTTTAATGTCATGTGATTCCAGATATTTTGAGCAGAATTCCTGAAACTGATTTTATGCAAAATGCAGTCTTTTAGAAGTATAATTGCTTCACTAGTATGCAGTAAGGTGAAATAAAAACAATGCCACATTTATAAATTTATAAATTTATAAATTACTGCAATGTAGAGTAAAAAAGGAAAGAAAACCAAAAGAAGGAAGTGCATAAATGTAGGTATTCATTCTTGGAATAACCTGAACTTTCAATGTAGTGTTTTACAAGAGTGCAGAAAACAAAACACATACATATACTTTATACATGAGTATAAATCTGGCTTATAAATACAGGCCAGATTCACTTTTAAGAACGCAAAGGCTCTCCTAGATGTCTGAAATAAATGCAGTATTTCAATATTATAACATTCTTTTTCTCCATTTTTTGTGGGTTTTATTTTTAACCACACACCTGATATGGTTGAACCTTGATAAGCTGTGGCCAAACATTTTATAAATATAAATCATGTTGCTATGTGTAGATAATCAGTGTTTATTCTGTCTTTTTTTTTCCTAGGCCCAGGTGAAGGAATTACCTCTGCTGATGAATAGTCTTTTCCAAAGAAAACAGTAAGTGAAATGCTGCTTTGTGCAATTTGGTTTATGCTTAATGTTGTGTGAAGAAGCAAATGTTGGTTGAGCAGACACTTCCATCAGCTATGTGGGCAGTGTTCTCATTCTTTGCAATCTCTCAAGGAAAAATGTGATTTTTTAATCCACATGTGCACAGTTCCCTACAGACTTGAAGGAGCCACATGATTATTCAATATGATTACCATTCCCATAACATCTATGTTGAATAAAACCTTCATCCTAAATAAGCATTGCTATGTCTGACAGTAGCCCAACTAACAGCTGCACGAGGTTCACACTGAGTGTTTAGAACCCCTGAAGGGCCTGAGCAACACTCCTTTTCTTGTTCTGCCACCTAAGAGACACGATCCATTTCTCTATTTTAGGTTCTCCTACAAGGTCCTTTTTGTCTTGTGTATCACAAGGGAAGAATGGGGCTTGGAAATCAGTACAGTGAAATTCTGTGCCAAGATTTTCTTGGATTTTCTGTGTGGGGAAAAAGCTCCCCTATGGCATACATCTAAGAGATGAATGAATGAAGCTTTTCTCTTTCAGATTTAATTTCTAACAACTTCAGACAAAAAAATTGAGTTTCCCAGGATTTGACCTAGTTATCCCTCTTTGGGTACAGCATACATATGTGTATGAATGTGTATTTCCCCAGTTTCACAGAGGTCAAATTTCATGCATTCACTTCATTTTTAGATTTGCTGGAAAGAATGAAGCTCTTCAATCCAAGTGCTGTAACATCATCAGTCCTCTTTCATCCTACAGTGGAAGGGGAAGTAGTTATGGTCCTGAGCGTAGAAAGATTGGTGGCCTAAATAATATATTTGCAATAAATTGTTTTCTTTGGGTTATTCTTAGATGCTGCTTCCCAGAACACAGATGGTTTACTGTCAAAATGTGCTTGCTCCATATATGCAATAATGCTTACAGTAAGTTTTGCAAGATTTAAAATGGTTTTAATCAGTGAGAATAATCTTGCATGCTTCTCTGGAGAATTGCAGTCACAGAACAGTGGAGGCTGCAAGAGGCCTTTTGAGGTCACATAATCCAGTCTCCTCCTCAAAGCAGGAATAGCTTTGAATAGCAAAATAGGAATAGCAAAGTTAGATCTGGCTGCTCAGGTTGCTTGTCCAGCTGAGCTTTTAACATATTCAAGGACACACAGCCTCTGTAGACAACCTGTGCCAATGCTAACAACTCCATTATCTTTTTCTGTTTCTCTGTCTGGAATTCCTGTTCTGCAACATGTGACCACTGCCTCTTTTCCTTTTGCTGTGCTTCTCAAGGGAAAGTCTGGCTCCATCTTCTCTTGATTTCCTCTTAGTAGGGGGAAGCTGCACTCTGACCCACTCTAACTTAGCTTTTCTTTTGCAAGTTAAGCAAAGTCAGGTCTCTCAGTGTCACCTTCTAAAGCACATTCCAGGCCATTAACTATGCTGGTGGACCTTACACTGCTCTTAATGCAAATCTAACCCCTACACATCCTTCTTGGCTAGTTCTTTTTAACCACTCTGTGTTCACCAGGCAATTGGATGGACTTAGTTCATTGAGCAAAACACAGTTCATGTCCTAGCTTCATCTACCCTTCACTCTGCTGCAAAGGCAAGGATCTCACCCTGGGGGCACTGACATGCATTTCCTAGTCATAATGTACACTTCAAGGGTATGGGGAGTTGAGGGCTTTCATCTGAAGAGAAATCACGGAGTGTGTTGGGAGGAAAAAAGAATTCTGTTTTTATTCCCAGATTAGGAGAAAGCAAAAAGCTTCTCTTGACCCAGAGGTAGCTAGAAGTTTTTCTTTTTAACAAGGTTGTAATGTTGAAAGGAATAAACATCCAACAGAGTGCTTCTTGGAAACCTAAAATTTAAAAAACAAAGCCAACCTTTCTCTTTGCCTTCAGCAAAGTGTTCTACTAAGGATCCCTTGGCAAAGAATGAGATGGGACACAAAATAACACATGACATTGATAGCATGGCATTGATAGCATGGCATTCGTGTCCTTCTCCTAGGTGAGGGAAAACCCATCCCAAAGTACTTGATCCTTTTTTATACACCCATATATTTCTCTGCAGTATATTTATGCATGCAAAGATGCACAGCTGTAACAGGAGAGGCTCAAAGAGATGGAGTCCAGTCTAAGCAGTTTCAGCCTGTTCATAGGACAGGAGCTTGCTGTCACCAAGCCAGGGCCTGGCCATATCAACTGGCTTTTATGGGAGAGGAAGTTGTGGTTCTGTCCTTTGGGAGCAAGTAAGGGAATGGAGAGAAGTAAAATATTTGCACAATAAATCTTTTTTCATCCCATTTAAATTACTAACTTTTGAAATTTCTCTTTACCCCAAGGGAAAGAAAAGCTGCTCCCTTGGTAGCTTTTTTTCTCAGGGCAGTAATACAGACAGTGAGCATGAAAGAAAATCAGCTCTAGTTCTGTATAAAACAGGTAGCATATAAATGATGCATTCATTTTATTACTGCCATCATATATTACACCTTTAGCTTCTCAAAATAATAGCCATATTCATAATTTACACACTCTGTGCTTGAATATCCCACAAAGAATGTATTTAAGGAGAAATTTCTCTGCTAGTCATAGCACAACAATGTTGAATGCAGGATGGGGTGTTGGTCAATGGAATGTGTCTGTTTTAGAAATTACACCTTATCATCAGGGCTGCTGGTTTCAAAATCAGGTTATGCATGCCCTGCAGGTATAATACCAGAAAATAAAATGGTATACCTGGCCCTTTTATATAACACAATGTAAGTACAGATAGAGGAGGAGAAGTGGTGATTCATTATCTGTTCATCCAAAAACCAAGAATGCTGATTCACATCCTAAAGCTTCACAAGTCTAAACATATTCTTGACTATTGTCAAATCATCTTTCCAGATGCTGTGCACAGGAGATGGGCTATGCTTTCTGTCACTGGTCTTGTTCTAAATCAAAGGGTCTAGATCAGCCTTAGAGTCAGTAGCATTTAATGTGTCTTCTAGAAATTCCTACTTCTACCATCCTTTGTTATAAGTTTTGCAAATGTGCTTTCAAACAGCATATGGAACTTCAAAAATATGTAATGTAGTTTACAGAATACTACAGCTTTTTATTCCAGGCTTATGCTTGTGCCTTGTTTTTTATGATAGCCATATACAAAAATGAAGGCAAATTAATCCTTCTTGCAGGAAAAAGTCATTCTGTCCAAGACAGGGAGCTTCCTGGACTCAGACATTTATGGTTTTTACTTTTAGTGAAGTAAAAGTAAACTTCAGTTTGCTGAAGTTAGCAAAATGTTCTTTCTACAATTTTTATCAAAATAAGACATTAATCTCTATTCTGTTTAAACCATATAAACTATTAGAGTTGGATGCAAAGTTGATAAAAAACAGCTGTTCCTACTGAAACTGCATGAGACCTACTGCAGTGTAAGCACATCAGACTGGTATGAAGTATGAATAACATTTACCACATAAATATAAAGAGTCCCTGCCCTGATTCTCTGGCTGACATTTCTAATGATACCTTCTCAGCTAAGTCAATAGAGATAGTCTCATGGTTTTATGGGTCTTTGAGATCCTCTGTTCTCAGGATCATTTCCTTTCTTTATCCATATGTATTTGAAAGAGTAATTATACTCCTGAAGATCTTACCCTGAACAGTGTTAGCATACTCTGTGTGTAACCCTTACAATGCAACTAATAACAAGGGTGGGAACTCCCACTTGAAACTCCTACCAGGCTTTTCTTGATGGGGCAAGATGATGCTTAGAAATGCATTCAGTGGGATGTGTTCCGAGTTCAGGGACAATTACACTTTCACTGTGCATCATCCCCACAGCCACAATAGTTTGCAGAAATTTAACAGAGCATGGGGTTCCTTTGAATCTGTGGGTTTCTGTACCTCAGTACCAGTTTACTATAATCAGATCAAATGGCAAAAACCAACACAAATCTGTTGTAATGCTGAAAAGAAATGCCATAAAAAACTTAGTTTCATGAAGTGTTGCCTAACATTTATTTCATCTGTCTGCATTGTCTGTTTATGGAAGAAGGAGCTGTTCAGCAGACCAGCTGAGCAAACCTTCTTTCCCTGCAGATTCATACTGGGGTAAGTTTAACAGTGGAATGACCGTGTTTCCATCCCTTATCAGAGTGAGTTAGATGGTCAAAGATCTGAATTAGAGCAAGACTTCATAGCAGGATTACAGATAAACCAGACTATATACACTCCAACAACCTGTAGCCACAGTATGGTAGAACCCTTTGAGCTGCTACTATATCACACAGCATTTTAACTACTACTAAAATGTATTGTGACTCCACTGTTGATATATAGCATCAAATCTAAACCCAGTTTTCTTATTTTCTAAGTCTTCTTAGAGTTCAATTACCCACTGGGACTTCACTCTTGCAGATAATTGACTACTCATCCACCTTAAATTTGCCTTTGGTAGCCAGGCTCAGAGGGCTGATGATAGGATGGCTGATGCAAAAAACATGTGCATGGATTTAGAGTGGGTGAGAGAGATGTAAGCATACATCCTGAGAAAATGCTTAGTTTGCTTGCTCTTTTTTAATCTGAAAAACAAGGCACTGATTTCCTGCCAGGGGATACTTTTGAATAGGATTGTCTGGAATTGCCAACTAAATTTGGTTTAACTTGAAGTAGGAGGCAGAGAGCAGGAGGCAATCATGATGGAAAAAAATAGATGTCAGGGTAGGAAAAATTTGGGCTAGAGGTTCTGTATCTAGAGGCTTTCTTCTCTGTCTGAGCAGATGCTATGACAGAGCTCTGTTTTTATGGGGTCATGCATTTTCTTCAAAGAGGACCCAGAAAGGAGTGCTGCCAGTTCATGTTGGTCCTTTTCTCCCATCACAATTGTCATAATTTAAATGTAACACGTGCCAAGAAAGAACCAAGCAAAAACAATTTAGATACATTGTCTAAATATGAAGGGAAATTTAAAGTCCTCATAAATTCTATATTTTCACTGCAGGTAAGTGTTTTGTAGGCACATTTGAATTTATCTAAACGTCATTACTCTGATAGACGTTCAGTCTTGGATGTTAAAAAAAACTAAACCAAAACAAAACCTTTTAGTGTCCTTGAGCAGTGCTAAGTACAAGGTCTCTAATTCAGAAGAGATGGCTGGCCACTGCCCTTCCTTTGCTCTGTTTCCTTCACCTTGTGCCTCAAGTGATGCAGCACAAAATTTAGGGAAAGGTGACAGCTAAAATGACACGTGGCATTTTAAGAAGCATGTTTTCCTGACATCCTGTTTCTTCTCCTACCTCTTTTTCGTTTTTTTTTTTTTTGTTTTTTTGACCCTGCAGTTAGAGGAGCTGTGTTAATCACAAGTGTCTAACAGCTCCGTGTGCCAGTCTTGGGGCTGGGCTCACATGTCTGCACAACAAACTCTCCCAAGTGGAAAACTCCTGCCTGGACTGAGGCAAGGCAGGTTACTGAGGGAATAGAACAGGGACTCAATGTGCCATTCTTGCCCTGAGGACACAAGGGGAAGGGATCAGGTTCATCCTTGCCTCCTCCCATTTGTAGCTAACAGAAGACAGTCAAGAATCGATTCAGTGAGTCTTTTTAAGAAATTTAGAGTCATGTCAGGGGCTTGCTGAAGACAGAGCAGGACTCGAGGTGAACTCCTTTGTCCTAAAAAATGACTAAGAGCAGTCACTTGTCAGCTGTCGGTGGCAGCTGAGAGGCAGCTTCCAAGGTGAGCTCCAAAGTGGTGCCTCACAGAATCAGTGAATTAGTCTTACCATATGCTAACACACCAGGTGCAAAAACAAGGTTAGTGTGTCAGTGGATCTGCTGCAAACATGTGCCAATTTCGTAGCACAAATGCACAACTATTAACGTGTGTTTTAAAGGAAAGGCTCTACACCATATTCAGAAGCAACTTAAAAATAGGAGAGTGTTAGTTTCACATAGATAAACTTGGAGGACTGACACAAGATAATAAAAGGTACATAGCAAAGGAAAAGGACATTCAAATAAATCCCTGCAGGTCACTGTGGCCCAGCTTTGAATTCTTTCCAAATTTAGCCTGGAGTGTCCATGCCCATGTCAAGTTGTTTTTGTACACAGCACAACAGAACTGGTCCAAACTAAGCTTCAAACAGAAAAACAAATTCCATTATCTCTTTCATAGTTTTCCTTCTTAATCACTTGATAACTTAAAACTTTCCAGTAGCTACAAGAAAATTTGCTAGTTAAGAAGTTGTTTAGAGATCCTTGAATTGAAAGTCAGAATGTGAAGTGAGCACCAATCAAGGCATCAAGAAACTAGGACTAGTCCCTGGAAAGGTTGTTACTCTTTGGGGCTTTTTTTTGTAAACATACTTTTTCCTACAAGAGAAGGAATATAATTTTTCCTATTAAGTAGCCACAAAGTGCAGATAATTGTCAGTCACTGGTGAAAATATTTCCCCTTCATCTCCCAAAATTCAAAAATTTCTTAGACTTTTTTTATATGGAGTTTTTTTATTGTTTGGGATTCTTGGTTAACATTTATGTAAATGGTTCCATTTAGTTATTTTAAGTGCTGCAGTGTTTTGCAAAAGAACAGGGTACAAAATATCCTGTGTGCAGAATTACAATTTAATTTGTTAGCCATATTTCTAATGCAGTTTTTAGCATAACAAAAGCACCGTTTTGGCCTAAAAAATCAAGGTCTTTTACTGACTTTAAACTTCTGGTTTGAAACTTTCTGACACGTAATTGATGTTATGTTTATAGTGGTTTCTCTTCATTCAACTTCTCTTTCCCTAAACAATGGACAGAAGGCAGGGTTTCCAAATGGCAGCATGATCTGAGATTTATTAGGGTGCTTGGCATCAGAATTAAAAAGAACATCAGACTTTGCCATTACTTGCAATAGCCACATACCCAGCTGCTTTGCACAATTCCTCCCAATATAGACACAGAGGGGCTATATTAAGCCTTGTCACACTTTGAATTTGGAACCCCTGTCCAAAGAGTATAATGTCACCTAAGCTTTCACATTTGTGCTGGGAACAGCTAGAGCAGAAGCAGGGTTTTAAAAGAGGACACTGGAAGTTTGCCTGAAAAAAAAAAAAAAAACAACAACAAACTGCCAATAAATCTTCTGCCTAAAGTACCTGGACAAAATGTAACTTAGAAATGAAAAAGAATCAATAACCAGGCAATTTCAAAATACAAACACACAATCTTGGATTCCTTGTTTCTTTGTCAAGAAAAAGTATATTTCCAAAGTAAGTCAGTAACTAAAGGTAAAATCTGGTTTCTCAGGCCACTTTCCTAAAGGAGGAGCTTCATTGCTGTGCCAAGCTGACTTCTGTCCATACATACAGATCTAGAGTAACTCTGTGAGCTTGGCCTGTGTGGGAGCATAGCTTGGATTTCATCGTTTCTGATCAGACTAATAATAATAGCAAGGCTATGCCTACTCCATTCTGCCAACAGAACTATTTAGGTGGTTCTGATATCACTTTGCAGGACATCTCCTTTTACTTCACTCCTCTTTCATTCTTGAATTAACTCTTGCCACACCTACAGTGAACTCTTCTACCATCCCAACTGGGTAATTACCTCAGTAAAAAGACAAGATAGCTGTATAAATGCTCTGCAAGAGTTCACACAGCAGTGTTGTACCCCCTGCCCCATCCTCCATCCATCCTGCTGCCTCACAAGTTCCTTGTATCCTGCAGTCTTAGTGGCCCTGTGCAGTGTAAGGCACCAGCTCACACACACCATGTCTAAACACGAGCTTCCAAGTCAGCATCTGCTGGACAAGGATGTTGCTTTAGAGAGTGGTCTCAGGGTGGCCATTAATGCATAATTTAGATTTAACCACTATGGTTTTCCATAGCTTTTTTGAACAATGTAAGTAGCATGAATACTTGTTTAATTTCTTACTATACTGAAGTGTAATATCTTCTGGTTTCTGCTTCTTCTCTTCAGGGACTTATTAAATTTTCCTTTTAAGAATGTTATGAGTTCAGCATCAAAGTACATTGTAAGTCTGTCCAGAAACAAATAACACAGTGCTGAGGAATGTTAGCTAAGGGAATCTATAGTAGATTTATTTCTTTCTCTCCCACTGTTCTGTCAGTGCAGAGGCAAAGCCTCCAGATTCTTCTCCTGTCCTAAAGGGACTGGCAGTTGACCAGCTTAATTAGCAAAGCCTTTAGGCATCTTACTGAACTTCCATAAGCAGGTCTCTCTATGTAAGCCAACATGACTACTCCGAATATTCCAATACTTTGTTAGGCAGAATTAGGCCACATGGGGAAAAAAATAACTAATTCAGCTCTTAGCCAAGGTGGGCTACACCTACAGGACTCTGTGAGATCTTTGCTAAAAGCAGACCAGCTCTCCCCCAGAAGATGGTGTTACTGTGCTGTTAGATGCAAAAGACAGTTTCTACTTCACATAAGGTAAATCCAACTTCCCAGAACTTCTCTCTCTGTGTTACCTGAGTAGATGCCAAGTGAGAATTGCTCAGAAAAATTACAATTTTATTTTATTCCAAGTTTGTTTTGCTAAAAGCTCTTTTGGCTAAATTGGAGGATTCCTAATACCTCCTGATTTTTCCTTACTGTGATTGCTCTGTCTTGGATAAAATGAACAGAGGCATGTATCAGTTGTTGTGGTAAATTTGCACTGTAGTCTCTCAGATCTTTGCTACAGCACAGACTGTATGTAGCTATAAAAAGGGAAACTGATATTCCTAATAGGATTATTAAATACTGTTACAGTGTAAAGTGCCTGAATGGAGAAGAAAACCCTTGAGCCATTTGCGCATGTGCTGTCATCAGTGCTACAGTGCTCTGCACCCTTCTGCATGCACAGCTGACTTTTCTGGTTGTGTCAGACTGACTCAAATGATAATTTGTTTGCCTACAGTTTAAGATCCCTAGTAACTAGCATGCATTCCATATATTTTTTTTCCAAGAATACCATTTATCTTGGATCAAATACAAATTAGGCCAACTTGTATCCAATGTTTATCTGTTGCAGAGGACTTCTGTTTACAAGACTTCTGGCCACAAGAACATCTGGGTCTTGTCACCTAGACTGCAAGGGCTATTCTGGTCCACACTGAATAGTTTCCATGCGAGGACAAGTATTGAGGAAGACAGCAGTAGCTCTGCTCCATGAGCTCTACAGACAGCAGAGAAAGGATCATCAGTGAAATTATTTCTGAAGAAAACCAGTTAGTAATCTAATGTGGAAAAGCTATTTCACTGTTAGATGCCTATGGGGCCTTTATTTGTGTGCACACATATTGTGTGCAGTGATAGCATTTCAAATGTCTTTAAGGTTTTAAGAACTTCATCATACTCACTTCTCCACACCAGTCTAACCTTCCATTCCAGTCTTGAAGTTGTTCAAGTCATGAGGCAGATCTGGAAGTAAAATAGGCTCCCACTGGGCATTTTCTGGGGAAGTGAGGTAGGAGACTCAATTGAGTATTTCTTATCTTGAAGACCAAAGGGCCTGGCCAGATGAGGCAAAGATTTGAAAGGAAAGAGTGAAGGATGACCATTCATGCTCCTGGAATGATCCCAGAGAGATAGAACCCGAGATATATTTAGTTCTAACCCCAAGTAACCTTGCTGTTGAAATGAAATCTTGTGCAACTTCACCTTAGCAGCAATAGTTGGCATTTATGTAATTATGTAAAGTAAAAATGACCTATTAATTATACAGAAATGTATTCTGTAACCTCTAAAATATAAAAAGGAAAACTTTTAAATATATTTCCCAGATATCTAAAATCCTTATTTCACAGCATTACCCTATACAGTAAAAAGTATTGCCATTTAAAGAGGAATTTATCAGGTATTAGGCATTGGCTGTACTGGCCAAGTACAAAGTGTCATGCTAAATAATCACATTCCCGGGTGAAATTTAGCACCATTTACTATTTTTAGGCAGTCAGATTACATCACTCTGTACCCATGGTCTTGAGAGTGACCATAAGGCAACATTTCAACAATCAAGGCATGTTTGATAAAAGAAGAAAATCAGTAATTTTCTGGACTGAACGGAAAAATTATCTTCCATGGACAAATAAAGACATAAATTACTGCTAAAGGCTTAATATAAACTGTATAGAAGAAATCTCAGTTGCTTATAAAAATTAGACAATTAAAAAAGTAGATCAGAGAAATAATCCTAGAATAAACTGCCTGAATAAAATGCTTAAAATTTTCTCTCTCTTGCTAAAAAAAACCAAAATCCAGAGAAAGGCTGTGTATACACATAAATGAATGATATGTTGCCATGCATTTATGTCCCTGAACTGTGATGGAAACCAACAATATTTAATTTGCTAATATTTTCATGTCCCTTAAATTGACAATAAACAAAGCCAACAAATTTGCTATTCTATTTAAAAATTGCTTTACTAATGGGTTTTGTGTGAGAGAGAGAGAGAGAGAATGATGCCAAAGACATCTCACTTTTAAAATGTTTTAATAAACTCCAGTGTAATATTCAGTAAGCTGTTGGTAAAGTATCAGTGCAACTGGTGCAAGATTCATTTTCTTGCACAAATTTGGTCAGGTAATACATACAAAAATAAAGACCTATGTAACACACTCTTAAAATGTTGTCAGATTAAGGGCTTTTAATTTATTTTTTCAGTTTAATTTGCTTTTAACACTGTTCAAGTGTACAGTTATTTTAAAACTTTCTCACTACTCGATATCTTCTAACTTTTGTTAGACCCAAGTGTTCAATAGATTTAAGGTGTTACCAGCAGTTCTGTTGCTATTTTTTTGATCTCAGAGGTCTGATAAAGGGATTCTGTCTTCAACTGACTCATGGAACAAATAAATGAAATAGATTTCCCTTAAGCCAGGATTAGCCACTTACTTGCAGTGTGGCTCTCTATCTACTCTGCATTCAGGTAGGAAGAAAAATATCTTTTCCTGGTAAATATCTGAGTATTATGAGATTTTTCTGCTAAAGACAAAAGTATCTTTGGATGAAGATTTTAAACCTTGCTCGCAGGAACATAAGAATTGTCTTAATGAAGCACTTTTTTCCTCAAAGAATATCCCTCACAAAATGTACCCCACCCTTTTTGAGACATTACTGGTTACAATGAATTTTAAGGTGAGGGAAAAATCCTCCCAAAGAATAAGTTTCTAGTTGTAATGTTGGTTTAGCTCCGTGATAACTTATGCTTAGTAGGATATATACATAACTGTGTTCACTTCTCATAATCCTCCTTTTCAAAAGAAAAAAAAATATTTATTTTTATAGGTTTTTACTGAAAATTTCTGACTATTAGAGTGTGACTCCAACAACCGTTTGAACTTGTTTCCTACTTTCTGTCACTCAGTTAGAAATCTGCATAAATGTATTCTTCACAGTAAGTCTTAATGGTTTCATGTCTGATTTTAATACCACTGTGATGACATTCCTTCTTCTCATCACAATTCCTCTTCTGAATCACTGCCATGGACTACTTTTCAACAGGAGCCTTCCATTAGAAAAACTGAAATTCACTGGATTTGACAATTATTACTTCATGGTGAAACTATAAAAACTTCTTAATCTAGTTTTTTTCTTAGGCTGAAGTCAAGAATAGCCTGTTCATTTTCCTATTCTTTTTCCCTGGACTGTGGAACTAGCTGTTCCAAAAAGCCATCATTTGAATTGTTGAGAAATTGCCTCTCAAAGATCTGTCCTGAAATAAAAAGTTGACAATCTATGTCCAACTATTTGGAGGGGTACACTGCTTCTTTCTTAAAAAGCATTTTACATTTAGTTTCTTCTTTGCTTTCCTTCACACTGCCTGCTCTGTATGGTATTTACCCACTATAGGCAACCAATTTAGGTATCCAAATTAAAAGTATAGGCTGCTTATGCCATCAGAGGAAAGAGAAACAGTGCTTCAGTGGGCAATGAAGAGTAAAACACTGAACACTGAAGAGTAACACCTCCCTGCTTTGTCAATTACTTGGGGGACCTGGACACTTCTGTTAAGTGCCCAGGACAGACTGTGAAGATGTCTGAACCTCCACAGAGCCTTTTTTATTTTTTTGCTTTTAATTTGGACAGAAAACAAATACCAAAATTCGTGAATAAAATGTCACTTGAACTTCATTTTAAATGCATGAAGAGTCTCTTGCTACTTGTAGGTTGCTCCTCTGAAATAGTCTCCCTTAAGATGATTTTTCAAGAGAATTACTCTTTCCCTATTACTATCTCAGTCAGTTCTACACACATTTTAACCTCATTAGCCCACAATTCTTTTTCTTTCAATTGGCTTCAGAAAAATGAATTTCATGGCTGGACACATATTCTAGTTTGCCTTTCATTGCTTTTAGCATTTTCATATTATTATACCTATTTGACCTACAGATGAATCTGTTTTGCTGGCATCCCCAGTCAATGCTGATCTTTGGCCCTACTGCTCCTCTGCTGCTTGTGGTTTCTTCCCAATAAAAAATAACAACTTCCCAGGCCTCTGCCACATTCCCATGCTGGCACCCTGTGCAATTCTGCTTTGCATGCCAGGAGCTTACACTTTTTAAAAAGCTCTCTGTCATTCCAGAATGTTCCAGGCACTACAGAAAAACAAACAAGAGCTCCCTTTAAGCCCTCTAGACTTGTTTCTGTCTAGCAGTTTTTGACAGAAAACTGGAACAATTTCAAACAAATCACAGGCATCCTGGACCAAAGGTTTTTTATTCTGTGTAATCTAGTTTCCATGAACTCTCATACACTTATCTGTGCTGATGGTGTCTAAATCACAAGCTTCTCGCTACCACTAAAATGAATCTTCTCTAACTGCTGTCACCACAGCTGGTCATGAAGCTGCTGAACCATTTTCTTGGTTGCTGCATACACAGATATTTTGATAACTAAATCGTCTACCATTACAGGTTGTTAACAACCCACAGTGTATCCCCATCTCTTAGAGGGACCACTCTGTGTCCTTTGTGTTTGCTCCTCTCTGAAAAGCTCTGTTTCTCAACATTTCACCATCTCCATGTCTCCTTTCTTTCTTTTTTTTTTAATCCCTTTATTATTCCAGAACAACATTTTATAATTATTACACTTTACCCCCAACTGCTGGTAAAATAAAGGTGGTACATATAAACCACCACTAACTACACATGGGTAACTGGCAGAGAAAAAGAACTAGGTCCTGCTTGTTTAAGAGACACAGCAAAAGTACTTGATGGATTAAATAAGAAGAGGAAGGGAGAAAATTTCTTAAAAGATCCAGTATTACACATATTTACTGATGTACAACCTGTACTGCTTTGATTTTGCAGTGAGTCTGTCTTTCTTAAATTGATCTTTTCATTTAGAAAAAGTACCTTGCAAATGAGAAAGTTTCTATTTATAGTTATAAAAAATCAGTAGTAAACAACAGATCACTTCTGTTTCTCTCCAAAATAAACCTTTTTCTATAGGAACGTTTTATTATTTCTTCGTGTACACATTAATTGTTCCTGGTCTGGGCTTTTTTTCTAAGCCTCATCTGGAAATACTTCAAATGGAATAAATTTAATGTCATTCTCCTTTTGGAATAAGCTAAATTTCTGAACTCTTGAAATGTTCTCTTTATTCTAGCATTTCACTTTGCTTCCAAGAGCAAGGCAAAGCACTGCAGGGACCAAATAGAAAGAACTGGAAAATCCTCATAACATGAAGGGCTGGCAGCCAAAAATCCTAAATGTGATGGACTGCCTTGTAGATTGGCAAGAGCAATGCCTCTCCCCGTAAGTAAACCTTAATCTCCTAAGCAGAAATGAAAAGCATTTATTTTAAGGCTGCTTTAGTCTTTGCATACCAAACAGTCCCTATTTTTCTTTCTTTTTCTTTATCTTTCTCTATTTATTTTTATTTTTCTTCTTTTTGTTGCCCCCACGCCCCCGCCTTTTTTATTTTCCCCCTTCATTTTATCTCCTTTCCTTTCCTGCCCTCTAGTGACCAACCAAGCATGTTTCTAAACAAACCGAGCACGGTTCCAAAATGTTTCTGTTTTGTGAGGTTATGCCACCAGAATAAATACACTTCAAAGGTAGAGGCCATTGGTATATCACAAATTATACTAAAAAGAATAACAGTGAAATTTTTCTGAGCTGTTCATGCCTGAGCCTCTCAGGCTGGGTTAATAACAGGTGGGTTACAAAGCCCCTGCTGCCTCTAGAAAAGTCCCTACCACATGTATGGGGTGGGATTTGGCATGTATTTCAGCTATGCTTTTCTAACCATGCTATTGTACAGAAGAAAGAAGAATAATATTGGATTTTATAGATTATTTTCTCATAAAATAAACATATAAATAACATAAAAAAGGGGAAGTTATATATGGTGAACCTCAAAAATCACTGTGAAGGCTACACCAGTCCTAAAATATGCTGAGAGCCTTTGCCTCCTTGAATTCAAGGCTAATTGAATTCTGCTCTTATAGTATAATATTTTTTTAATTGTTTCCATTCATATAGACCTGCTGTACTTCCACACTCAAGCTATCACAAAGAAGTGCTGGCAAAGGAAATCAGGCTACAGATAATTTAGAATAATAGTATCTTTTGGGTACAGTGATGTGGAAAGAATGTATAGTTTATTTCAGGCCATGCTCTTTATAATTGTGCTCCAGTGGAACAGTGAAATATTGTTCTGGATTTAAAATTACTTAGAAGACCTGAGAAGCAGGATGTGTTTGTATTTACACGTTTGCACTTCCACAGATTTTCAGATACAAAATTCTTTAATTTTGAAATGAAAGCAGTCAAGTTAGAGCATTTGCTACTTCTGCTGTAGGCCCAGAGAAGGGTTTATGAACTCAAAAGCTTGTCTAGTTTTTCCAGCTATGCTAATGGTGATAATAAAAGATACAAATGGCAGCATTGCAGGCCTTGTTTTCAGTCTGTGGTGTCTGCAGGCAGAAAGAGAAGCTTTCATCGTGCCTACTTTGGGGAAGCTGGGAAGGTCTGAGGGCTGCAGGCCGATGAGCCGCATTTGATGACATTTTATGTGGGAACATTATGGCCCCATGCAAAGAAGTGGATGAATTATATAAGTATGGGACTCTGGCCATAGCCAGGCTATTCCCTGCCTGCTGAGCACAGCTTGGAATTTAAATGGAGACACACACACATGACCAAGGCATCACATTTGTCAAACCATGTTGCGGTTTCTGCCCTGTGCTGGCTGCATTTTTCTGTCACACTGCTACTGTGGCTGTGTGTAAATTCCTAAACTGAACAGGCCACAGACACAAGCATCAGACCTTGATCTGTCACTAGAGCATGATGATAGCCTGGTACAGTTTGTAGTCTCCCGCAGAAAAATTCTTGGGTGCAATTTAGGCATTAGTATGGACCAGGGAGAGAAAATTTGGATATAACTGCCTTGTTTCAGGGACAGGGATGTTTGACAGAATGGAAGTAACTAGACTGTACAAATGTGCTAGATCTTTTTCCTTGTACTTAAGTCATTTAATTTCCCAATGTAACAGCAGTCTGCAAGATAAATTGAGTTTGGAGTTACTCATCTCCGCATTTGCAACAGGAAAACACTGACCCTATTCAACTACCTTTTCCAAAGTAAGTGTTCTAATATGGTGTGAGTGAAAAAAAGCCACATTCCAGAATTATCAACTGAATCCTCTTCTAGTCAGTCCCATCTGGGCTCAGGCTTCCCCATCAAGCCGATGAGGCTTACTAGAGGGGGGTGGGCACTTTCTATTCTCTTCCAAAACCTTGAATTGGCAACGTCATCTAACAGGTTTTTTTGATATCTGTTTTCCGAGATTAATAAAGAGAAACGTGTTATTTGTGTTGCATAATTTCCATTTCATGGTTATTATGCAAGCACTCAGCTTCCTCGGAGCCACAGTATTTTGGTATATAAGCAACTGCGTGAGAATCATGAAGCCCATTGGCACCAAAATACACTTACACATTTTGCGGGGCGGGGGGGGGGGGGGAGTGTGGAAATCCCTGAACAGAAAAATCCCTACTATCCCTATTTAACTACTGAAAGCAGCAAAGGTACATTTGTTCTTCTGGGACTAATCGCCAGCGCTGTATTTTTTCCTGCTCCTCACCATCCCTCACAAAGGAGCAGGGGCCAGCCCGTGTGCCCGGCTGCCCTCACGCCCCGTGCAGAGGCGCTGTGGCGCTCCCGGGGCCG
>JANPWX010000328.1:2112337-2150704 GCA_024734555.1 Trochalopteron elliotii | reverse complement strand
TCTGAGGGAGGGCTCAAGACTTCATCCAGATCTTGATCTGTTCAGGGAAAGAGTTTGTAATTCAGATATTTAAAGCAAGAAAGGCCAAGTCCTGCACACATGAGTTGTTTCCCAGAAGATACTTGGCAGAAGACTGATACGTACTAAAATATGGCTCTTACCTGCCCTAATAATTGCTGAGACCCACAGAGACATTCATGGAACCTTTGAGGTGGCTTTTGGACCATAACCAGATGGGTATAATGGCTACAAGCAGAAATCCTAAAGCGTTCTGGCCTCATGTGGAGAGAGTAGAGCAAATATAGATACAGTTTGATGTCCTCTCTCATTTGCCATTATATAAGTGTGCAAGATACAGCTGAAATTTGAGGGAATCCTATCAAGATACTGTTTCTGTAATCTTTAATGTTATTTTTCTACAGAGTTTAACCTGATTTTTTGGAGTTTCAGAAACATCCTTAGAGTGTAAATGCTTCTTTAGTAAACCATGCCATTTGTGATTGTCTTTAGGAGTGGTTACTGTTAGTGAAGGCTGTTGGTTTAATCTGCACGTCTGGGGCAGGAATTTCTCTTACCCCACCCTGAAGCCTTTTCTCTCTTTTCCAGGTTTTGGTCGGAAGGATGTAGTTGAGTATTTACTTCAAAGTGGTGCCAACGTCCATGCACGAGATGATGGAGGCCTTATTCCTCTTCACAATGCTTGCTCCTTTGGCCATGCTGAAGTTGTCAATCTGCTCTTGCGGCACGGGGCAGATCCCAATGCTCGAGATAATTGGAATTACACTCCCCTTCATGAAGCTGCCATTAAGGGGAAGACAGATGTCTGCATTGGTAATTTTCTCCCACTCTTCCTGTGACTGACTCACTTGTTTAAGAACCCTTTAAAGACCATTTTCACTTTGTGGAGCTATGGCTGATACAAGGGTTAGAAGTAAACATCTTTCATAAACTTCAATTCTTATGTCACTGTTACAAGATATGAGTTTTTGGATCTATTTTTTATAATTGTATACCTATAATGGTTCACATTGACATCATGGGGAAAGTGCTTTAAAGGGACATGGTGGAGCTAAATTCTCCTCTGTTTCAGCCTAGACTCTTATGCTGCCTTCTGCTTCTGATTATAGTGCGGTGAAAAGAACAGAAGTGATCTTAATAATGGATTCATTCTGTCTTATGTGTAGCAGCTGTGTTAAATTAGTTAAGGATGGGAAAACTTCAATTTTATTGACTACCTGTTTTACCTATGCAGTTCTTAAGAGGAACTCTTTAAGGAAGAGGTAGAAAATTAGACACAGTCAAGAAACATTTCTTGATTCTGTGGTTTGCTGCCATTTACTCTAAGAGAGCTGTAGAGCTATAGAGAGCTGTACAGATAGCATTGCCTGTTTGGCCTGAATATGAGTGCAACATACACAGCCTGCCACTGCTGTCTGCAGGTTAGGACAGCACAGAATGTGGGGCAGCATGCTCTGGAGCTGATGGAAAATAGCTGCTGAGTTTTTGTGGTGGGTCAGTCACAAGCTTTCAACTGAGATTGTCTCTTGTCAGTCTGTGGTTGTTCTCTTTCTGATCTGCTTTTTCCTCTCAAATGTGTCTAGACCTGTTTCACCAGATACGCTGGTCACAGATGATATTGAAAAATGCTGACATTAAAAACTTGGAAAAGGGAGCTAGGATGTTTCTTTTGCTGCTTGCAGATTAGAGTAATATGTCTCATAAACCTTGTCTTGTAGAATTGTTTTCTCATGGAAAACTTTGGCATTTTTTGTAGTGCTGTTGCAGCATGGTGCTGAACCAACCATCCGGAACACAGATGGAAGAACAGCTTTGGATTTAGCAGACCCGTCTGCAAAAGCAGTGCTGACTGGTAAGTGATAATCTTCGGATTTCTTTATGACTAGTAACAGTTGAACTGATTTAACACAGTAGTTTGGGGCTTGTCTTTTTGATATTACTTTGTCTCTGGTTTATAATTCTAAATAGAATTCCCTTATGGATTTCATCATCTCAGTCATGGCATGTGTTCTGGATAGTTTATCATCCTAGTTCAGTAATGAACTGTCAAATTTATGGAATCATAGAATGGCTTAGGTTGGAGGGACCTTAAAGATCACATTGCTCCAACATGGCCTTAAACACATCCAGGGGCAGGGAATCCACAGCTTCTCTGGCCAGCCTGTTCCAGTGCCTCACTACCCTCTGAGTAAAGAATTTACTCCATTTAATCTGAATCTCTCCTCTTTTAGTTTAAACACATTTCCTTTTGTCGTATCAATACCTGCCTGTGTAAAAACTCACCCTTCCTCTTTTTTAAAAGGTCCCTTTTAACAACTGAAAAGAGTATTTGTAAGTACTTCTAGCACTTAGGTTCTCTAAAATTTTAGAAGAGGAGGAGAAGTGGTGAACTTCACATATAGATATTTATTCAACAGCTAAAGAAAGCCCTTTTGTCTTCTAGGTGAATACAAGAAGGATGAACTCTTAGAAAGTGCCAGGTATGTATGTTTGGAAAATAACTGGAATTAGTTATATTTGCAGAATTTTGTGTAATTGATATATAGAGATATAGTCTTTGGAGCTTGCATTCCATCTAGATGCTAAGCTTTGGCTCTTCTCTGTGAATGAAACTATGAAAGTAGTTGCATAAATGCATTTTTGTTTTCCATTTAATGCTGACAGTACAGAGAGGAATGTGTTGCTTCAGAGCTGTTGAACATTGAACATTTCACTGAACACAGTGGAAAATATAAAACCAGAATAAGCTACTAAAAATTGGGATAAGAATTTTTCTGCTCATTTCATATCTTGTTTTTCAGGAGTGGAAATGAGGAGAAGATGATGTCTCTTCTTACACCATTAAATGTTAACTGTCATGCGAGTGATGGCAGAAAGGTATTTTTGTTTAAAACCTGATTTAAAACTAGTTCTTTCTTACATGATGCAGTTATTGTTTGACCAGATTTTAAAAATGTTAAACATAAAATCTGTTTTCTTCACTGTATGTGGGAAAATAAGATCCCACCTCTTTAGCAGCCAGCTGAGGGTTTTTTGTTTGTTTTTTAATCTTAAAAGGACTACACAAGTATTTCTATAAAGGAGAAATAAACAGACACCTTTTCAATTGAAACTTCTGCTTGACCTCCATATCTGCAATGATGAAACGAGGCCTTTTCACAGATTTTTGTCCCTGTCAGGGAGAATCACACAGGCACTTTGACATTCACCCTTAGGCAAGTTACTGCTCCTGTTTTAGGAGCAAGCTGTTCATTGCTGTAAAGAATGGTAAAGAAATATATAAAAAATGTTCAAAATCTCCATTCTGAAAAATCCTCAGTCTTCTGGGTTCAGCCCCTAGCCTAAGGAAGGTACAGGTTATTGAGTATCCTTATTCTCCTTATTCTCTTTTTGGTTTCTATTCTCATTAAGTATTTGTACTCATTCACACAAGTTTTGATCTAGTTACTTGCTCTTTGTGAGGTTTTGTGGTAAGATATTGGGATCTCCAAAACACTGATGCATCTCTGTTTTCTCATCTGGTTATGAGGCTTATCCTCTGGGAACTGTAGAAATCTGGTTCAATGAATGGGTTTGTAAATGCAAAGGATAAGATTTCTCCTCACTAATTTATAGCTCTGCCTTTAGTGCTGCTGATACTTGAATGCATTTGCTAGAAAAGATCATGAGCAGGTAACTGTCTGCTCTGTGGAGGGTGAGAGTTTAGAAGAGATGAAATTTCCCTCACACCTTGCTCACTTACTGCACTCACAAATGTGGATAACAACCCCTCTTGATAATATTTAAACTTACTTCACTGATTGGCAGAGAGACTACTTTGTAGTTTAACAGTCATTGTTGCTAATGGTCTTCCTACTTCCCCTTTCACAAGGACATAGGTTGTGCCAGCAAAATTTTTATAGCTATGGTAGGCTAAAAAACCAAAAATGGCCTTTGTATTAGTGATGGAGTAAATTTGGGGTTTGTGTTTATGTTGACTTCAAGACTAGTCAGTGAAAAATGAACATAGTTATCAAATGGGGTGTTTTTAAAACTTGTAAGTCTTGAAGGACTTCAGCATTTAGTGCTGTTAACACGTTGTGAAAAAAGAAGTAGAAAATCAACCTTGATTTACTGATTTATTCTACATTCTGTTGTTTCAGTCTACTCCATTACATTTAGCAGCTGGGTATAACCGTGTAAAAATAGTCCAGCTCTTACTGCAGCATGGAGCTGACGTACACGCCAAGGATAAAGGGTAGGTTCCTTTTTCCCTTTGTTCAGAGTAAACAGAATTGGTTAAAAGTGGAGGTGAAGTAAAGAGCAGTAATACTGTTTTAACCATGAAGAATTTCTGACTTGAGACTGTTCTGTCACCTTTAAGCTTTCTGTTATGACAACAATCCAAGTTGATTAGTTTTCACAGCAGAAGATGCCACAGCATTGTTCTTGTGAAAAAGGATATCATTGGGGTCGCTCCTGAACATCCCCTGCAGATAGTTCTTGCTGCTTAGGGTTCCAAGTCTGAGTGGAACCGTTTCATCTGCAGTGAGACAATGCAATTCACTTCTCATCTTCTCATTATTTTAGACGTTTACTGTTCTGATAAATGCTGATGGGATTTACTGGTTTCTTCTTCACCATCTTATTTCCCCATAGTCTCATTTGAACTCATTTGTCTCATTAATTTTGTAAAATGATCAGCGTTAAGCATAGTGCCAATTGCAATGGGTTAGATGCATTTGAAATCAATATTTGTGTACTAAAATAATCATGCTTCTCCTTTTTCTTCTGTGCAGAGATCTGGTGCCACTTCACAATGCCTGTTCCTATGGTCATTACGAAGTAACAGAGCTTCTAGTGAAGGTTGGTCTTTGAAGAGACGAAATTGCATATTATTAAATAAGAACAGTTTATAATAGACCAATACAAGTTGCATATTTTTTTATTTTGTGTGTAGATTTACAAAACTTAAAGAATGATAAATTGCTTTTGCTGTACATGTTAGTGATTATTAAACTGGAGCTACAGAATCTTCTGCTTGCAAGGAAGCTTTGTCTTTATAAATGTGCTTTCTGCTTTTAACTCTCTCTGCTCCAAAGTTGAATATTTTCATACCACCAAGTCAGTACTGCTTATCTCAATCTTTCTACTCTCACACAAAAAAAAAGTATAGAAAAAAACTCTACAAGCTGAGTGACATTTTGAGTTTGACAGTAGAAGAATATTTTAGAAGACAAAGCAATAAGAGCTGTTTAAAAAGAATACTGGTAAAGATAGTAAAGGTTTTAAAACTAAAGAGCAGTTTTTTGAGAAAATTACCTTAACAACATCAGTTCTAGCCCAGAATTGTAGCCTTCACCCCAAAGAAGGAGAAACCTGATAGTTTTCCTAACAAAAGGGAACTCTTGGAACCAAAGTGGTTTATCTGGATTATGTTGGTTTTGGAAGATAAGTATGATGCACATTAAACCAGTGGCTTGAAGATGTGGGCTGCAATATAATGTGTACTCCACCAAAGGAGTTTGAGCTATGCCTATTCTCAGCTGTCACAGCACATAAAGATCATTATAACAACCGAGTGTTTTGTTACCTAACTCCAGACATTTGGCTGCTCAGGGAATAGCTCTTGTTCTGTTCTGTGTTTCAGCCCCCCACTAATTCCATGTATCTTTCTATTTGTTAGGCAAAAAATTAAGTAAAAAGACCTATTGAAATAAGGTTACATTGTAGTAAGTATAAAGAGTCAGGGGCCAGTTGTAAAGTGAATTTTTACAATGGTGGTACTAGACACAGCCCCACAAATGAACTTTTGCCTATACACTACTGTGTGTCTTAACAGTTTAGCTGGAGTTGTATTGGATTTCTGCTCCAGAGAATTCTGAATTACTTTTTGCAAAGCCATACAGCTTTAAGAGAAGCAATAGGAAAGAGTGTGTCCTTGCTTACAGACTGAACTCAAAGGGCAATCAAAATGTTACTCGAAATGAATTACACATACATTACTCATTCAGGAGCTTTACTTGTAGAATCTTGTACTTAAATGTTTTGTATTAAAATTAACTTTGAGTGCCCGTTTTGTTTTAGATACCGTGGCACTCATACCTTGGGGGTTATTCACAGAACATGTATTTATCTTAGTGCAGCTGGTCACTCTAGACACTTTCTAGAGCTGCAAAGAACCAGAGCTTGTTCACAGGTCATTTGGAGAGTGCGAATATTTCTCTGATCTGACCTGTAGCAGAGCTCCTTTTCTTTCTGAAAGAAGTCTGAAAAGACTAACTAGCCTTTGACTTCTTTGAATGTACTTGTGGGACACCAGGTGATTAAAAACCACAATGTGCTGAAATGCTGTGTTAGATTGAAAATGAGTGTCGTGGAAACAGTTTGTGTATAAGCATTGATTTTATTTTAACAGTCTACTGTGTTATAACTAATAACATAGTCTTTTTCTAACGTCCTGGTTTTGATTGGATCTTTTTTTACCCCTTTCCCTTTCAAGCATGGAGCATGTGTGAATGCAATGGATCTGTGGCAATTCACCCCTCTGCATGAAGCAGCTTCTAAGAACAGGGTGGAAGTATGTTCTCTTTTGTTAAGTTATGGTGCTGACCCAACACTGTTGAACTGTCACAACAAAAGCACCATTGATTTGGCTCCAACGCCCCAATTAAAAGAACGATTAGCATGTGAGTATAAAGTGAGATCAGTTCTACAGTTACAGTTTGTAATGTGCAATTACATTCCCTAGACAGTGACCTGCCAGAAACCAGATTTGGAAAATGCTTACACTTTAAAAGTAATTGTGCAGTGTTGTGCAGTAGATTTCACTGTTTATAATTTGAAACTGCTAGATTTTTTGAATGTAGGCATTTAAAGTAATTTTACTGTCAGTTTTATAGTCAAGTGGTTGTGATGGGTTTTGTAGCTTTTGTCCTATTACATGCTTTCCCTCATGACCTTGCCAATACACTTTCGTTTCCCGTACTTGTTCCTGTCATTGCATCAAGATCATTGAAATATTTAATTTTATCCTACAGTTTTTTGTTTGAAGAAAAGAAAAAATAATTGTTCAGAATGCTGAATACATTTGAGTGTGCCACAGTCACTAAAAGTTCAAAGAAATCGATGAAGGCATTGATTTTTGTGCAGCAAACTTAGAGCTGAAAAGAGTGACCTCAAATTCTGTCCTTGAGTGGTCAAACAAGAACTTTCTGGGATATTTACAAAAATTTTCAGTAAATACTACACTAGGCTTCATGCTAGCATCTAGGAATGGTTTTCCAGAAATAGGTCAGAAGTAGAGATTTTTATATGCTTGAGTTAGTACCTCTGTGAACCTACAAAGTGGTGAGTGAAATAGATCTTGTGCAGCCAGTTTGGATGTCTGGCTTTGGTTTAGAAACAAAGCAAAATTTGTGTAGTGTTTTGACTTAACTAACAAGTTCTGTCAAGTGACGTAATAACTTGGGTCAGACTTGGAAATGTATGCTCCATGGTGTGCTGAATAAAATGATTTTTTTTTTTAAACTGAAAGGAGCAATTCTCTTGATCCTTCTTGAGCCAAGGAGTGTAACCCTCTGCTGTGTATTTCTTTGTTTTTAAAGATGAATTCAAAGGTCACTCACTGCTACAGGCTGCAAGAGAATCAGATGTAGCTCGTATAAAGAAACATCTTTCTTTGGAAACAGTGAACTTCAAGCATCCTCAGACACATGAGACAGCATTGGTAATATCTCAGGATTTATTAATGGTGTTGTGTATAGTGTGGCTAACCTAAGCATACCAGGTAATAGTTTAGCAATAAATGTTGCAGTGTCAAGTGTTGTAATTCAGACCAACCTGGAATATCCAGTGTCTAGTTAAGCAAATAGCACTGATTAATATTTTGGTCTTAACGTTAAGACTAACATAAATGATTTAGACCTGTTTAGATTGTCTAAATGACTGGGTTTTGTAGAATAGTCTCATTTTAAGCAACAGCAAGCTATTGCTATGTATGTTAGCTTTGTTTTGATGGTTTCCAGCAGTTATTAGAAAGGAGAGTTCTTGAAAATACCAAAGTAAATCCAAAAGCCCATGTGGAATCTTCCAAATTACTAAGTTTCTAGGTGTTTTGGGGGTTTTCTTCTGTTGTCTTTGTACGGCACCAGCTCTTAACTGCCAGCTCATCAGTGAGTAGTCAAACCTGGATATTGCTAGCTGGTTGTTAATTGTAAACTTTTTAATGTTTACAGCACTGTGCTGCTGCATCTCCATATCCTAAGAGGAAACAAGTCTGTGAATTGCTGCTGAGGAAAGGAGCCAATATCAATGAAAAAACAAAAGAGTGAGTGGTTAGAAATCAATACTCTTAACTGTTTGCTTAGAAGATTTTGCGAAATATATTTTGAATTATTCCTTTTTTTTTTTTTAAGTTTCTTGACTCCTCTGCATGTGGCATCAGAAAAGGCTCATAATGATGTTGTTGAAGTAGTTGTGAAACATGAAGCTAAGGTATGACTCTCATACTTTTGTTGACAATCGTGTACTATACAGGATTTCATACTGTGAGAATGGACAGCTTTTGTAAAATAATTCATTTTGGAAGGTTCTGGGTTTATAGACTTCAGCTATAGGCCATCAATCCATCACTACAGCCCTATACATTATAGAATCATCATTGGTTTGATCCTGTTCTTAAGAAATGTATATGTAGTTCTTTCTGGGAATGAAAAGCTTTCAAGGTGTCTTATTCAGTGCTTCATTGTCCAGCAGGAATAATGAAAGGAAAAAAAGGGGGGTGTATATGAACAGCAAGAAACTAACTTGAACTGTGTGACAGACTTTACATGATGTTGTGTGCAGTAAAAAGTAAAATGAAGGCAAAATGTTAACCCATAACACAATGATTAGTTCAAACTTCCACAGAAAGTAAATGTGGAAGGGAGAGACTCTCTGTAGTGCTTGAACCCTCCAAGATTGGGAGTTGAATCTCTGTTATGGAAATTTGATTATAGCCTGACAGCTGTGAAATTTCCAAACCAGAGGAAGAGTAAGGAATAAAAGTATGGTTTTGGTGCAGAATTTTAAATTGTTGAAAGTACTTTGACTGAGCCAACACATAGGAAGTCCTCAGTCTAAGAAACCACAATAAGCCAATGCTTGGTAAAAGCTGTTCTAGGTGTTAGCACTGAAGATCTGTGCTGTGAGGAGCAAAATAGTGAATTACTCCTGGTTTTGGTAAAAAATGCAGTAGATTATTCCCATGCCTCTGAAAGGGGGCTACTTTATGAGCTGCTTTTGTTTGAAATGTCATCACCCTTGGAAATACACTAAATATGGTCTTTTTGGTAAAGTAAGGGTACTACTTGTGAAATGTTCCCAGTCAGCAGTGAAAACATCTGTAATACTAACTTGATGGTGGTACTTCTTATCTGTGTTATTTTTAGGTTAATGCATTAGATAATCTTGGCCAGACCTCTCTTCACAGAGCAGCACATTGTGGTCATCTTCAGACATGCAGGTTGCTGCTGAGTTCTGGATGTGATCCTTCCATCGTGTCTCTGCAGGGCTTTACAGCCTTACAGATGGGGACTGAAAGTGTGCAACAGCTGCTGCAAGGTATGCTGAGTTATTCAAGATCCACTGGTGCTTTGTTTCACTTGCCATTCCTAGTGCTTCAAATAATAGTGAAGACTAGTCAACAAAAAAAATGTTCTGCAAAAGATAGTACTAGGTGATATTTTACTCTCTACTTAATAATATCATTTATTGTCTAGATCATCAAAGATGAAGATTTTGGGGTAAAGCCACCTGGAATAATTTCATTAAAATCCTGGTGTAGGGTGGGGGGGGGATCTTGGCAGTAGAAAATGAGTTTCTGAAACAAAAAATGCTTGATTTGCGTTTGTGAGTGGAGGCAACAGTGTACATGGATTTTCAAGAGTAAGGTTTGAACATTATAATGCATACATAAACTCGATCTGGTCTAACTCTGAAATAAGAATGGTTTGTTGTTTCCACAATATTCCAGAACATACGGGAAGCAGATTGCTGAAGTCACCTTCCCAAACACTATTAGCTCCAGCAGCTATAGTTGTAGATAGTAAGCAGAGACAAAACTTGTCAGTAATTGGTTCACTTTATTTCAAGGTTTTCCCTTTAAAAAAAAATCAAGTTATTTCCTGTCTTAACGAATTTCTTCAACTGCCTACACTTACCTGTCATGCAATCTCATTTATTTTGCAGAAGGTATCCCATTAGGTAATTCTGATGCAGATCGACAGTTGCTGGAGGCTGCAAAGGCTGGAGATGTGGATACTGTAAAAGTAAGCTTAAATCTCTCCTTAAAAATAAGAGGGAATTTGTCATGGTTTAACCTCAGCCAGCAACCAAGCCCCACACAGCTGCTTGAACAATTTCCCCCCATCAGGTTCAGAAGGGAATCAGAAGAGTAAAAGCTGGAAAACTCGTGGGTTGTGATAAAGGCAGTTTAATAGAGAAAGTGAAAGCCACACACGAAGCAAAGCAGAACAAAGAATTAATTCATTACTTCCCATGGGGAGGCAGGTGTTCAGCCATCCCTAGGAGAGCAGGACTCCCATCTTGGATGATAACTTGGGAAGACAAACTCCATAACTACAAATGTTCCTCCCTTCCTCCTTGTTCCCCCACATTCTGTACTGAGCATGATGCTCTCTGGTCTGGAATATCCCTTTGGTCCCTTGGGGTGACCTGTCCTGGCTGTGTCTCCCCCCAGCCTCCTCGCCAGTGTGAGCCCTGCTCAGCAATGACAACAACATCTCTGTTACCAGCCCTGTGCTCAGCACAAATCCAAAACACAGCCCCATTCCAGCCACTGGGAAGAAAATTAACTCCACTCCAGCCAAAGTAGCACAGAATCATATGTCAGTGTATGATTTCTCAAAGCAAGCAATCAAACAGTGCTTCACTGACTGCTTTAGAATTATGATCTGTCCTATAATCTTTGTATTGCACAATTGTTACAGAGTACAATATTCATCAGCTCCAGATGTTTGCCTTATATAAAAAGCATTAATTAAAGTCAGAGGCGTGGATTTGGGAGCAGGAGGATTTTTTTCTTAGGATACGATCTGTAAAAAGTAAAGACTGTAAAAATAATTTTTTTTTAATTGAAAATGGTTATGCAAAATTACATGTGTATGACAATATTCTGTGACTAAATTAGAGGTGTCAACACTGCATGTAGTGACATATTTTTTGTTCGGGGAAATTCACAGAAGCTGTGTACAGTCCAGAGTGTGAACTGCAGAGATATCGAAGGACGGCAGTCTACACCACTTCATTTTGCAGCTGGATATAACAGAGTATCTGTTGTGGAGTATCTTCTTCAGCATGGAGCTGATGTACATGCAAAGGATAAGGGGTAAATGCTTGAATATATATTTTCTTGGCAGTTGCAATTGGTCTTATCTATCAGCTTTTCAATACTGTTAGCTGACAAACATCCTGTTTTTCTTCAGTCATTTTCTTATTTTCTTGGAAATTTCTGTTAGAATGAAGATGTTAAGAATGTGCAAAAGCATTTTGCAGTACTTAAGATTAGAGCATCAAGAATTTCTCTGGCCCTGTTCTTTTAATTCTCTTTAGTGCCCCACTGATTAAATTTTTACTGCAATATTCCTTCTATATTAGACTGTTGGGGGAGGGGGAGGGTTTTGTTTAGATTTGATGTGGCCAAAGGTGCATTGTGTTTTAAGTTCACATTGCTTGTTGAAAAAATACCCTATTTTTAAAGAGGTTTTCTCTTGTTTTAATTGTTTCCAGAGGACTTGTCCCTTTACATAACGCCTGCTCATACGGTCACTATGAAGTTGCAGAACTGTTGGTTAAACATGGTGCAGTTGTCAATGTAGCTGACTTGTGGAAATTCACTCCCTTGCATGAAGCTGCAGCAAAAGGAAAATATGAGATTTGCAAACTCCTGTTACAGGTATTACATATGCTGGAGGGAGGTAATTTTCTTTTCTTTCTTGTTCACTTTGTAATGTAAATGGACTTCTTGGAGAAATTGATTTGTGGTTTCTAAAGTATTGTAGTTAAATGTTGTCAGTAAAAGGGATACTCTTAGTTCCTTTCTCTCAAAATAAATGGAAGGTTCTCTGCAGGATTCCAGTATGTGTCAGAATATTTGCTCAACAATGCATTAGATGCCTAAGATGCAGCACGTTTATCCTACTGACATACTTACCACCTGTTTTTGGTGTGCACAGCATGGAGCTGACCCTACAAAGAAAAACAGGGATGGAAATACTCCTCTAGACCTTGTTAAAGATGGTGATACTGATATTCAAGACCTCCTTAGAGGAGATGCAGCTCTCCTAGATGCTGCAAAAAAAGGTTGTTTGGCCCGAGTAAAAAAGCTCTGTTCACCTGACAATGTCAACTGTCGGGACACACAAGGACGGCATTCAACACCACTACATTTAGCAGGTCAGTGTTCTAATTAACTAGTTTGATTGGTTACTAATTACTGTGGCTGAACTTTCTATGTCTACACAAGTTTAGACATAGAAGTTTAGAGTAGCCTCAAACTGGAAGGTTCAGTACTTTTTCTTTAATAAAATTAGTATCTTATGCATATTAATCTTATTTTGATTTTCAGAGTTAATTATTTTCCTGTTCTCTCTAGCCAGAGAGGATCTTTTATGGTTTATTGACATGTTTGAAAGCAAATACTCTTAAGGTAATGCTGTCCTTCGTAATAGGTATTACACTGTCCTCACTGGGATTAACAATTTCATTTACTTTCAAGTAATTTAAGTGAATTACTACTTCTTCTCAGCCTTTTGGGGGTGGTGTTTTAATTCTGTTTATTCTGTCCTTCTGCAATTCCAGCTGGTTACAATAATTTGGAGGTTGCAGAATATCTGTTGCAGCATGGAGCAGATGTGAATGCACAGGATAAAGGAGGCTTGATTCCTCTGCATAATGCAGCATCTTATGGGGTAAATATCTCAAACTTTGAGACTTTATTTATTTTTAAAAAATGCTACATTTCATTTCAATGGTACATTTTGAGCCTCTGCAGAATGCTTTTGCTATTGAGTTATAATGTAATCTTATTTGTAAGATACAGAATGAATAATTAGATCACAGCTTATGTTATAGGTAAAGACTCTTACAAATTTGTAAAATCACAAATGGAGTTTTCTGACCATGAACATGTAAAAAGCCAGCAGGCTGAAAGGTGTTCTGTAAAATGCCTTTCCTTACCTGTGCCAGTCAGTTTTTATCAGGAAGATCTCACTTTCACTTATATGACTTCTATTGAGACAGCAATTGTTTTTATGAACTTCCTGAATCTTTGTCCTTTAACCAAAACAGTTGGAGAACTTTCCAAGCTGGAAGTTCAAAATCAGGCTTTTTTTCCTTCCGATTCCTCTGGATTTGGAATTTTGTTTTACTCTGTCCTTTTTTCACAAGAGAACATATCTTACTTAACTTTTTGTTGGTAAGTCACAGGTGAAGAAGAAAGCATTTTGCTTTAAAACTTTTATAAATCATAATTAAATGCATTCTAAGAAAATTCAGAATTACTCTGGTTACAGAGAAATAGCAGTAATAGTTCTGAATTATTTTAATGTACTGTGGTACCTTGGAATTTACCAGGTGTTTTTACTTTTCCAGCATGTTGATGTAGCAGCTTTACTTATAAAGTATAATGCTTGTGTGAATGCTACAGACAAATGGGCTTTCACACCCCTTCATGAAGCAGCCCAGAAAGGAAGGACTCAGCTTTGTGCCTTGTTACTGGCACATGGGGCTGATCCTACTCTGAAAAACCAAGAAGGACAGACACCATTGGACCTGGTCACTGTAAGTGATGGGGCTCCTCTTGGGAAATCTGTACTTATCTGTGTGTGGCACCTCATTTAAAACTATCCTTCTAAAAACAGTAATATAACCACTTCTGCAAAGTGTATAATACAGTGGTTTCTGTGGGGTTTGTATCTGTCTGGCAAGGGAAGTCAGTCGAGCTTTATAAACCTTCTTTAAATAATTTCTTGCTTCAGGCATCTTATTTCAGTATGGAGTGGGGAAAAATACCTCAGAACACTAGCAAAATGAATTAATGGTTGTAATTTGATGCTTTGAATTCAGTGCTTATAGTTTGTCTAGTACAAAAATTATGACAATAAAATATAAGCAAATATTGTAGCAGCATAAATATAAGAAACTATCTGTCTGTTAAGTTTTTAGGGGTGTCTTTCCTAAGTATTACAATGTAATCCAGAACTACACTCAGAGTAACTGTTTTGTTTCATAAATTCTGGTTGCCAGTAGAAGCTTCTGTTCATTTTTGTGGCAAATTAATTCTGTTTAACTGCCCCTAAATTGTTTTAGAAATATTGAAGTCTTTACTTTTTACCTTTTTACAGCCTTTATGTATAAACAGTTTTTTATAAACTTTTTAGAGTTTCATGTATGCTGTTGTCAGAAAAGTTCATTTGTAAGCTGCCCTATAAAATGCATGTTTTCCCAATATTAAAAACACTTTGCAGTGTACTTAAGAAATCTGATGTAATGATAGTGCATTCTAGGAAAAAGCATTGTGCAAAATCGTTCCTCTGTTGTAATGAGTTGTTTTCTGTTCTTCAGGCAGACGATGTCAGTGCATTACTGACAGCAGCAATGCCTCCTTCTGCCTTACCCACTTGCTACAAGCCTCAGGTTATAAGTGTGTCCCAGACTACAGGTTCTGCAGCTGACTCCCTCTCCTCTGTTCCATCCAGTCCATCCAGTCTGTCTGCTGCAAGCAGTCTTGACAACTTGTCTGGTAGTTTTTCTGAACTTCCCTCTGTTGTTGGTACAAACTGTGCAGAGGGAGCTACTGTTCTGGAGAAAAAAGAAGGTAAGGCTTTCTCAGGAGTGGATAACATTTCTTAACAAGTGGTAAAAAGAACACAAAGGTGTGAAGTTTCCCTTGCATTCATAGAACTATTCTGGCATATGCAATATTTAGATTCCTTGTGATGTCATTTTGTTCCAATGACGAACAAAAGTCTGAAAGTCTTATACTACAAAGATTTTACTCTTTTCTCCTTACAGAGCCTTTAAAATGTTTTTTGCTGAACAGAACTAATACAGTGAATTGTGTTTTAAAAGTGAAGTCAAATGAAATTAGACTGCATACCAAGCCGTATTTTACTACAAACTTTAAGAGGCTGTTCTTAGATCCGATATCTTAAAAAGGTTACTTCTATGCCACTGTTATTTGTCAGTATATTTTCTGTAGTAACTTGCATTCCTGGCAGCTGGTTGGCTTGTTCTGTGGAAGCACAAAGACTGCTCTTAGGGAGGCAGAAGAGCAGATTAAGTTGCTACTGGTTAGTAATACAGATATTTAATCTACATCAGCAAAAGACCAGGAATTTCTGTCTCTCCCATTGTTGCCACAGATGGGGGGTAGATGTGTATGCCTTATTTTACAATACAGGTATGAATGTACATTGTGAGTTTTCCTTCTTACCCAGTTTCAGGTGTAGATTTTAGCATTAATCAGTTTGTGCGGAACCTTGGCCTTGAACATCTAATTGACATATTTGAGAGAGAACAGGTAAGTGGTTATATTTATTTCTAGATACTCTGGGCTTGAAAGGAATGGAATAAATAGTGACTGGTTCGTATAATGTAATAAGGTTTTACATGAGTCACTGTCAAAATGAGTGGAATGAGGGAAAGGACTGTAACTGGATTTTTAGTTGATATATAAAATGAATATATATTAAAATATATGTGTATATATTAACAGGTGGGGACAATAATGGTCATATCAGTTTAACAGTTGTAGCAGTGTTTCCTTTCAGTGGTATAAATGGTAGGGGAAATAATTAGTCTGTGTTAATTAGTAATTTCAGTGTTTATTTCAATACATCTAGAAGAATATTTCTCAATCAGAAACATGGTCCTTGCAAGCAATGCAAGTTGCAGTTTGTAGTTTGTAGCATGTTTATTTGAGACATAAAGTTTGAAGAAAGCAGTTGAGTAAAAGTAAAATAGAAAAGTAATACACTGAAGCCTCCAGTGTTCCTGCTCTTTTGACACTTGCTTTTTCTCAGAGCTATTGTGAGGTGTATTTTCAGTATTATTGGTAGTTGTTCTAGTACAAAAAACATGGTCTTGCTTTCGTTATAGATAACACTGGATGTATTGGTTGAAATGGGACACAAAGAATTGAAGGAAATTGGCATTAATGCTTATGGCCATAGGCATAAAATCATCAAAGGAGTTGAAAGACTTATTTCTGGACAGCAAGGTATATGTTTATTTTAAATTATCACATAATACTGCCTTTACATAATCAATTTTTACAAATAATTTATGTTATTCCAACTTGTATCTCATTAAAAATAATTGGTAATAAAACCTGACCTAGAAAATGGCACTCCAAATGGCAAGAATGCCTTCTGACTTGAAACTTGAGTACTTCTACTTACACTGTGAATTACTATGAAACTTGCCTTTCAGTTCTCTGATTTATATTCTTTCTCTATGGTCACTCTTTTGTGTTTACTTAGGTAAAGGGCTGATCTAGTGCAAAATGCTCATAAGCTCCTTGAGATAGGGGGTATTTATCTTCATGGAAGCACTCTGAAGAGCAGAGCACGTTATGTTGAGAAGTTCAGGCCTGTTATGTA
Source organism: Trochalopteron elliotii (assembly GCA_024734555.1). Classification (NCBI taxonomy): domain Eukaryota; kingdom Metazoa; phylum Chordata; class Aves; order Passeriformes; family Leiothrichidae; genus Trochalopteron; species Trochalopteron elliotii. Next base: position 2,134,043 of record JANPWX010000328.1, on the reverse strand, counting down.
CTCTTTGTTGGGTCCTGCCGCAGAATGGTGTCTGCTCACTCAGAAAGCCAGCTGAAATTCTTACTTACACTTTCCTTTAAAAATAGAGTTGGTGTGCTTTCAGTGAACCAAAATTAACATGATTGTTTTGTTCAACAGCTTTAGCTTACATTGAAATTACTGCTAAAGCCTCTTTATTTGTGCAGGACTGATCATACCAGCACAGTTCCAGCAGTCATGAATCCATCATAATTCAGTATGCCTCATTTAACTATGGCTGCATAGAAGGCAAATAAAACCCTCCAAATGTTTTTTTTTCCTTCTTTGACTAATTGAAATATCACTTCCTGTTGTTTTCCTGTGTTTCACAGAAATGAAATAAATTAGAACTGGTAGGATTTTTTTCCCTTCCTGATTCAGCATTTGTGTGTTCTCATTCTAAAATTTGCACTCCATAGTAATGAGTCACTATCCCAAACTCTAAATTACTTTTTGCTCCTTAAAACAGTATGAACCAACCCAAAGATAATTCTTTTCTTGGTAATGAAGTATTAAAGTGAATCTGCATAATTTTCTCATAATTTTCAGGTCTTTCTGGGCAGACTCATTGAGTAATTGGGATAAAAGTTAGTTTTAAGGTGTGATTTCAACCTCATGTCTTATTTGAGTTTGAAGTTTACATAGCCACCAGCCATATTTGCCTTTTAAGTAGGCCTGGTGTATTTTTGAACATATGTGTATTTGTACATATTTCAGTGTGTCTTTATATAGAGAGAACATCAAATATCTAAATCCTTCACCACTCCCACCATTGGTCTTTCTAAACTCCCAAATTCCAAATTTTTTTTGCACATTTGGAAAGATAGAGAAGTTTCATTTAAACATTCAATATTTTTTAAGCTTTCAATACCAGTCTCAAGACTTTTGGATTGACAGACTTAGTTCTTTTGTCAGTTCTTTCTGCATGACCGTGGGAAAAATACTCCTACTAAATTAGTGCTTCAAGTTGCTCTTCCCATTCATGATGCCATTGCCACCAGTAGTTGTGGACTCTGTACAGGGACTGGTTGCTTGGTGTGTCACTGCCTAGAGTTAAAATGAATTCTGAAGTAAGCAAATGCTTACAAGTATTTCCCCTGCTGTGTGTATTAGTATACTGAGCTAAGCATGGACAAATGGGTTAGTGCATCTGAAATGATGATTCTTGCTGAGAGAAGGATCAATCAGTGTTCACAGAGCAGAGAAAATGATTGCAGTTTGTGAAACTCTGTTTTATTACATTCACAGGACTTAACCCATACCTGACTCTAAATACTTCTGCTAGTGGAACTATTCTCATAGACCTTTCCACCGAAGACAAGGAATTTCAGTCTGTAGAAGAAGAGGTAAATGCCATTCTTTGTAGTTTCTCAGTATTTTTGCTATTGCTACTAAAGAAGTAGATAAGGAAGCGCTGCTAGACAATTCAACAGTGCAGTAAACATCACTAAGTCTAAGAAAAACCTGCATAAGGATACTTCAAACTCCCAACTTTGACTGCGCCACTTATAATATACGCTCACGATGATAACTTATAACTTATATAATATATGCTCAAGATAAAAGATAACTTTTTTCTTTCTTATATTATTATTGCTTGTACTATTTTTAAAACCTTTGCTATATATCAAATCTCTTCAACATAACATAAATTCTGTGCTACCAAGGGATTGCCTGTTTGTCATACACAGTTTTACATCGCTTCCTTTCAAAGTGCCGTAATCACACAAGGCAAAATTCTGAACAAACACAGTTTTAAAGGGATTAGTGACAGTCTTCTCCAGTTTGAAAACTAGATCACAGAGCAGTCAAAACATGTGGTTTTTTTCAAAAATCATTAAACCTATTCATGTGCATTCACAAAATCTGGTATTACTTAACAACCAGACACCTGAAAAATTCTCTTTATGATTTTTAATTGTGTTAATGAATAATTAGTTATTTTTGTTATTTGACTTGTGTAAAGCAAACGTGTTGAATGTGTTCTGAAAGAATGTAATCCTCTTTGAACTCTCAATTTTCAGATGCAGAGCACTGTCCGAGAGCACAGAGATGGAGGACATGCTGGGGGAGTCTTCAATAGATACAACATCTTAAAGGTGCCTGTTGTATTTATAGCCACTGATTTTACATCTTTGGAGTTTTGTCTAAAAGTAACATATCCATAAAATGGTCTATACTTGTTTGAGTTCCATAATGTGACAAGGTGTGCCATTCTGAGACATGCACAGGATAAAGATCATCTTCCAGGAAAATTCAAAGCCTTAAGTTTATACGGGAAAGCTACTTACAGGTTAATAGTCAGGAAGAAATTTTATGAGAAATTGACATAGAAGGATCTTACTGAAAACTGGAGAATTTTTGAAGAAAAAGGCAGAAGATTTTATAGGAATCAGTAGAGGGTGTCTTGAGGGAGAATGGCAGGAAAAAAACCACAAGAAGGAAAAGCAGAACTTTTGAACTCCTACTTGGTTTGATTTAACATCAAACGTGTAAATAAACAGGCAGTAGACAAGTTTGGATAATCTGTTGGAATTTTGGTTTGTATTTGTGTAGTTTTCCCTCTGAAGTAATGGTAATTTTCATTAATATCATAAATATTTTGATTTGCAAGTGGGTACTACTAAGATGTATTCTGAACTGAGGTTACAGTGGAATTGCTTTATTATATCTACATGCACAAGACTGTGCAATGCCCAGCATACTCTGCAGGGAGTGTGTAATTTACTTTCTTTTGGAAGTGCTTCACAAGTGTTCATGGAAGGCATTTCTTAATTTACTGATTGATCTTTTTACTAATGATTCAGCATCAAGAAGAATTGTGACTGAGCCTGCTAAATTTGAATTAGAGTGTATTTAATTTAAGGATTATTAAGAAGGAGCTCTGTAAAATGACTTGATTCTTAAGTATATAATTATTATTTACTTGTCATACTCCAACAGTCATTTTGTGCAGGATAAGTCAGTTTGTGTTTCATTGAGTCCCAAGGAAAGTATTCCTGTTCCAGTGGCAGTGTAACTGTAGAGTAGTTTAGTGGCTGTAGGTTATACATCTGTCCAGTAAAGTGAACAGTTTTTCAGTATCATTTTGGCTGTTTCAGATTCAGAAAGTGTGCAACAAAAAACTGTGGGAAAGATACACTCACAGGAGGAAAGAGGTCTCTGAAGAAAATCATAACCATGCCAATGAAAGGATGCTGTTTCATGGTGAGAACTTGAAATGCGCTTTATGAACTTACTTCATCAGCAGCACTCTTTCTTGGAGGGTTTCTGCTGTCTCAAACAAAGTAATTTTCCTCAGTGGAAGTAGGTTCTAGGTTTTGCATGAGTTTTTATGAACAAGTGTTTGTGTATTTCACAAGGGATGATACAATGTACTGTATCATTCTTCTGTAATTTGCTTCTCCTTGTCTCTCCCCCAAGGAGACTTCAAACATCTAAGTGAGAACATTTAAGCAATTATGAATGACAAATAAATAGTGTGCCTCCTCGAGTCTGTTTTATCAGCTGTATGACCAAAATGATGAAAGGTCAAAATTCATTCTGTTTAAGGATTCTGTCCAAGGATTGTTTTGGGGTGGGATTTTTTTGTTTGTTTGTTTTCTTGGTTTTATAAGTTGATAAGTTAGTTTTGTTCAGCATTCCAGAAAAGATAGCTTATCATTAGCAAGGTAAAGCCAATTGAAGTCTTTCCTGTGCACAAATACAGAGTCTGTGTCCTGGTAGGCAGAGTTCACAATGCATGTTCATAGGGAAGGCTACACAGTTCCTAACACAACGGGAATGAGTTGTTGAATTGTGACACGTACAAAAATGTGTGAATTGTATTTCTAGTATTTTACTTGTTTTCTCTTAGGCTCCCCGTTTGTGAATGCAATCATTCACAAAGGCTTTGATGAGAGACATGCCTATATAGGCGGCATGTTTGGAGCTGGGATTTATTTTGCTGAAAATTCTTCCAAAAGCAATCAATATGTGTATGGAATTGGAGGTGGAACTGGGTGTCCGATTCACAAAGATAGATCTTGCTATGTTTGCCACAGGTGAGTCCCTTGAAAGAATCTGATTTTGCTTTTGTATATTGTGTCCTAGACTATCAATGCAGGAGTCTCTTTCTGAAGAAAGATTTGCTTGGTAAACCAGACCTTTTCAGTACTCTCTGTGTGCTGGGCCTAATAGAAACTTTCAGAAAACTGTGACATTTTAAGTCCTAAAAACCTTCAACCATCTTCAGTGCATTTAACTATATCTTTGCTCTTAAATTAATATAAAAATCAGACTTAGGGAGCCAGAGAGTGAAGAGGATCTGCTAGATCCTGTGAAAGATGCAGCAACATGAGTTTAGTTCATTGCCTGTTACAGGGAAAGGAGAAATTCAGAGATATTCGGATGCAGTATTTCTTTGAGGAGGATGTACTTTGTGACAGTCAACCCTCCCATCACTGCTTTTTCACACACTGAAAATAGAGATGTGGATTTGTGGATTCTGCCACTAACTGAGTTCTTGAACAGAAACACCTGTCATGTCTTACCGACACCATCAGTTCAGAATAAACTCTTACATCATGGAGTTAGTTTTGGTGGTGGCAGTCATTTCAACCAGAAGAATATTTAGTGTTTGTGTGCATCCTTTTTTACATTGATATACAAGGATAACATCATCCTTCCAGTATCCTTGAGTCTCTCACCCTCTTCATGTTGCTTACTCTTTTTTGGCACTCTCTAATAATGAGGATCATCTTCCAGAGTTACAGAGGATGTTTCATGCTTTCTAAAGTTTTGAGTAAGAAGGGGTTTTTAGTTTGTCTTCTGCAAAGAGTGAGAAAAGTGAAAGTTTTGGCAGAGTGAAATGGTTCATAACCTTGGTCTATAAAAATGCCAGGGTTCCATTGTCATTGCAGGAGGTACACGTGTACAGAAATAAGAGCCCTTGTTGAGTCTTTCAGTAGTGGAAACAGCATAACAAACTGACATATGCTTGTCTGAGGTATTTTGCATTGACCTAGAGTTTGCACTTGGCCTTGATGTTGACTTGGCTGTTGGATACAAATCTAGCATTAGAACACTTGTGAATTACGTTGTCAGGATGAGTAATGGGGGGAGGGGATAAAAAACTTTTTCCTAAAAAAACCCAAAAAAATGACAATAAATAAGTAAAACACAAAAGGTGGTGGCAATCTCTTGAGTACATTGTTAAACCTGCTGTTTCCTGTAACTAAGATAGACATTTTTCCATGTTACTACCGACCCTTTCCTTGGACTAGAGCTTTCCAAAGTGAGTGTAACTTTTATTCAGCAAAACAGAACCTGGGAAATTTATAAACTATAAAAGTTGACTAAAGTGACTTCAGGGTTCAAAGTCACAAGCATTGTGTATTCATGGTCCTTTTTCCCTTTCAACACAGGCAGTTGCTCTTCTGTCGTGTGACACTGGGCAAGTCCTTCCTGCAGTTCAGTGCCATGAAAATGGCTCATTCTCCCCCGGGACATCACTCAGTGACTGGGCGGCCCAGTGTGAATGGATTGGCATTGGCAGAATACGTCATTTACAGAGGGGAGCAGGTAAATAGCTTTTGGGTTGGTTTTACAGACTCTCTTTTGTCTTTTTCAAAGGCATTTAATGCATTGGGGGCTTTTTCCTGGGTTTGTGGTGCTAGGACTTGCTTTTGTCTTAGAACAAACTGCAGCTGCAGTTGCAAGTGAAAGGATACATATTTCCTGAATGATCCAGGGATATTTACCTTTGATGCTTTGCCCTTTTTTCCTTTGGCATTAATACTTTTTTCTTCTCCTTAACAAACGTTCTGTATTTATCCAGAGAATGAAATAATAATAAACAATGTGTGTGTCACTTTTCCAGGCTTATCCAGAATACTTGATTACTTACCAGATTATGAAACCTGAAGCCACCACTGATGCTTAAGAAAAGTTATTTGTGGGAAACCATCAGACTTTGGATGTGAAGATATCAATGGCTGCCATCCCTATAATTACAAGTTTTTGTTGAAAAACTTCCCATTCCCAGGTGGTGTGGTAGCAAATGTGAACGAAATATACCAGTTTTGACTTGATAAAGCTTTAATAATGTACAGTATGTTTTTCTAAAATTTCAGAAATGTCCTCTTTTTCAGCACTTTAACAGATACCATTCCAGGCATAAACTGGGGTTTGGCTGTACTAAATTATAAACAAAAATTAACTTGAAACAATGGTTTTATACAATAATGCATTCAAATCTAGCAGAAATTGTAATGGTCTATACAGGAACTAATTTTACTAATATTGTGTTCTTTACAACACTGCATTTACACTGAAAACGTTTTCATTTGTAAAACTGTAAATAAGAGCTTTTGTACTAGCCTGGTATTTATTTACATTGCTTTGTAATATAGGTGTTTTAGAACTGCAATCTTGTACAAAATGTTCTTTCCAGATGTTGGTTTGTTCATCTCTGTTTTCTCATGCAAGATAGATTTGAGAAGTCAGTTTTTTTCAGGTTTTATCACTTACTTGTGAGGGAGAAAGCAAATTTTATCTGAGGAGGTTTAGAAATATCCAAAGTTAGATTAAATACACAAATTTTTGTTCTGTATTTTTATTTATGAAATATACATTCCTGAGAATGATGGGCTATGAAAATAGAATGTTCCAGACAAATACTAAAGTGGTTTTCCACCTACTTCCTAGAGTCGCATATTTTATTTCTGTAAAATGCCTTTTGAGGTTTTTTATTTAACTATAGGTATAGTTAGCCTGTATCATGACTTCAAGGCTAGTAGACCTTGTAAGTTACAGTTTTAGTAAATTATTTTCTTTGAATGTAGATGGAAAATTAACCTCAAGGAGTTCTTTCTTGAGTTTCTCTTGCTTACATTTAAGCCAGGAAGTTAAATAGTTTATTCCTAATATGAGGGCAAACAACTTGGCCTTTTTTGTATGCTTATTTTGGTAGTCTACCTTTGGGTGCCCTCAGAATGTGAGCATTGCAAGGTGGAAATGTTGAAAGCCATCCTGTCATCCCCGGTGTCTCTTCCATGTTAACGTTCAAGCCGTGGTTGAAGCAGGCGCGTAGGACTGTGTTTGTCTGCTTTCAGCTGAGTGGAACTGGCAGGGCTGCACCTCCTGCTGCCAGCTCAGCCAGCTGGGAGGGGAGGAGCAGCTCTGCCCCAGCAGCAGCTGCCTTTGGTAGCCCTGCTGAGGCCCCTTGGACAGAGGAAGAGTGCAGAAGGTACAGCCCCTGTCCAGGTCTTGTTCAGGGCTCCTGGCTGCACCCACCGCTCAGTCAGCGCTGTCAGAGCTCTCGTGTGTATTCTGCTTTTCTGCCATCTGCAGTTTTTACCTACAGATTTCAAAAATATGTAAATACAAATGATAAGTTACTTGGGGTTAAAGTGGGTAGGAGTATATTTTAGTTGTTTAATATCTCTACATACTGAACACTGTCCCAGAAGACAATTTGTTTGCAGGGCATGTTATCTTACCATGGTTTTAAATGTAGTAACTGGTCAAGATAATGAAATCCTCTTGCTGATGTGGTGGTTATGTGATTATGCTCTATGTAAAAATGTATTGAACCTTACCCAGTTATGTGAGGAATAAGATTGCAGAATTCTTGCAGAAAGTAATATTGGCTATGAATAAAAAAGGCTTTGATTTTTAGGTACTTTTTCCCAGCATGTTGCCTGTTCCTTAGGTATAGTAATGCTGGAATTTGTGTTCATGCAAAATCTGTTAATTATGTTTGAAACTTTTTTGTTATTGCTAAAATGCTTCATTCTGTACGAATGATCACCTGATGTCTTGTAAAATATTGTGGTATGATAGCATTTTAAGTGGTACCACAATGTTGGTTTTGTCTGTTTGGGGATTTTTTGAGCTGTTTTTTTTGCATGACATACCTTGCACTCTGAAGATGGAAGCTGTAATGATTTGATAATACTGACTGTTGAGGTGAACCTTTAATCCCTTGTGCAATTAGTTCTGCTTTACTCATCTTAAAGTGTCTTTACATGTACTGTATGACATTCCATATCCATTTAACACTAAATAAATTTAATTCACTGGTTTTCTGGTAGCATGGGATTAATTACAGATGTAGTATGTTAACCCATTGTTTTAAATGTAAGCATGCACAATGCTGTAACAAACTGCATCACTGGAGGCAAAATTAATTACATTAAGTAGAAGAGTTTTTAATGTGGATGAAAACCTGTAAATACTGTGGAAACTTTGGTAGTAGTAGTTTGATATATGGCTAACTAACAGCTTTAGCTAGCAGTGAAAATATTTTAGTAGTAAACCCAGAAGTGAGCTTCAATTTGTGCACTTAAAACTCCATTATATGGTCCAGAACTGAGAAAGAAAACTTGCTTACATTAGTTTTGTAAAATGAAAAGTAACCTAAAGAGTCTTACCTTTCAGATAACTGCATGGTTGTGATAAATACATGAGCAACAACGGGAGGAACTGTTTAGATCACTGGTAGTATTGCAATAAGTAAGTAATTTCATTTCAGTAGGACAATTCATATGGTGTTAGGTTTCCAAAACCAGGTTTGTATAGAAGACCTAAATAGACATGAGCACTAGAGGGCAGGAAAGCAAACGTTTTCTAAGATTAATGGTAATGAAAATCTTCAGAGGGTCCTGGGAACACTATTTCTGATAAAACTGCTCCTAAAAGTTCCACCTATCTAGGTTGTAAAAAATTAACTTTCCATTCTGCATTAGATTTGGTTTTGTTTAATTAAATAATTAGTATAAAAAGAAGTGATACAACTAAGCAAATTGAAAATATTGGGATCTTTTCTTTTAAAATTTACTCATGAGTTAAGACTTTAGTTCTTAGAAATCAAAAAACAATTCAGCCACACTCTTCTTAGATAATTGAACAAGTAGATTATCCATGCAGTGCGTGTTACAGAGGTATGTTGGCACTCATTTTGAATGCAAATGACTGTGTGTAAAGGAGTTGCCACTGTCCTTTCTACCCTGAACTTGCTCATAAGCTGTGTGTGTGTCTGTGAGTACATACACACTTGCTCACTCTCTGAAAAAAAATTAGAAGTTTTAAAGGTGTCTTTTCCTGCAGAACATCATTGTCAGTGAGAGTGCTGCAGCCTAGGAGCCATGTCCCCTTCTTCAGCCCATCTCCATACTTAATATAATAAAATGGATTTTCTCTTCCACTGGAAACAGCCCCATGGGTGGCTTTCCCTCTGCCTCCCAGTTAAAAAAAAAATGGTATGGAGACTTGATTGGCGTTGAGCTGAAGCAGCCAAGGCTGCTTTCTTGCCTGCAGTGACCTGGCAGTGAGACTGACTGAGGCCTGCCCCTCTGTGGTTCTTGGAGCTTTGCTTAAGTTGCAGTAGGAGGTGGAGGTGGTGCCAGCAAGGGAAGTGCTACAGTGGAGGGCATAAGGGGAGGTGTGTCCCTCTTCTTGCCGCTGTGCAGCAAGCATAAGTATCAGTGGTTATTCTGAGAGGATCAGGGGGGTTCTTCCCTCTCCCTGTGGCTCACTAGATCAGAAAAAGCTACAGGCAGCCAGAACAGAACACAAAAGAAAAAGCATGTAGATGACTGGTTTGAAGATAACAAGTTCTGCCCTAAAAGGGGCAAGGTTGGCGACTGAGAGAACACAGGATGGAGAGAATAGAGGAAATAATAACATGCAAAAAATGACAGGCAAATTCTACACGCACTGAAAAGGCATGGTAGGAATAACAAATCTAATGGTTAGGAATGGCCAAAATCATCATAGTACGTCAGCTTCCCCATTTATGTTTGACAAAAAGCAAACAAACACTCCTGTAGACATCACAGGAATTTCAAAAGGGCTCCTCTTGAGAAGAACACACATGTTTTAGGAGGGAAAAGTTGCAGCCAATTCAAAACATTAATATTAGACCTGGGAAAAAGTGTGTGCAAGAAAGAATTTAAATACCAAAGGCAAATGCCCTGCACAATAGATTTTCAAAACTTTGGTTTTGAGGCATTGATTATCAGAGACAAGCTGAAAACCCCCAGTAGACAACACAAGAGCAAAGTATGTCACATTACATTATCCACCTGGGTGTTCTGTATAGTAGTAAAAAGTATATGAGGAGGTGGGGATTTTAATGCAGCCAGAAAATTGGAAGGAAGTGGAGGTGAAATCCATCTCTCCATCTGCAATCTTGAAAAAACTGGTTCATTTATAAGTCTGTTTCAGCTGGGGTCTTCCTGAGCGGCACCAAAGGTGACTGGGGAGGCTCCTGCCATGTGCAGTGACACAGCCAGGGGAACACTTCATTGCAGGGTTCTTAAGTTAGGACCATTAGCAGTTTTCGAAGACCACAGCAGAAGTATTTGCAAACCTTAATATTTAAAACAAATGTGAATTGTTTAAGGAGCAAAAGAAGATGCACCAGTGCCTCAGAATGTGTGATTGAGGCCTTTTATAGATGGAAAAGCAGCTTCATGTCAGCTGCTAATACTGTGTACAGATCTGGGGTGGTACATGTGGGGAAGGATTAATATTGAATAGTGTAGCTGATAGAAGTAGCCTGAGAAATTAACTGGGAAGTTGTTGCTTTTTTCAGGGCCAGGTGTGTCTGGCTTTGTGCTGTCCAGCTGCTCTTCGAAAAGGTAACCTTTGCCAGCAATGCATTTGGAAGCTTGTTTCACAATAAATTTATTCAATTTCGTGGGGCTGTGGGCATCATAGATCAATAGATGTGCACAGAAATAGAATTTCTCACTAGCCTGATAAAGAAGCTGGTAGGTAAATTAAGCAGGTAAATAAATTAAGCAAATAGGTTGGACTCAGTCTTGGAGGTCTTTTCCAATCTTATTGATTCTGTGATTCTGTGAAAGGAAAAAACATCTTGTTGCAAAAACGAGTAACAGTAAATCAATTAGTCTCTATAATATTTATGACCCAACTGAGGGGGATATTGTATCCAATAACTTTTTAGTCAAAGTAGAAGGTGACAGCAGTTACATTAAGTATTGTTTTAATTAATGACAGAGAGTCCAAAAGTGTCATCTTTAAATAAACCCGTATATGATGACCAATGTCTGGTAGTGGTTCCCTATTTGAAAGTATTTTACTGAAGCATTGCAAACATCAAATTAACTAACTAGATTTGAAATTATAGAGGTTTACTTTGAATATTAAGTATTCATTAGAACACTTTTTATCAAAGTCTAATTCAGTACTTAGGGAAAAATGTAGGTTTTCTTTTTTTTTTTCCTAAACTTAGCAGTTGAGCACTAAAACTTAAAGATTTATAAACAATCAAAAAATACATAAATAAGTGCAGTTTTACAGACAGCATAGTTCCAGTAATAACATGAGGCCCCTGAAGCACATTGTGTCAAAGGTGTTATTTAATGCAAAGATTCTAAACCAAATAATCAGCCAGTGAAATCCGACTTCAAACTAAATGGACTAATGTTAAAGCTTATTTCAAAATATTAGGAATGTGAAAATGCACTAGGAACTGCAAAATGATAGTTTTTAAAAAAACATTTTCCTGTTGAGAGTAAATCTCTGAATGGAGAACCATTTAACATATTACTAGAGAGATGGATTTCTAAAGGTGCAGAACAGACCCTGAGAAAAAAATGAGGTTTAAAGAAAAGGAGGGAACAGGGTTGTGGGTGTGTGTGTAATTGACTGAACATCTCAGAGTGGTGCCAACTACATTAACACAGAAAATCAGGTCAGTGGTACACTGCAAGGTCTGAAATAGTCCACACTAGAGTGGAAGGCACCAAGTGTCGTGATAAGGAGGAAAAATTAGAGAAACATGAAGTGTGTCAGATTGCTGAATTCCTGAAATAAAAAATTTAGGGTGAACCTTCTAGCCAACATCGTACATATATATGCCATGTAAGCATTTTGAGTAGCTTTAAAAGCCTCTTGGCAATCAGACTCAAAATGAGATGGAGAGGCAGAATGATGACCTAGCTCATTTCACACAATTCTCAGTAGTAGCACAGAGCAGCATAGTCCTGGGGGGAATACTAATGGGAATAACCCATTATGGATGGGATTGGACAAATATGGAAACCTGCTTTTTAAAATAATCGTGTATTAGACCATATTCCAAAGCACTTCTGAAATATCACATGCTATTAAAAGTGTTCTTAGTCAATTATAAATTTGGAAACACTAATAAAAAGAACAGATAATTATAAAATACAGAAAGAAATAATAGTATTTTCTGACCTGGAGCAGTTAAGTGGAATATTTCAGTTAAAAGGAAAAAATTCACATTTACTGCACATAGACTTATTCAGGGATGTGCTTTAAAGTTTCAGATCGTTTTGTTCATGTGAGTGCCATGTGTCTGCTGTAGGGTCATAGTCCAGCAGAAATACTGAAATCAGGACAGTACTTTGCAAGAGATACATGGACCTTGTATGTGTGGCAAATTTGAAAAGCCCAGGACTCATACAAAATAGTCCATAAACTCTTGGGTTTAGGTATGCCTCCTCTATGTCTTCTGAGACTTCCCTCCCCTTTCTCAGAAATACTAGCTTTTCAGTAAAGCAGTTGAACAAAATGTATGAGTTAAGTATTTCATATATCAGGTTTTAGTTGTGTCTAGTTTTTTGTAAAGAAAAAAGATGGTGTGACTTTGTACAATTAATAGCTTAAATATTGTGTAATAGGGTGCTTTGTTATGTATTACAGATATTTTATTGCAATATCAATAAATAACATATTTTCCTTTAAAAAAAGCTACAAAATAGTTCTTAATATGTCTCCTTCACTGGACTGAATTTACAGTACATATTTTGTGGAGTTTGTGATTCAGCATGTTTAACCTACTTAAAATACTGTTACAATAGTGGGTTTGAACTCACTGAGCTAGTTTTAGCATAACTGATTATATCTGTAAACACATATTTGCCTCATAATTCTGTTAGTTCCAAGAAATTTAATCAGAGCTATATTTATACCATACTTTAGCAATACAGTGTTTTAAGGTTGTTGAGCAGAATAGTTATCATCTCATAGTCAGACACAATGCATTCTCCCCTGTCGTATCTAATTCTAACAGTGAAATGCTACCAGGATTTCCCAAGCAAATTCGTTATGTCCTTTAGTTTTAAAGCTGTCTTTATTCAGGTTTCTTCTTTTTTTTGCAGCATTTTGTCTCTTTAGACCTATCAGAATTATTTAAGTGTGGCTGCCTTTTGCACCTTCTCCCTTGTTGCAGAGAGCAGGGATTTTTTTGCCAGCATTAAGCACCTCAGCTTCTCGGTTCAGAGCTCTCTAGACCCTCTGTCTGATCTGAACAAGCATGAGAAGTCTGTTCTGTGGGGCTGCAGCTTCATGATCTAAAATGAAGTTATGTGGGTGGCTTGTGACAGGAATGCACACATCCTAAATGAACAGCAGTTTCCATGGGGATGTCTGTACCTGTAATAGCAGACAGTCACGTGTCATTTTTATTGCTGGAAATCCCTGTTTCTCTACAGCATTCTTTAACATTTTGTCTCGTTTCTTTTTTCAGCCCAACTCTGTAATAAAGTGATTTGACATGGAGTTCTGTGATAGTCACAATATCCACTGAGAAGCTGAAAGACATTTCAGTTCATAAAAGTGAGGTTCATCCACCTTGCTGCCAGGTAACTTCACACAAAAATATCTGCTATGGTGCTTTCAAAATACACCTTTTAAAAGCAAAATATCAGAGAATACTGGAATGGTTTAGGTAGGAATGGACCCTTAAAGTTCATCTAGTCCAAACCCCTGCAATGAGCAGGGACACTTTCAACTACATCAGGTTGCTTGGAGCCCTGTCCAACTTGAATGTTTCCAGGGATGGGTGATCTACCACCTCTCTGAGCAACCTGTGCCACTGTCTTACCACCCTCATTGTAAAAATTAGATTAATTCTGGCTGCTATTAAAGAAGCTATATTGCAACTGATGATTTTAAAACTCATATGTGAGTATATCATTCCAGAGGTATTTTATTTACAGACTTTTGCTTGCTTTGAAATAGAATATTTCTATTCTAGATGTTAAATCTTAGGAGTAAGATCACATCATTATAAAACTGTTTGCTCTTTTAAGTAGTTGGAAGTAAATAAGGAGTATCTGCCTGAGAGAAAAGGAACTATGTCCAGTTTGTATTTACAGTTTAGGATTCAAAAACTGAAGTTGGGGAACATACACCACTAACTGTTGAGAACAAGGTAGACTAATCTACTTGCTGCTGATGAAAAATGCATGTGAAATCTGTAGCTCCTATGTGGAAAGCAGGACAGCCAAGACCACCAGTTCTGCCAATCAGTCATTCACATTTCCCACTGTTTTCCTCTATTGTAGCAAAATGTGAGAAGCTGCCCTCAGGCCACACAAACAATGCTCTTTATTGGTCTTTACTGAGGCATGATCAGGCATCTATGTGGAGACTGCCAGCCTCAAAGAAGTGCTAGTGGATGACATCTGGCAGCCTGGCTTTGCTACAGATAGATTTATGAGCTGTGAAAGATGGTCAAATTAACATCTTCTGCATTCTTGATAGGATTAGGGTTTCTGGGATATGCAGCCATTTGCATATTGCCCTGACTTACCACATCAGTATTGTGTTTGTGGCTCATTTTAATAGATTGGGAGACAGTGGGGCCTTTCTCCCTTTACATCCTGTGCTTTTCCAGTCAGTCTTGGCAGTGGCATGGCTGTGTTGGTTTAACAGACCTAACAGAAATCATCCTTGTTCTGACTTCTCCCAGCTACAACCTTAATGCAGCTCAAGAGCAGCAGCAGTTGTAAAAGCTGTTTTGCTCAGGGAAGGATGCTCTTCGCTGGGGTGAGCTCATGCAGACACACACACGAAGTTGAATGATAATGCACTTCTATGAGAGTCCACAACAGTTGTTCCTAGGAGTTCAAGAGAGAAGATTTGACAGAAGCTACCTTTCTACAGCCTCAAGCAACTATTGAAGGTCTTGGAAAGGTTAATTTACCAATAGAAACATAGCCAAAAACTCTGTTAGCCTTAAATCTCTGTCCCTTCACCCCCTCCCCACACAACACTTAGACCACATATTTTTATTTTGTTATATTTATTTTATTTATAAATGGTGATGATCCAGCGTTGGTAAAATATAGTTTGTGCTTGTCACTAGACTGGAGATGACTTCAGTTTGCTGTGTGTGTTGAGTGACAATGGCCATGCACCCCTCACAATGTTCCCCAGCCTTGGGGTGCCTGTATGGGATAACAGGATTAACACCACAAGCCTGTGCTTTACAGGATCCCTAAGGTGCCTAGAAAAGAGAGGGTATCCAACAAACCGCTGTTTTAAATTTACAAAGAATATTTATATGTACTTACTCCTTACCTAGACTGTTATAATAATAAAAAAAAAAAAAAGGAGCTATTGTTTTTCAGGAAATTACAACCTTTTCAGCCTTATCTTCTGAGTTACATATGCCAGTTTTTTACTCTCACTGGTTTAAAATTAGCTGGTACTTCCTCTCAAGCACAAATGACTTCTACTGCAAGTGATGTGTGATGGAAATATTTTCATTTGCCCCATTTAGAGGTTAGCTCCAAATTTCCCACAAGAAGTCTACTCCATTGGCACCTTAGTTTGAATAATTTGAAAGGAACTAGCACTGTGAGAGTCCCATCACTCCATCAGGTTTGGGCAGAGAAACTACAGAGGTGGAAATGTACATGAGTATCAGTCTGACTTCCTGAGGCAGCAAAGAGTGTGAAGAAGGCAATGAAACATCTGCACAACCACTGAAGGTGAGGAGGACCTATATAAAAGGTGCAGACCAAGCTGTAACTGATTATATTGTGGTCTCATTAGGCATATATGACTAATTTTGTGATGTTATTTCACTACTAAGCTATGTTTACCACATGGGCACATGAAAAGGAAGAAGGCAACCAATGCCAGGTGAATTGGGCTCTCCCCACCAGCCTGGTACTGGCAGAAAGGGCCAGATGGCTCCTCTTGGTGTCCCACTCGTGTTTTCCCCATAGGTGCCGCCTGTACATGGCTGACCCCACCCCAGGACTCTCTCGTCTCCCAGAAATGAAAACAGAAGCTTTATCTCCCTGGGCTCTGTAATAACTTCCTTCTGAAACCAATCTGCTTTTTGTTTTGTGCTGCTGTTTCCCTCCATGACCACGGCACCACAATATTCCCGGCTCAGGGATGCCCATTGGCAGGAGCCGTCCCGTTCCAGCTGCCACTTGCCGATAAGGCTCTCAAGAGCCCCCGGGCCATTGAGATGCTGCCGGTGTGTCCGTGTGCGG
The DNA here is from genome assembly GCA_024734555.1 of Trochalopteron elliotii. Taxonomy (NCBI): domain Eukaryota; kingdom Metazoa; phylum Chordata; class Aves; order Passeriformes; family Leiothrichidae; genus Trochalopteron; species Trochalopteron elliotii. The sequence goes on along the minus strand of JANPWX010000328.1, from coordinate 2,117,751 downwards.
CGGGGCGGGGGCTGCGGGCGTTCATTGGCCCCGTGCTGGGTGGGATGACATCAGGCCCCGCTTTCCATAGGGCCCCCAGCTTGCCCCGACGTCTGCTGAGGGCTGCCAGAGAATAGAGCTGAGGGGGAAAAACCATCACACTACACCCTCTCGGCTCCAATGAGAACACAGGCAGCTTCAGCCAGGGATAAAAGAACTTTAAAAAAAAGAGACTGTAGTCTCGGAGCTGCTATTAACGGGAGATGAATTGCAAGAGACCATTTCATGCCAAGAGACTTCAGAGAGCAGCATCCCCAAGAGCCATTAACTCTCAGCGAGAGTCGTGCTGAAGCCCTTTGCTGTCAGGACAAAAGCATGCATATAAATTTTATGCCATTTGTCTTTGAGCAGAAACAAAAGATCAACTCTAAATCCTCAATATCGTGTCTCGACTAACACGAAATAATGCTGTCCTGTGTGGCTGTGTTGTTACTCTTTTCCCATCAAAAGAATACCGGTGATAAATTTATTCATAATTTTGGAAGATTTTGCTCTTAAAACTAAAAAATAAGCAGCAAATACATGGAGTTGAGGCTATATTTATTCCTGTTAGTGCAAATCTTGCTGCTGCTAAGGATGGTGACTTTGGGAAGTGCACAGTACTCTTTTAAACTGAAAAGAAACACAGCTTTAAAAGGTTAGCCACTACACTTTCTTATCCTGCTTTTCACTAAACTAACTCAGGATGATGATACATCTCATGTATTTTCTAGTTACAACCGCAGTCTGAAAAAAATAAATTCCTGTAGGATTTTCTGGTTCTTTTTCAACCAAGAACTCAAGCCCTTATAGACATTTTGGGACATGAGACTTTGACTTACTCATGAGAGAATATCTGCTGGGCCCAGTAGTCAGATTACATACGGTCTCTGTAAATAATCTGGAGAAAAAAATGCTTTAAGAAAAATTTTTCTTAAATTAAGAATGTGTACTAAACTAGATATTACATACAATTTTGTATTTTAGGATTTGGACCTCTATAATTGGACCAGATTTTGTCCTATGGATTTCCTTTGTTAAATAGATATTTTAGTACTTTGTGAATGTGTGATAAAAAATTAGTTAAGTGTTTTATCGTGACGCTTCCATCAAACATTTTCTCATTTTATCCCAGTCTAAATAGAAAATAATGTCATGCTAGAGTCTAAAATGAATTACAACTTAGTCCTCAGAAGTCTTATTTTACATGGAGCAATTATTCCTAGGTTTGCTCTAAGAGATTAACACGAAAGCTTGTCGAGCTGATCCAACAGCTCTGGAGTGGGTGTGAAATGGGTGAGTGAGCTGCACGCCGAGGTGCTGGTGTGGGACGGTGCTGTGTGTGCCCAGCAGGCAGCAGAGCCCTTGTTAAATAAATGCATGTGCCTGTCCAGGGTGTAAGGGCCACCAGCAAGGACAGAGCTCAGAGGTAGATCTATAAAGAGATCCTATATGTATTTATTCATTCATTTGTTTGTTTGTTTTCTGTCAGTGAAGCAGCTGCGTGTTTCCCCGGGGTGCCGAGAGCCCGGGGGGGCAGCCCTCAGTGTTTGTCTCCGCTGGCCGGGGCTGTGGGAGCCTGCCCAGGGCTCTGTCCCGCGGGAAGGCTGGAGAGGAGTTCCAGCAGAGCCCGCTGCTCGGGCCGTGATGCTAATTCAGCCTTCAGCAAGGCGGGCTGAGCTCGGGCTGCGCCTGCCGCCCCTCTCACACCCTGCTCCCTCCAAGAAATGTGCATCATTTACCTGCTGAGGGCTTGGAATTAACTGGGCAAAGTCTCTGCCTTCTGAGGGGCAGTGCGGCCTGTCCACACCTCACAAGGCACAGCACAGACTGGATGAAGCTAAGCCCTAAAATGATTTCTAAAGCTGTAGATAATTTATTCATACTTGTAGTTAACAGATCCCTTCCATGTAAGGAAGGAGTGTGAGGGCTGGGAGAGTTTATCTAAAGTCTGTAATTCTGTATGGTTAAAAGCCTCTTTCATGTAGCTGTGCTCATGAACTGAGCTTGGAATTCTTAAAAATCCAGATTATCACAGAGGAAGGGATTTGTTGTTTGGCAAATTGACAAAGCCTGCCATTCACTCACTTCGTGTGCTGCTTGGTTTTACAGTAAGTCTTAGATAGGGCTCACAGCACAAGGGAGCCCTGAAGTATGTCAGGGGCAATTAAAGAGTTTCCCAAAGATTTCAGGTTCTTGTTATCCAATGAGCTCCAGCTTGAATAGTTGCTTTTTTATTTTTCCTTTCTTTTTTTCTTTTTATTCTTTCTGTGCCTCCACCTTATTCTTATTTGTTAATAGTCTGATGGCTTTTAAATTGCACCACAAACCTCCAAAAATATTGCATCCCTTTGCATGCTCCCCCAGCACAGGCTGGTCATAAATTCAAATAGGAAACATGAGTGTCAAAATTACATGTGGAAACATTAATATGCAAATACAGGCAAGTACAGCTGGTGGAGCTGAGGGTTGAACTATGACTGCCTGAGCAGATTTCACTTGTTCAACCTCTGAATTCAGAGCAATGAATGAAGACTGAGAGGGAAAATCAGCATTTTCCAGAAGGAAGTGCCTAGTGCAGAACCCAGGAAAGAGTAATTCCTGTTGTGGACTGGGACAAAAAACTGAACTGCTCAAAGTCTGGGGTCTGCAACTCCAGACCCATTGTGGGAGAAGCTCTACTCAGACAGTGATGAAAAAGTTATTCCATTCCATTTATTAATTTTTGATGTCGCTTTACAGGAAAGGATTGCTACACACAGCAAGACAGCTTACTGCCTTCTTTGACTTTGCAAATTAGAGTAATATCTACTAATTGTTCCTTCAAAATCAGAAGGTGGTGAAAGAGAGATCAGTGCTATTTAACAGGATCAAGGGCTTTCTACATATAAAGAGAGCAATTAAAGCTAGACGCACTAATTGCATGCCCAGATTCAGCATCACTGATTTTTCTCCAAAGGAAAACCAAGAAATGGTATTGCCAGCTTTCAAGATTCTGTTGGAACCTCCAGATACAGAGATGAGCCCAGCAGCCAGAGAAAAAAAAACAATGCTGTGTGCAATATGGCACAAAAATGGTGGGGGTTTTTTTGGCCCCTGAAAACTTCCTGAGTTAGAGCTCCTAGAATTCAATTTCCAGAAGCTAAAATGTCAATCATTTGTTTTTGTTTTCTGGTAGCTTTTGCTTTTCCTTGAAAACCACACCTAGTATCCTAATATGTCAGCTGGCAGCACCCTTGTGATGACAACCCAAGCAGCATCAGCATGTGGTTAATTATCCCCAGCACCACCTTCCTGTGGGAGGGAAGAGTTTATCAGGCTAATGGGATAAACAGTCAGGGTTTGGGCCTGGCAGGTTGGCCACACTGTCTCTTCTTGCTGAGGACATCAGGAGGTGCTGAGCAGGGAAGGATGGGATGACAGGAGCCAGCCAAGCCAGGAACCAGAGCAGGGGTGAAGGGCTGCCACAGCTGCAGTGGGAGAGCAGAGGTAAAAAGTGGCTGCAGAGTGAGTGCATGGGCAGATCTGGGGGGCTGAACTAAATGCAGGGGTGGGCAGTGTAACCAGTACATCTTGTGGATCTGCCACAGGACTAAAAGGAAGTGTCTGTTGGAAGTGAAGATTTGGCTACAAAGTGTTTCTGGTTTGGTTGCCTTAGCTGGTGGTGGCAGCTGTTATCCAATCATGGGAGCAAATGAAAATGTTGAGATAGGAAGCAAAAAGCCATGGTCTTCCCCCTAAAAAACAAGTCTGAGGATCTCACTATGGTTTCCCAACCTTTGAGACCTGCAGATCAGTTCTTCAGTAGAAAAACTGTTTGTTTGCTATTCAGCACTAGGCTTTGCTGTTACCAACCACAGTAAATGCAATTAATACAATCTCTTGGGTTGTTGTATTTCATTAGTTAGTGGTGCTAAAAGGAAGACTTTGAGCTATTTTGGAGAATCAGGGAAATATTGTGGTTAAACATAGAGAAAGGGATCCTCTTCTTTCTTCTCCCTCTTGGGTAAACAATGAATTTGTTCAGAGTTCCTAGTTGGATTTTTAAATGCAGAGTGATGTGGGTAATCAGCTTGGTTGCCATGGTGTTCCACCTTTGCATCTGATGGTGAGAAATACAAGCCCTAGCAGCACTGCACAAAGCTGCTGTGCCAGGGCCATGGAAGTAAAACAAAGCTGAGCATTATTGCAAGGTACTGTGCAATGCTCTGGCCAGCTGCCCTCTCTGTGGCTGCTTGAGTGACAGGCACATGAAGGAAAAGTGGGCAGTCATTAAAAAAAAATAGTCATCCAAGTCACATTCAGTGATGATGAAGTTTGCATAGTGCTGCTGAGCATTGTCCAGCTATCTGCTGTAAAGGAAATCGTCTTGGCACTCAGAGCTGCATGCAACAGTCCTGATCCTCGTGAGAGCCACTGGGCAGATCCTGATTACTTCTTAGTGACCTTCTCACAGCCATCCTTAAAACTGTACAGAAAGAGTCTGCAACTGTTCCTGGTCATAGACAGGTGTCTAGGGCCGTGTAGGACTCCAGGTAGCTGAGGAAAACTTAAGCTTTCCTTACCAAAATGTACCCCATTTTGTATGGATAAAGTGTCTCTCAAACCCCTCTTCCCCCTGGTAAAACAACTTACCTATTCAATACTGTGCCATTAGCTGGGTGAAATATCATTTATCTCCTAAATCCACTTCATGTACCTCGATGCTTCTGAGTTTCTCAACCTTTCTTTTCACAGCTGGTTTCTCACCCAGCCCTGTTCAAGTTTTTGTTTGGAGATAGTTGACCAACTGTTCTGTGGGAAACAGGACAGGACTGGTTCATGTAGGTTGTGAAATCTCTGTCATCAAGAAAAGTTTTCGAAGGACTTACTGTTCAGTGACGTCTCAGTCGTTTCTTATTCTGGTATAAATGTATGGTTTTCTATTTGGGTGATTCCAGTGTAACTTTGAACTTTGGGGTCATAGAAATTGATTTTGGGGAGGGAAGGGCTGTCTCTTCGTATTTATGTCCCTTGAAAAACGTTAATGTACTTGAATGCAAGAGCTGTGCCTAGGTGCTCTCATCCCGGTCAGTTACGCACGGTAACAGCGCTGCAGGTGTCATAGGGCTTTGACGAGACAAAGCATTACGCGAGCTTCTTGTCACAAAATAGTTATCGCTTTATTGGGGAGTAAAAGAGGAGAGCGGACAGAGTCGGGGGGCATTGGCGGTGGTGGCTGAGGGCAGGCGAGCCCGGGAGTGTCCGGCTGCGGGGACTGGGCGGCCGCGCTCCCTCCCGCCGGCCGGAGCGGCTTCAGCCCTCCCAGAAGCCGACGAAGAAGCTGCACAGCGAGTGCCACCGCTGTGCGCAGTAGGTCTGCGCCGGGTCCTCGGAGGGCTCCGGGGCGGGGACCG
>JANPWX010000328.1:2096732-2111993 GCA_024734555.1 Trochalopteron elliotii | reverse complement strand
ATACGCAGTTTGTTTCCGCGGAGCGGGCTTATCCCTCCAGGCTCGTAGCCCCCGAGGCTTTTAGTTCGCGTCCGTCCATCCGTTAGCTGCGTCCCGGGACCGCCCCGGCCGGGAAGCCGTGACTGGACAGCAGCAGTCGGAGCCCGCACTCGCAGGCTGCGGCAGCACAGCTGCGAGCGGCATCACACCCGGCTAGGGCAACCCCGTCCTTTCTCCCGCGCTCGGTTTTCCCCCCCCCGGGGGGTGTTTTCCGCCCCGTCCCGAAGCACTCACGGTGCGCTGTGCGGTGCGCGGCGGTGCGTATCCCCGGCTGCCCGCGGCGGGGCCGGCACGGGGTTATCAATGCTCGGGGACTGCCCCCGCCGACGCCCCTCCCCGGGCGGGGGGACAGCGCGGGGACACGCCGGGAGCGCTGTGCCCCGACGGCACCGTCTCGCCCGGCACACTCGCGCTTTGTTCGAGGAAGCCTCCCGCCGCTATCACAGAGGCGTCCCGCAACCCCGGCCCCTTCCGAGGTGACGAGGCAGTCTGGGGACCGAGCTGAGCTGCGGCAGCTCGGCCGTGCGGGGATCCTCCGGGGGCGCGGGGACAGTGGTGTGCCTGGTGCATGAGATTCAGTTTATTCATTTTCCTTTGAAATTGATGGAGTTAAAAGGGATTCTCGTTTCGGAAGTAGAATATCAGTGTGGATTATTTACGATGATTTGTTTTTTAAATGTGGTAAGAATCTTCTCTATAGGATGTGTTTTAACAAATGCTACAAGTTTCAAGAGAGCATAGACATAACCTTTATGTTATTGCACGTTTGGAGATGCAATATCAGACACCAGTTTCAGAAATCTCTTTTCAGAATTAGGATCTCAAAACCCACATGTACTTCTGTTTCATGGGTGCTGATGTACTCTGCGCATCTGTTCCAACCTCCTTATTGTTCTGACCCTGTCACCCACCGATGACAGGCCCCTACATTACCAGCAGGTCCCTGCTGCCCTCGCAGTATTGAATGAGCAGATCAAGAAAAGCCCTGCCCAGAAGGACTTGGAAGTGCTGATGGGTGAGGGGCTGGATATGACCCAGCAATGTGCACTGACAGCCCTGAAGGCCAAATATGTCCTGGGCTGCATCCAAAGCAGCGGGGCCAGCTGGGTGAGGGAGGGGATTCTGCCCCTCTGCTTTGCTCTGCTCTGTGAGACCCCAGCTGGAACACTGCATCCAGAAAGGACCTGCTGGAGTGGGTCTAGAGGAGGGCCATTAAAATTGAAATAGAGAGCTGGAAGACTTCTCCTGTGACAAAAAGAAGAAAGATGGGGACAACTTTCAGCAGAGTGTGCTGTGATAGGAAAGGGATAATTAGTTTAAACTAAAAGAGAGCAGATTTGGATAGATAGAAAGAAGCAATTTTTTACAATGAGTGTAGTGAGGCACCAGAACAGGTTCCCCTGGGAGGCTGCAAATGCCCCATCCCTGGAAAGATTAGAGGCCAGGTTCTACTGGGCTCTGAACAATCTGGTGGAAGATGTCCCAGCTTGTTAAAGGGGGGTGAACTAGGAGACCTTTGAAAGTCCCTCACAACCCAAACCATTCTATGATAATGACTCAATGGACAAGAGCGGTTGATATTGACTCATCCATCTTTCTGTACTGTAAGTCCTAAAAATGAAACACTTCTGCAGAGTCTGAGAAACTGAGAGAATGACTGCTGGAGAAGAGGTGGGATGCAGAGTCCTTTCTCTAATTCAGGGGAGGGGGAACATTTTCAGGTAGCTCTCCCAATTCCTAACTGCATTGCATAGTTAGAGCTCTCCCTAGTTGGTTGTTTGGAGTGGGAGAGAACCAGCAGAGGAGAGAGGACCATGAGAAGGAAATAAAATATCTTAGGCAACAAACCATAGGAGAGGGTTTACAACCAAGAATCTCCAGAGGAAGCTGCCAGGAGTTACATACATAACTACCTCTGAAGGACAAGACTTAGTTGTGTGGCTCCTTTCTCAGCATGCCACATGGTGTATTTCACTTTCATGGGTGCTCCCCACAAAAGGACTCCCCATGGGTTGTAGGAGGAATCTTGGATCTGACTGAGGGCTGTGAGTACCATGGAACATCATAAAGGACTGCATTGTGATTTAAAATCTTCTATGGCTGCAGTGAGCACAAGGCACATCATGTGCCTTAGCTTATCAGCTCATCAAACATTGGAGTTGCTTTCAAATTAAGTTCTGACCACCTGCAATTGTTATATATTATTACACTGAGATCTCTGTCCATTTTTTCACATTCTTGCAGCCATTTATGCAGTGTGAAATGGAGTTTTCTAATATATTTGATATAATTTTTACAGTATATCCTAAGTGTACCAGCTTTGGAGGAAAACATTACTGTGTATTTTAATGAGCACATTGCTGTTATATTTTTTGGACAATTTACTTTAAATCTCATACAAGTCATTAAACTTCAGGAACTAAGGAAAGAAAATAAACCAGAATGAGATTTTTCTAGCCTACCCATGTAATAACTAATCTTCCCTAATATTCTTTGCCATGCTCTCTTGCTCCTGGTACCTATATTTGCACACACATTTTCCTCCATGATTGTGACTTCTCTTTTGCAGTAAAGCAGGTGTTAGTCTTTGATGCTCATTGCTTTCATATGAATTTTCCTGCACAAGCTACAATTTTCTGTCTTAGATTTGATGGGGATGCAGTTGGGGGAAGATCTTTCTTACGTTACTAAAATCACTGTATCCTTTAGTTCTGTGTTTGCAGTTTAAATCTAGTTAGTCTGTGTTAGTGTTGTAGCTGGGGTTTGACTGCTCTTTCCCTACTGTCCCCCTGCATTAGAATAATCTTTATAGCCCTAGAAGTAGCTGGTTATGGAGTTATCTTTGAAAACATGATTAGTGTGCACTGTGGCAGAGATACTTCCCTTGCCTCTGCAGAGAGCCTGAAACAAACCCCTGGGGAGTTAATGGGCTTGTCCATCTCAGCAAATGAAACAGAGAATGTGCTTTACCTTGTGAGTTCTACAATGAGGCTAAGCTGGGAGGAGTTACAGATGTACCATTTGGGATGTAATCTGGACTTCAGATTCTAAATCAAATTCAAAGTTAATGTGAACACTCACAGGACAGCCTAAAGCGTGGGACTCAGTTCAGTGGTGACAAGTGCAAGATACTGGTCTGAAACACCTGCACAAAGCCAAGATGATGGATGCTGATGGAGGCTGATGGAGTAATGTGTCTGCAGAAAAGCATGAAAGGCTACAGGAACCACAAGCTGAATGTGAGACAGCAGCTGTCATACAATTGCAAAAACAGGCAAACACATATATAAAGATATCAGCCATAAGACAAAGGAAGTAAGGCATGGGCTAAAGCCAGGCTTTGAGTAGGGTACTGTATCCAGTTTAAGCATTAGTCATCAAAAAAAGATAAAGATCAACTGAACTGAGCCTGTAAAAGAGCAGTAAGTATATCACAGACCAAGAAAACTTGATCTATGATGAGTCAATTTAAACAAGGGGCTTGTTAACCTAACAAAGAAGAGAACTGAGAAGGCAAATGGTAAAAATTGAATCACTGATTAAAGCTATTTCCTTATTCATCCTTTTTATTTCAGAAGTTCAGATCATGGCCTTAATCACACTTTTCATTGGTCAATGAATAAATTATCCTGTTACATTTTAACTCTGAACTGAAAAACCTATATTCTGTTTATAGGCCTCTCTGTGGACTTTGAAGATATTGCACAGGAAACTGTATTAGGGCTTTGACTTCAGGGTGTTGATCTTTAAAAATTCAGTTGAATTAATCATTTGTATTTTATAAAAACTCCAGTCACTACAAAGAATAGTATCCATTTCTCTTATTCTAGCCTCTAGGATTGCAGCAACAACTGTAAATTATTGCAAAAGACTTTTGCTTTACAAGTGGAAAGTAGTCACAGTTTCCAGCCATGTCATTATAAATTCCTTTTCAGAGAAGTGGGTAGTGTAAACTGAAATAATTTTAAATACACAAGACTGTAGCTATGTTTAACCTCCTTGTTTGAGCTATCAATCTTCCATTTTCTTGGTACTGCTCAAGAGAATAACATCATATTTAATGTGCCTACAGGGAGACTAACCTTCTCAATTACCTTCTAGATCCTGTTTAAGCACTTCTCTAGAGTCAGACTGATGCCTTTGTCCAGGTTTTTGACATGTTGGTGTGTTCTTCCTTTCTTTCCCTGACAATCAAGTGCTACTGGAATTCAACCCAACCTTTTGTTCAAGAGGTAGCTTTTTTACAAAATTATAGAAAAGTTAAAGAAACTGTATAGTATTGATCAGGAGATTTATAAATAATTTTCTTATGATGCAGAATTGATTTGAAGTTATCCATATATCCATCCTTCAGGCAACAGATCGTGTTGATGAATGCTCTTTTGGAAGCCAGGACATTGCAGTTCTTCAGAATCATCCCAGAATATATTTTCTCCTTAATTCATTTGCTGTAACTGAAAATGTTCCACATATGTTTCCACCATCTTTTCTGTCTTGCATTCCCTGCAGGCTTTTCCACAAGCTGATCTGAGTCATTTTCCTTGTGTTCTCCAAGGCTGTGTTTCCACCCAGGTCAGGAAATCTTAGAGAATTGAGTTTTGGGTAGTGGTTCCTTTGCTCCACAGGAACTGCTTTGTTCCTTGCACCATGTATATATTCCTTTCTTTAGTTGACTTGTAGATTCTCAACGCAGATTGTTTTGTTTCTGATTAGAGATGCATAACTACAAGCTACCTTTTACAGCATGTTATTTTTCATATTTAAGAGGCCACCTGTTAAATGTTCTCTTCTGTAATCTGCTTTCCACTGTGAGCATGCTGCTTTATCAGCCATTTAAAGGTTGCCATGCTTATTCTTTACCTTCATAAACAAACTTAGAAAGCTTTCTCATTTCTGTTTCTCAAATGTTTGTCAAAGAGTCATTGTTGTCTCCATTAGCAGAGAATCCACATGACCACTATTTCTTACCTTCATTCTTCACTGTGCAATGAATGGACTGACCTCAATGTTGACAATGCCCCTTGTTGAGCTGGGTATGGGAGCTGCAAGACCACCCCTACAACTCCAGGCTTTTCTATCAGCTGATCAACGCTCTAAGTCTTGTGAAAGGCTGAACTTCAGCTTTGCCTTTGCCTTTTCCTTTCTTTAAGCTCGTTCAAAATCAGAGTGAAGAAAATCACAGAAGGAATTCATTTCAGCTAGTACTACACAGAGGACTCCATTAGAATGTCAAAAAAAACATTTCCTTTCATAGAACTTATGGCTGGTCATCCTATGGTCAGTTTGAAGAAGTGGAAAATACATTACTGTTTGTCATAGCAACATGCATACAGACCTACATGTAATTGAAACCCCATGCAAATATTGCAGAAGGAAAATTAGCTCCTTTCTGGGTTGCTCTTGTCCCCTTATTTTAGGCACAGACAGAAGGATTGGAGGAACCCATTTAATCTGAACATTTCTAGAAATGCAAAGTGTTAAAATTAGCTCAACAAATGCATCTTGACGCTATTTCTTGGCTTCAGTGTGGTGGAGGTGACCAACATGCCAGGAAAAGCTTATTTCATAATTTAAGCGACAAGAGTAGCTAAAGAGCAGAAGGGGAGCTAAAGTGATGCAGGAGATTATCTATTAAAACATTATCAGAGAATGCCTGTATCAGATGGTGTGAGAGCAATCATTGTTGCAGAAGCAGCAGGCACAGCATGAGGAAAGCAGACAGCTGGGGATGTCAAACCGGGTACTAGGCATGGACTGAACCTCCCATCCACCACATAGGGGAGGAAACATTGTACAGATCTCTGAGACAACTCACACAGATGGGATCACTTCTGTCTTTTCTTCTTTTCACGAAATGCAAGGAAACTTCACATTCTGAAAATGTGAATTGTGAGCGTTTCATTAAGGAAATGTAATTGTAGAGCTTTTTAATGAGGAAACAAATTATAATTATTTGATGACCAAGCTGTAAAGAGAAGACTGAGCTCTTTTAAATGTCTTATGAATTGAGTAAAAGGTTGTATGCTGGAATACAAGTCAAAAAAAAGAAAAAAAGAAAAAAAAGATTTCTAAAACAAAAGGTCTGAACTACCATATTCCAGTTAAAATTCCAGAAAATCTAAATGGCAAATTTAAAAAACTTACAACAATAAATTGTCCTGGTATGTTTAATTTCATTTCATAAAAAATAATAGAAATAGTGCATTTTTTGTAATTGATAAAAATGCAATATGCATAGTGCTTTCTGTGTATCTCCACAGTAAAATACCTCCCCGGAAACTGGAGGAAGTTCAGACATTTAACTTGCCCGGATAGTCAGTTTATTTGGACTGAATTCTTTTGCTGCTTGCTGAAGGCTGGATATTGGTTTTCCATGGTGCTAGCTGATAATAGACTATTACAGCAAAAACTAAATGTCAAAAGAGATAATTGTGAAAGATATCATGTACATAAAAGGTGGATGTTTTTCTAAGGGAACTCCATTTTTTAATGGTTATGTTTATTTTTACCTTGTGGTTTTATCTAAAGTTCCAAAATAGGGAGGAGAATGCTGGTGTATTAGATACAAGCCATGAAGTTGACCCTGTCCTATAAATTATAGTGATTTTTATGGGGCAGAAATACACAGGCTATACAAGCCCTTATATACTCTGTCAGCATATGATCAGTGGCTCTTGTATTACAAAATTCAAATGAGTTTGATATTGTGTTTCTTAAGTAGAACTATACTCTGCAAAAATGTCAAATAAATAAAAAACATACATCACAACAAAGAAACATCAAAGAAAAACACCTGAGAAAAGAAGAACTAAGAATGTAATATTACTTAAGGCAGCTGACTATTATATTCTTGCTCATTTGCACTTGCCTTGTCACTACACAGGCCACTGAGTTTCCACATCCAACATGGTCAGGTTTGTGTCTTTTCTGTTAGGCAGTTAAAGTAACTTTCTCCTTTCTGCATCCTGGTCTCTCTGGCCCTAAAAGGCTCAATTAGAAATGGCAAAGAGTTTTCTACACCCTGACTGATTAGAAGAGCATAATGATGAGACCTTTAGACTTACTGCATCAGGCAGTACCAGAACCATAGCACAGTGTCCTGCAGGGAGGGGGCTGTGTGTAGTGCTGGGAAGATGCATGGTAGCAGGCACTACAGAGCAGTGGGACTGCATGCAGGCAGACTGAAATTCAGGGGAAATCTGTTTTGTGGTACAAGACTGCATGATGTTAGGTGCTCAGCCCAAGGGCTATCCAAATCACAATGACACCTCCTGCTCAACACATCCTGTTCTCCCCAGTTAACCCCTCGGGTGTGCTGAAGTGGTTTGTGTTTTCCATGGTAACCTGTATCATTAGAGTGATGTTCTAGAGTCTTTGTTCCTGGAGCAATATGCCATGCAGTGCTTTTCTCCCTTCTTACCACATGTGATACCCTTGCCAAGAGCGATGGGTCTTCTGCCTCTAAAATCCTATCGTGTAAGTCAGCATATAATGCTAAAAACTGCCTGTTTCATTGAAAACACTCCTATAGCTGAGGCTCAGAGACAGCAATGAGCATTTCTTGAAAGGAAATTATGTTTTTTCTAACTAATGCAGAAACATTAGTGTCAATATTCAATGGTATTAAATTATGTGAAAATTTTCCCCTGTACTAATATTCTTCATCCAAGGTTATTATTATTTTTTTTTAAATAGATATAGATTTTCTTCATCTTTTCTCAGTGTGTTTCCCAGGAATGACTCTCATGATTGGACTGCAGGAGAGCAGGAATGTTGTAGCAACACTTAACGAGAAAATATATATTTGGAAGCATATGACTTCAGGCATTGTTTGAGCTTAGCTTGTGCCTCCCCAAAATTACACATTTCAGCTTTATAAAGTAAGGCATACTGAACAACAGTTGAAGCTTAACAAAGCATTTACAATTCAAATTTTGTGCCTGTCTAGCTTGCCTGTCACTGAAAGTTAGGCTTAAATTCACAAAGGGGGTTATTCAGAAGCAAAATGAAATGCTGCTTCTATAAAAAAGAAAATTAAAATATAGTCCATATTCAGATAAGCAACTGTTGGGCATTATCTGGAACCAAAAGTGGTGGTAGTAGTGAGTGCAGTGACCGTGCTGCAAATAAAATCAGTTTGAACTGTCAGATATCAGCTCAGCACAATAGGCATTATGTTTTATCTCTTCCCCTGTCCCTGGACTCACCCCATCTGTGCTGAGGTGATGCCTCTAAGGATCATCATAGTAACTTTTTTAACACAGTTCAAGGAAATGGCTTCCACTACAAACTACTTTGTACTTTTATCTTTCAAACTACTTTGTACTTCATCAGTAGCATAACTTGTCTGCAATACAGTGAAAATCCAGCTCCTTTTTGAAAGAAGCCTGCAGTGAACTGCCGAGTGCTCAAAGCCCTATTGTTCCCAGTAACAGCTGCTCTTTATGTTACCTGTGATGGTAACAGGTGTTTGGGATTTTTAAACCCTTGAAGAGCTTAAAAATTCTAGGTTGGTAGCACACCAAGGAAGTATCAGTCTGGTGAAACTGTACTTCATAGCTTGAGTGCACTGGTACTACAGGATAAACATTCTTAGAGTGGAAATTAGGGTTATTAATCACCACTATCCGCTAATTTATTGTCATAATGTGTTTTGGCAGTACTAATATTCTGCTATAATCCAAAAAATAAGAGGCAATGTCTAATTATCAGTTTCATCTCTTGAAACTCAGCTCTTTTATGTATTTCTCTCCTTCCGTTAGCAAATGTGCACCAAGAACATTTGTCATGATGTTATCTCTGATGATTATGTTATTGACTTAGGAATTAGTGAATATTCTATACTCTGTGTTACTTTATGCATTCATTTACTTAAAATCTCGAACTGGTTCAGCTTTGTTACCAATAGCAAAAAATTGTATGTAGGTTGTTTGCACGCTGGATCTTGTTATTCCCTTTCTCTTACCATCCTGCATCACTGGCTTTTTTCCCCATCAGCTAGTCAGTCTAGCCAGTTTCTCCTCTCACCTTGAAAAAGGTACCTTCACATGATTCAGTAAATTGCTCTAGACACATTTGACTCTTTGGCCTAGATTTCCCCTGACTGTAATAGAAGCTCATATAACTTGCTCACGTTTCATGCAAAAGTCATCACAAGATGTGAGCCCATGAAATAGTGTATATAGACTCCATTCAGCCACTTCAGATTTAAATATGAAAAGAGTAAGATGAAGTGGTGTGTTCTCACTGAGGGTGGGAGCAAAGATGAATTTAAATAGTTAAAAATCTATTAAAATGTTGAACTGCAGAAAGCTCTATGAAAAATTTCTTTAAAGAAAAAAGGAAACCTAGCAACAGTTTCTGCAAATTTTACAAGTGTCTTCTCACTACCTAAAGTAAACCAAAACTGTCTCAAGGTGAAATTCTCTTCTTGTTGATGAAGATAAACCTACATTTTCCCTAGCATCTTCATTCATTTTGTACTATGCACATGTGAAAAATCTTGGCTACAGATCCAAACTTCTTTTATTGCTGTCAGTAGTTCCACTGCTTGCCAGTTTTCCTATCATAGCTACCTAACTTAAGAAAAATGTGAAATTCATCCATTAAGCCCTGGGTTTTCCAAAATGTCTTTAGTGATTAGACACAAGTAGGGATTGAGAATGAATAATAAGGCCAGATCAGGACTACAGTAATTTTTTTCAAACCAGGTATGCTAGAAAAAAACCCAAAAAACGGTCCTTTAACATCTTTGTGCCTTTCTTTGGTGTAAGTGCAAATTGATTCGTAAGATAACTAGAAATCTGAGGATCAGCCCATGCCCAGGGGGTTCATCCTACCTTGTGCCTCTTTACAGTGCGAAGGACAAGAGGTTTCAGGGAAGTGAATCAAACCATTTCAGTGAGATAAAGTTATGTGGGGGAGTCTGTAACCATGGTGATGAAACCACTCAGGTAAATCAGAGTCCAGGGGGACTGGACTGATAGTGGTTCATATCCAGAAAGCCACTTCAACCTCCCAAGTTAAGGGGAAAAAACAGTTTATGAAGAATAAAGACTTTTTCACAAAAGAATTTTTACCGATATTCAAGTGATTGAAATATGCTTAACATGGTGTGCGTAGGTGCCTCATCTGAAATCCAACACAAGAGGCATGATTTTGGCAAAAGCAAAGCAGCAACAGATGCTTCCAACAACTGAGTTGTGTGGCAGGTTTCTCTCTCTGCAGCCTGGGTCAGCTGTTTCTCACACAAAGTTTAACGGAAATGTTAAGGCACCTGATACAAATCAGTGGGTTAAGGAAAAAAATGGAGATGTGATACATACAATTGAGGTATGATCTTGTTTTCCTTACACTGATATTTCCACTGGATTCTTCATTTGCCAAAGTTGCACATAACCATAACCTCAGCTACTTGAGCTTTTGTATGGCCACAAGAATTTTGTATTTATCTCAATTATATAATAAAGAAACAAGACCTGCAGCTGCTGGAGAACTTGGTAGACTGACGGAAGGAAAGAGAGTGGGAATTATTTGAACAGAAGAGCATTTGATATACATTGTAAACCCCATAACTTGTACTTTGCTGCCCCGAACTGTGTTTTCAGTTTGAATCACAGTTTCTGTGATTCAGACATTTAGGCACTGGCTAATATGAGGTATCTGTAAGGCTGCACTGTTTTGACACCAGGGCTATTTAAAAGCTATTTTTAGGTCACTGTGATGTTAATGGTATTGTAAATATGATATTATTAGGCATGGAACTGAACTGCTTTTAGTCAGTGAAATACCTCACATATACTGTGGTGAATCCATAAGGAGTTGTATGCTTTTGGTGATCCGAGTTACAAAAAGTGAATTTGAGGAATAGCCCTAGATCTCCCTAAAAAAATTACTTTACTGTCTTGATTTATCTTGCCCTGCCAGGCCAAGAACATTGTGACCCAGAAATTAATTGGATCTTGTGTAATCTAACACAGCAGCTTGCCCTGTCATGAGAAGAATGTCAGTCAGAAATCACAGCTAATCATTGCAAAAAATTATTAGGAAGAATAAGTCTTGCTCGTTTACTAGTCACAGAAGTGGGTGATCTGTAGAATGCCTCCCAGTCTAGGAAAATAAAACTACATAGACTATCAATATTTATATGCTATTAAATCAGCAGATGTACCCTGGATAGCTATGTGGTGTAGTTTCATATGAAGTACCTTCAGTAATATGCTACTGAAAATGAGAAGAAAGAGTTTATAATATGCACTTTCTGAAATTTATTTCACTCTTGATCATTACACTGCACTTACTGCTGCAAACCTTACAACTGTAAACTACTGTAATGTGTATCAGCTGCACATCAATAATAATCATTAGCAATTAGCTACAAACAATTATTTCAACATTATTTATTACATCACATATAAAAACCAATTTCAAGTTGTCACTTTAAAAAGCTACAGTAAAGACCAAGAGTTTTTTTCAGGAAAATGTACAATTCTTTTCAGGTACAATCTGGCCTAGTAATGAAGCATATTTAAACTATAGCCACAAGCACTGGCACAAATGGTTTTTTCCATTCTTAACACAAATATAGCTTCATAGATTGAAGCTACCATGCATTTTTGATAGTTCTTAAGAGAAAACAACATTCAGATATATCCATTGCTTAATTTCTGCTACCCACTGTGCCCTTCATCATTTTCATCATCTCTCTAAATAGTAAGTCCAGCCTAATTCCTGGGGGAGACAGCCCCCATAGCAAGGCAAACCTTGTGAGAAGGTAAATCTTCCTCTTCCATTGATTAACACCTTTCATCACTAATAATGAGACTGTGCACATACTAAAAAGAATATTATCTCCTGTGGGTAATAATTTCATGTGTGGCCTCGACTGCCAGAAGAGTGCCTGCCCATGAGCTGGAAGATGTGTGTGGGCAGGGACAGTTCACTCTCTGGGGGATGGAGCCAGCTGAAGCTCGTGCAACAGAAACAGAAGGGTAGCAGGCAGTGGGGGAGTCACACTTCAGGGTAGTATCTTGTCAGGTTTATCAGTATCTCCCCAGGATGGGTTTTAGTGTGGAGAGGGTGAGATGACATGTCTCTTAGAGCCTGAAGATAACATTTTTGAGGTTTTTTTAAAGGAGTTAGATTCTGACAGTCTTAGTGTTTCTGGTTTGTGTAAGAAGAAAGAAATGTATCAAGGAAAATACTCTCACAAATTGAATCTTTAACATCTGAATCCATGTACAGTTCATATATGATCACTTAGAAACTAATCAATGGGAAACAAAACAAAAAAGATACAAGATAAGTGGGTTTTTTTTAAGGCAACACCAGGTTTATTTCAGGGTTGTGCTCCAGAGGAGGCACTAGGCATGCTGAATGATGGTTGCTAAAAGCTCAGAAACATTGATAATCACTAAGAGAAATTAAGTGTACCAATGGCATCTCAATGTTCTTCTCTGTATCATTTTTGCCTTCAAAAAATATCTAAGGATAGTTGCATGCAAAACAACCCACAGCCAAACATCTTAAGCTCAATGCTTCTTAAGGAGACTTGCCACAGTGAAGCAGGACTAGAGATTATCTCAAGAGATCATTATATTGTGCCTCTGCCCCAAGACAGGATCAACATTGTCACTGTCATATCTGACAGAAGCTTACAGTCCTTTTACTGAGAGAGATGTCATCATTTACCTAGGGAATCTACTCCAGTGCTTAATTATCCTTATTCTTAGAAAGTTTTTCCAAATTCTTGCCTTGGTCTTCCTTACAGCCCATTATCTCTTGTCCTGCCAGTGTAGCCCATGAAGAACAGATTGCAGTCACACCCAAGTATTCCCCAAGGACACATTCCTGAAAAGAGCAGGATAGCAAGAGCATGTTTTCCCATAAAAATTAATGATGGGGAAACTACATACAGAGACTTAAGAACTACACATGGTTTAAAATCACGGGGAGCAGGATCACTGGGAGGAGAATCTCTTTGCTGCTGTCCTTTCAGCATGGATCACTGTACTGAAAATATCATCTGTGCCATCTATGAGACAGTGCCCAAGAAAACTCCCGCAGTGCAAGCATTCTTGTTGTCTCTTTCTGGATAGTTCCATCTCCATCATCTTCCTGAGATAAATCAAAGTCAATCCATCATAGGTGAGGGACAGAAAAAATGGGGCAAGGCCGCTGGTTAGTGGAGCACAGTATTAAATGGTCAGCAGCAGAATCTTTAAGTAGTGGACAGAGAAACAGAGGACAGTGAGATGCCACTGTATTGCCTTAATATCTGTTGAACCCTTCTGCACACATAGAAATGATCATGAAGTTTTCCTGGTATTCTCTCTCCTGCAAACCATCCAACACCTATTTGCTCTGCCTTTTGTTGCTCTTCATATTTACAAGTAGTGAAATGGGTTGGTGGAGATGACCTGGTCACTCTTTAGTTTGTGGATTGTATTATATTTCTACTTTCTGGAGGGATTGGCTGCCTGAAATATGAGTTGTTTTTACTTTGATCTAATTGTCTCATTATTCTTAATATATACCTCAAATTTGACTGCAGAATGGGAGTGAATAAATGCATGGAAGATATCTAATGACTGTGAGAGTAAGGGGTGAAGGTGGCCATGGGAAGGGGTTGGTGTGTGGCTGCTGTATGCCTTTGGAATGGACTCCATATGCCTATCACCCCTCTGTGGAAAGAGCAGTGTTTTCCCATCCCTCTGGCATGGGACTTTTGTTGCTGAGGAATTTACACGGAGACAGGGAGAGCTCTCCCTGTGTGGTGGCTGTGTGTGAGAAGTGTTTAATCACTCATCCCTCTGAAACAAGGCACTGGGGTCCCTCACGCTGCCCAACTCCTGTACAGGGGCCAACAGTTTCCAGGGATGGCTTTGCCTTACAATCCAAGGGCAAAATATCTGGCACTTCACAACTACTGGGACTGCTGCCGTGGGCAGTCTGTGTCTGAGAAGTCACAACCCTCTTCTCCATAGACATCTCCTCACTGCTATCCTCTCCCTGGAGGCTTATGGCACGGGGCACCGGCTGCACCCAGGCAGTGATGGCAGCAGGAGGTGCTGACGATGGCACAGCTCCTTCCTTCTGGCAGGTGGTGTCATGGTGATAGGAAACCAGCTCATTGCTGAAGTTGACCCTCTCCACAGGGGATTTGGGTGTGCCACAGCGGCAGCACCGGCAGCCCACGAGATTGCTGAAAGCCCTCCTGAAGTCTGCATTGAAAGCATAGATCACTGGATTCACTGAAGAGTTGGCCCAGCCAAACCACACAAAGACGTTGAAGGTGGTTTGGCCAACACAGAGTGACTGTCCTTCAGGGTCTTCCTCGAGGCTGGGCTGGCAGAAAGGCAGCAGACAGTTCAGCAGGAAGAAGGGTAGCCAGCAGCAAACAAAGACTCCCATTATGATAGAAAGGGTCTGCAGCACCCTGGTCTCCTTGTGCAAGGAACTCCACAAAGAGGAGGTGGGCTCCTTGCCAGGAGCTGGCCACTGCCCCCCTGCTCTCTCAAGGGTGGAGATGCGGCGGATCTGGGCCTGGGCAATTTTGTAGATCCTGGTGTAGGTGATGATCATTATGGCCACGGGGATGTAGAAGCTGATAAGGGAGGAGGTGATGGCATAAGTTCGGTTCAATCTGACCTCACAGCGGGGTGTCCCAGGATCTCTGCTGTCCTTGGCTTTATGCCATTGTAGCTGCACTGGGATGAAGGAGATGAGGATGGAGAGAGCCCAGGCGGTGGCTATCATGGTACAAGCAAGGCGCTGGGTCATCTTGCGCTCATAGCGAAAGGGGCTGGCAATGGCCCAGTATCGGTCCAGGCTGATGATGCAGAGGTGGAGGATGGAGGCAGTGGAGCACATGATGTCGAAGGCCACCCAGGTGTCACAAAAGCGGCTGCCAAAGAGCCAGGAGCCTCCAGCAACCTCAGTGACCGCCTTCCAAGGCATCACCAAGAGTGCCACGCAGAGGTCCGAGATGGCCAGTGACAGCACGAACCAGTTGGTGACCTTGTTGCGGAGGTGGCGGAAGCGCAGGATGGCGAGGCACACAAGCGCATTGCCCAGCAGTGTGCTCAGCACCAGGGCGCCCAGCAGGCACCCGGTGAGTGCCCGCAGCACCCTCGGGCCGCCCTCCAGCGCCGCGCTCCCCATCGGGGGCACTGCCTCGGCGCAAGGACCGGCCCCCCTTCCCCGGGATCGACATGGCTGCTG